>PITA01000648.1:0-251322 GCA_004023965.1 Spilogale gracilis | reverse complement strand
AGAAAGAAAGAAAGAAAGAAAGAAAGAAAGAAAGAAAGAAAAAAAGAAAAGGAAAGAAAAGAAAAGAAAAGAAAAGGAAAGAAAAGAAAAGAAGGAAGAGAAGAAAAGAAAGAAAATGAAAGAGAAAAAGAAAAAGGAAGGAAGGAAAGAAGGCAGGCAAGAAGCCAGAATAAGGGCAGTAGATTGATGCTCTTATAAATTTGTATTGTGACAGGTCTGAGTTCAGGTTTTTGCCAGAAAATAATTAGCCCTTCAAATGTGTTTCTCCTTCCCTTCCTCTCCTCCTCCTCCTTCTTCTTTCTCTTCCTTTTCTTTCTTCTTCTTCTAGAGAGGCGAGGGAGAGGCAAAAGCAGAGAGGGAGAGAGAATCTTAAGCAGACTCCCCATTCCCGAGGCCAGGTTCCATCTCCTGACACGAGATCATGACCTAAGTCGAAATCAAGAGTCAGACCCCAACTGGCTGAGTCACCCAGGAGCCCCACATGTGTTTCTTCTTTTATAAAAGAGGTGAGGGGGATACCTTTTTCACAAAATTGTGTGGGGGTTAAACACACAGCCCTCAGTAAATGCTATTTGTCTTTCTTTCCATTTAATCATGTCTCTATAAAGTCATTCAATCGACAAATGTTTACTGAACACCTACCTTGGGTCCGGCAAAGAAAGACAAAACTATAAGCTGCTCAATAAAATATGTGTGTTTATTTGGGGTCTTGGAGATTGCAAGGTGGGAGACATGGATTCGACCTCCAGAGAGACAAAGGAGGTTGCATTCTTAGTGTTTCTTAAGAGTTTTTACAGAGAAACACAGAGTTGTTTTGAATACAATGGCTGGTGTAGCTATAGGTACACTAATCTCTATGTGATTATTGGCTAGGCATAGTGTTCAGTGAAGAGTCCATTTATGCCCCCCTTTTTAAAAATAATTTATTTTATTTTATTTTTTCAGTGTTCCAAGATTCATCATTTATGCTTCTTTTAACATAGAGCCCATGTCTTGGCTTTTCTAGAAATTTTATTTTTATTTCTTTTATTTCTTTTTTGAGAAGGAGAGAGAGACACAGAGGGCAAGGGAAGGAGAGAAGGAGAGAGAGACACAGAGGGCAGGGAGAGGGAGACAGAGAATCTTAAACAGGCTCCATGCCCAGCAGAGAGCCAACCTGGGGCTTGATCTTGAGATTATGACCCAACCTGCAAAGATTCCGCCACCTAATCAACTGAGCCACCAACTGTGCACCTTTTAAAAATTATTTATTTATTTATTTCTAGAGTGGGGGGAGCCCATGTCTTGGCCTTTGGTGTAGGTCAACAAAAATGCCAAGAATTTGAAATAGAAGATGCCTACTTCTTCAGTGTCCTCCTGGCTCCATTTTCAATAGCCCTCTTAGCAATGTTTACACCACTTTATTCTCTCCTTTATCGTATGTGATGGCACTCTTCTAGGTGCTAGACACAATGAGGACCAAATTCCACACACCCCCCCAAACAAAAACCCAACCCCTTGATTCTCACCTTTTACAGCATTTACGCTGGCCAATGAAACAACGAATTAGACCTTAGACTTTGAGTATGACTGGGATGATTGACAAGAAGGGAGAGTATGATGTTGTAAGACTATTAGGGGTTCTCAGATAAGCTTTCCCTGACATGGATTCAGGATAAGTAGGAGACAGCTAAACCTACAGAGACAACAGTGTGTGCAACTTGGGAGATAACTCCCAGAGGCACCCCAAGAAAGGAAAAAAGCCATCAAGGCTGAAGCATATTGGAAGGTATAAAACCAAGCGGGAAGGGTCAGCAAATGGGTTACTCTTCCTGGCAAAACTGACCTAGCTGGTATCAGACACTCCTTTATGATCCCTAAAATTCAGTACACACAACTTCATGCTCTACCATGCTGACCCTTTGTGGACTGACTCAGTGTACAGCAATGGATTAGATTTTCCTTAATGGTCACTCAATTCAATTATTCATTGACCAAAGTAACCAGATCATAAACAATTATTTCAGTCTTCTTAATAACACATTAGCTTGATTATAGCAATAATTGCGAAAGATGACCCAGTTAATCTGTTTAGGGGAAAATGGGTTTTCCCATATATGTAGGACTTAATGCAACCTAATATGGTTTGGTTAGAATCTAGTTGGAAATGGAAAGATGTGCTCATGACAAGCTAGTTTAGGTTTTAAAATTATGTCTTTGTTTATGGCCTTGTAGTACTGATCTCATACTGACCTGACATGGCCTGATGTATTACTCGTGGCTTCCAGGGTCTGAAGATGCGTCCATGTAAGTGCCAGAGAGCGGCAATACCAACCCTGAGTGTTTAGAAGAAGAAGCAACTGCGCCATAGTGTGAGAAGGCTAAGATTGTTCTATACTGTTTATCTCCAGATATAGTGGGATTTGGACTCACCCAGACTGAGGTTTGAATCTAACCTTGGCCGTGAGCTGTGGGACTTTGGACAAATGGCCACAGTTGAGTGGAGCCTTAGGTTCTTCATCTGCCAAATGGGGATTGTAATTCCTGTTTCTCAAGACTTGATGAGATTCAATGCACAAAAGCAGACAACTAGTGAGTATTTATTGCTTTATCTTCTTCCTTTTGTAAGTTTACCTGAGGAGCCCGACTGTCCACAATGTGGAAGCTTCCCGAGTGCAGAGAAGAAGAGTGCCTCAGGGATGACAGAAGAGTCCAGCGGAGAGGGTGTCAAGACAGAACTCAAGGACAGAAGACAACCTCTGGGCTCAGAGGATGACATCATCCAGAAATGGGGATGCCCATTATGCTTGCTATTGTCCCCATCCAGCTTGTCTGAAAGGGGCCGTGTGCTGGAGAAGCAGGGAATCACTACGTGTGGCTAAAAAGACCAAAATGCAAACGTCTGCCCTTTGCTCTAAACAAAAGCTTGACTCTGAATGTTTTTGTTTCTTCAGCTCCAAAGACACTGGACTCAAGGGCCTGGAGGAACTGGTTTGCCAGATCTGGTGTCAACTTACTCTTGTGCTGACCACATCTACACAGGGGGACCGGCTGTCCTTGCTACCATCCTCGGAGCAAGGAACAGTGCACATTCTGAAGAGGCCAGTTGCGGTGTTCCCAGGTCCTTAAGGACTCCTCAGGCCGCCAGAGGATTCTGTCTGCCCTCCCTTGGAGCTGGCTGCAATCTCTTGTTAAAATCATGATCCCATTAGCCATGGAACTATTAATCTTCTTATAGACGGTTAGACAGAAAACCACAAGCAGTGAAATAACAGCAGGTTGGGGGTGCTGAAACTCTAAAATGGCACGGTAGAGAGGCTTGGAGCAAAACCGCACCAAAACCCAGCCTTCGAGCAACAAACCTGATTACTATCCCCCACAGGCTGGCCGAAACACGTCCAGAGCTGGAGAGATCCACAAGGTGGGTGTGAGAAGCCTGAAATGCCCCGTTACTCATGTCACTCACTGCCTAAGCCCTGGAAGAGTCAGCCAAAAAATAAAATCTCTGAGTTCACAGGAATTCTGACCAGCTTACAACACATTTCTCCCCCTTCACTTCCCACACTTATCCTTGTCAGTAATGGCAGGGGCACTGGCAAAGTGCCTGGAGAAAGGTCCGGGTGCAGGGTGGAGAGTTTCTTTTCTATTACGACTCATATTTGCTCCCAGAGCAATTTTCTCTGTACCGACTCTGGGTTTCAGCTCCATGCTGGCATAAAGATCTGCATTATTTAAGCAGAATTTAGCCTGTGACTCCCAGCACTTAAAATGAGAATAACGGTAGCCAATCAGGTCAGCCACAGGGGGATTATCGCTTGAAGGACAGGAACCACTGCCAAATTTCTGAGCTCCCAATGGCTCCCAGTGGTCGCTAGGCTGGATGTTTAAGCTGGATTTGGTGCAGCTATGCAATCATCCGGCCTTCTTCCATGGGTCCATCAGAATAGCCATGAGAAAAAGCAAATTCTAATATTCAGCTGTGAATTGTGACACATGGGGCCAGAAGGTATCAGGTCAGGGCAAGGGTGCTCCTTGAGAAAGAGTCAGAGGAGCCCCATGTCTTTGGGGCAGGACGTCATTTTCCTGGGTGACCTGTGAGATGTGTATCATGGCAACTACTCCAGAGTTACCTTCTCTACTTTCCAGGGATTTGCTTTCTCAGACATTTTCCTTGTATGATTTGCGGAAAGAAACCTCCCCCATGAAGATGTGGAACAATTGGAAGTCTCTTACTTTGCTGATAGGACAGACACTTTGCAAAAAAGTTAAACACAGAATTACCCTATGGCCCAGCAATTTCACTCCTGATATCTATGCAAAAGAACTGATAGCATGTCCACAAAAAATCTGCATGTGAATGCGCATAACAACATTATTTGTAATAGCAAATGAAAACAACCCAAATGTCCATCAGCAGATAAATGGGTAAACAAAAGTGGTATATCCATATAATGGAATATTATCCATCCATAAAAAGGAACAAAGTGTCACTCTGTGCTCCAATATGGATGAACCTTGAAAACATGCTAAGTGAGAGAAGCTGGACACAAAAGCCTACATAGTGTATGTTTCATCTAAATGAAATATTTGAAGGAAGTAAATAAGTAGAGGCAGGAAGTAGATTCATGGTTGCCTGGAACTGGGGTAGGTGGGAAAGGGAGTGATAGCTAACCAATATTTCTCTCTTTCTTTCTTTCTTTCTTTCTTTCTTTCTTTCTTTCTTTCTTTCTTTCTTTCTTTCTTTCTTCTTTTTTAAAGATTTTATTTATTTTAGAGAGAGAGAGAGTGAGAGAGAGCATGAGAGAGGAGAAGGTCAGAAGGAGAAGGAGACTCCCTGTGGAGCTGGGAGCCCGATGTGGGACTCAATCCCAGGACTCCAGGATCATGACCTTAGCTGAAGGCAGAAGCTTAACCAACTGAGCCACCCAGGTGCCCCATGAATATGGGATTTCTGTTTGGGGTGAAAACATTTATTGGGAATTATTGGTGATGATCATCTGTACTAAAAACCACCAAATTACAGGCTTTAAATTGGTGAATTTCATAGTATGTGAATAATATCTCAATTAAAAAAGAAGGAATCTCCAAAATGGACTGACAGCCTAGGAATTTATCACTAAGAGACAGATCCTGACTTTGTGTTTGGACATTCCCATGCTTATTTTGATTCTGGAGAGACACATTTTATTTTGAGCACTTTACGATGTCTCTAAGAGGCACTTTTTTTAAAAAAGGGTGAAATTATGGCTCTCATACAAATGTAAAATAAACCCATATCAGAGGCTTTATTTAATTCATGAATTAATGAGGAAATTAGTAAGATTAACAACAGGTTCAAAGGAGAATTCAAAGAATGAGAAATATATGAGTGGTAAGGGGTAATGGAATGAACCTTCAAATAATTATAAATAACTGGTCCATCCAAGAGGCAATAATCAATTGTGTTCCACAGGACATAATTCATTTCCATTTCTATGCACAAGAATCATTTGCTTTACTGTCGATTTTCTCCAACTTACAAAATTGTAAAATAGCTCAAATCAATAAAAGTCAGAGGAGAATCCCCAGAAGGATGTGCTAGAGAACAGATCTAGTAATCAAAACTTTTTGCCCATTTCCAAGGTCATAATTTTTCTTGGCTTGTCTATGATATTGTAGACACTTCGGTGGTTGAACAGAATAATGAATGAATACTATTGTTTTTATCATGAATATTCAGACTTATAGATTCCATATAAATGAGAGCCATGTCAATATCTATCCATTTGATAAATACGTATTTAGTAGTTACTGTGTTCCAGTCCAGTAGGTTACAATGTAGTTGGGGAGGGCTGGGTGGGAGACACAGAAATCATTGAATGTGAAAGTGATTGGCGTCTTAATGAAAAGCACGGGATGTGCAAGAGGGAGTCCGGAGGGAGGTGGTGGAGGCACTCTTTGAAAGGAGGTCACCCTTGGGGCTGAACCTTCAACACAACATATATATTTAATAATCTGTCACTAAAGGTGACAGGCAAACCTATGTGCTCAGGCTCAGGAGACACACAACCTGGACTGAATCCCCACTTTACTATCTGGGTAAACTTGGGCAACTTACATAACCTTCCCACACCTGAGTTTTCTCATTTTCAAAACAAGGCTAATACATAGTTCAAAGTTGTGCAGAGGGAAAGGGCATTGATTTATTAACATGTCTATGCAGTGGAGACCCCACCTGACACTCTTATATATGGCATTTCCCCTAATTCTTCAGTAATTCTTACATAATTCTTCACTGTGAGTTAAATAACATCATACCCTTCTTTTTTTTTTTTAAGATTTTATTTATTTATTTGACAAAGAGAGCGAGAGAGAGAGCACCAGCAGGGAGAGAGCAAGAAGGAGAAGCAGACTCCCCACTGAGCAGGAAGTCCAATGCAGGACTCGATCCTAGGACCCTGGGATCATGACCTGAGCCTAAGGCAGTTGCTTAACCAACTGAGCCACCCAGGTGCCCCAGCATCATACCCTTGTTAGAGGTTAGGAAAAGCAAGCCCACCTTGGCTTGGGAATCAGGATTTGGCATATGTATGCACTGGACTCAGAGCAGGGATATATGTTCATTTTGCTGAAAGAGGACAGAGGAGGAATTTTCCCCTCTCGGGAGAAATACTGTGGCGGGGGATAGCCTTTCATGTTGGGAAATGGCTGAACAGAAGTGCAAAAGCAAATGGGAAATGGGAAATGGGCAGGGGGTGGGGGGGTCTAGAGATGGTGACAATGAAAACACACAGCAATGACAAGACAAATGGAAAGACTAATGATATCTTCATATTTGGATGCAAATGCACAGGGAGAAGAGTATGAGCCTGAGGAGGAGCGTGTAGGCTACCTTTATCTCTTTTTGGTCTTACCATTTCCCCTGGGTCAGTGTTGTCAAGCATTCCATGGTGGCATCAGTATCCTTTTGTTCAAACATAACCAAAAACAGGTCAGTTACAAATGGTCTGTGATTGAGGCTGAAGCTGGAGTCTTGCCCTCCTGACTTTCTCTGCCTCCACGGGCAGAATTTGAGGAAAATCTCTGAGGCCACAGGGTTTCCCAGATCTCCCCGGTTCATGGAACATTGAGCAATAAGGAACTGAATTGGGTAGAAATGACAGTCAATCAAAACAACCCGGAATCCTCTAATGACGGGGCAGGAGTCTGAGGTCAGAGACGGGATGTAAGTGATGAGAGGGTGATCTTTCGGGCCACTGAGGAGAGAGTGAGGTAACTCACAAGAATCAAAAGTCTGGATCCGATCCACAAAACCAAGGTAGTGGGCTGGAACTCTAGTGTCGAGTCCAGGTTCTGGGGCAGAAGTCCGGAAGGGGGAGACCTCACTCCCAGCCTCTTTGAGATCCAACAGCTATTTGTGGATTTCTGGTGATTTCATACCGTGAGAGTTTGACCACGTGGCCGAGTCCCTGTCTCTGAGCATCTCCATCTGAACATATATACTCTGCTGTCATGTCAGAGTTGGCCACATCTTGGCGATGTAGTGGGGGGTTTATCAACCCCAAAACCTTCACTGTGTCCAACTGAAAGGGTAGCTGAAGCTTGAAAATTTGGGCTAAGTCCTCCTCATCATTTGAAACATTCTGTTTTGAGGTTCTTGGAGGTCTCTGAACACAAAAACTTTGATGGTAGACGCTATTGGCTAAAAGTCACAAAGGTGTCTGAGGGCTTCAGCTTACACTAATCAGTAGAAACTTACCAATATGTTTGATGGGTCTTATCTTTGGATCGAAGCAGGATGATTTCAGGGTCACACTCCTCCTGGTTCTTAATTTCAAATTTTCCTTAATGAAGAACCTTGAAAAAAATCAATAAAAAATATTCTAGCCAGACTGCTGATGAGAGAAAAGGCCTTTCACTTACAAAAGGAAAAAATACATTAGATCTCCCATGGCGAAGAAGAGACTAAGCTACAGAATTTTCTTTGCAAATTGTGAATGCCTTTGTGTACAGTACTTTGTATAATATTTGCTAAGGGTTATTCCGATCTGATAAGCTTCTTTGTTGCTTATGAACAGACCATGCATGCCGAGAGTAACAATCTAATTATCCAAACTGCTGGTATCCAAGATACTGTCTCTTAAGATTAATAGGTTTGCATTCTGAGTTTGCCTCTGAGTGAGAGACAGTGGTCCTAAAGAAATTGCACTGAATCGCTGTAACAAACAATAAAAATAAATCAACTTCTTGTGTCAATTCTAGACTAGGGTGATTTCCACTGTGGATAGATCAAGGCCAGTCTTGTGTGTTAGAATTGAAACTAAGTAATCTTGTGGACCATGAAGAACCAACGCAATCCTTCTTGGCTAAGGAACTTACTTGCTGCTCTTCTGAATGCACCATCCACCACAATCATCTTTTTTTTAAATTATTTTTTAAATTATTTTTATTTATTTATTTATTATTCATCTATTTTTTAAATTATTCCTTTTTTAAATTATTCCTTATTTAAATTATTCCTTCCTGCAGATGTTTGTTTCACCCTGTGGCTTTTGAGCCTGCCCAGATGCATTCACTTAGTCCTACAGGCTCTCCCCCGTGTGGCAGAAGTGTCCCACACATCGGGGTTGGCTCTCATATAGTGATTTAAAAAAGTGACCCTGGAGCCACATTTCTCAGGATCAAATTCCACTTCCCGGTTTACCGTGCACCTTGCAGAGCGCTTAACTGTGTTGTGCTTTGGGTTCCTCATCTGTAAATGAGGACGATATTGCAAAAATATTTTATTTTACTTTTTATGAGGATCAAATGAGGTCTGCATGTATCTCTTTAATAATGCTGGTTATCTTGACCTTCGCTGTCACTACACAGTGTGATGGACAGCGTTCCGGATGCGGTGTCAAAATCACTGGGTCCAAATCTTAGTTCTGCCATTGACGTTCCAGATCTATGAATTTGGGAGATGTTATTTCAACTTTGAAGTCCGTTTTCCATCTATGAATGGCAGTGGCCTCTACCTTCTAGGGTTTCTGTGAGGGAAGAGCATGAAAGCAAGAGCAAGCAGGGGCAGAGTGACACGGTGGTCTGGGGTGTAGATTCAGGGACCACAGTGATCTGGGCACACATCTCGGCCAGCTGTGTGGCCCCAGGCAAGTCATTTTTTTCCTTTCCAAAACTTAGATTGATCATCTGTAAAATGGGAACAATGATGCTATTTATGGCTGAGAGAATTCAATGGTTTAGCGAGGTTTTGCCAGGGTCCCACTGAGCAGTCAATCAACAGTGGTGAGATGTATTGTTAAGAAAGCAAACCACCACCTCCTCGCTCCCAGTGGGCACTCAGGGGACCCATTTTCCACCTGATTTCTCTTGCTCTTTCCTCACCTACCCCTCAGGAGTGGCCAGCAGCCTCCTCCCCAGGCACTCACCCGCTGCTGAGAACAGTCGGTGACCCCAGAGCCTTTCCCCGCAGGTTAATGGTACGTCTCTCTCAGGGAAGCTGACCATGAGGGCCAAGCAAATAGAATCCTGCCCTGGACCTCCTGGGAGTGAAGGGCCAGAGCTGTGGGGCAGGGAGGGGACAGATGTGTTCCCCTGGGGGTCTGACCCGAGTCGTGGTTTCTTCTGTGGCTGCCCTTGTTCCTGCTGGCCAGACAGCACGTGCTCTTCCAGATGGCTCTCAAAGTATTTCTCAGTGGCTTTGGTGAGATAAGGTTTACCGGACACTGGTGTGGATCTTGATTTCCGAGGCCTCAGCTCGTGGCAGTGACTAAGTCTTCTCCTACTCGTACTCACTCGGGGAACAACGCTTCACGCTTTTTGTAATGCTCTGTGCTTGCCAAAGGGTTTGTATGACAGCACAATTCTATGGGATAGGGATGTTTCTTAGCCTTAGATCAAGGGAGTATGGGTCACGAGTCACATTTACTGAGGGCCTAGGTTGTGTCAAACACTCATGTCCCAGTTTTGCGGTTGAGAAGCTGAAGTGTGGAGAGACTGGTGGGTTTGCTCAGCACACTGCAGCTTCCGACCCAGGGATCACACTCAACAAAGAATCTGCTTGATCTCTAACCCTTGGGGCTTAACCACAAATCACAGAAAGCATCAGGGGGTTGCCACAGGTGCGACTGAAATTTGACAGGGAGGAGATCAGTGAGGTTGAGATTTGGTTTTGGTTCTCTTGATTAAAAAAATTAGTGAGATGACTGGAATAATTCAGAATCTGCCTCTAAGACACTCATAGTCCATGAAATTCATTTTTATAACAGAGGGAAGTATCCACATGACCCTAGCCTACAATGATTCCGAAATAAAGTTCTAGTAAAATCTAAACCTGCTCTGCATAATATGGTAGCTACTAGCCATCTGTGAACACTTATCTATCTATTTATTTATTTATTTAAGATTTTATTTATTTATTTGACAGAGAGAAACACAACGAGAGAGGGAACACAAGCAGGGGGAGTGAGAGAGGGAGAAGCAGGCTTCCTGTCGACCAGGGAGCCTGACGTGGGGCTCAATCCCAGGTCTCCGGGATCATGACCTGAGCCGAAGGCAGGCACTTAATGACTGAGCCACCCAGGTGCCCCCATATGTGAATATTTGTGTTGAAGCTTAAATCAACTAAAATTAAATACAGTTAATGCAATTACTGTGATGCTGTCTGGGTCTTCTGTCTATGCCATCCAGGTCAAGAGCTGGGGAGACCTTTGCCGTGTAGACACCGAGCACTGTAGGGGATACTGCCGGGAGCCAGCCCCAGCAACAGTTGGGATCCGAGGGTGAGAGAAGGCGTCGGCAATTTTTGAAGTGAGGAGATCAAACTTAAAGATGGTGTAGGGATCTCCTGAAAACACCGTTCTCAGGGCTCTTTATTTATAGCAGAGAGTTACATATTTTTTCAGGTGGAAACCACATGAACAAAGTATTTCTTTAAGTGATGGATCATCAATCTTGAGTGACAATAGTGACAATAGTGTTTTTGAGGGTCCTTGCAAAAACAGGACGTGCCTTGTGCCCTTGAGGGTCTCACACAATGAAACGGGATGTGCCTATATCTTTGAAGGGTCCATACAATAAAGCAGGATGTGCCAATTATATCCTAATCTATAGACTGATCGATCACAGGCAAGCATGTCCTGAGCAACAGATGGTTCCTGCAAATCCTTATCTTATTAGAACGTTTTACTTCCCCCCAGCATAGGGAAGTGAATGAATGGTCACACAAACAGGAGGTTGCAATATCTAAGCTATTTATGTTAGTAAAGATTTCACTAAGCTTTAAAGTAAGTATGTTGTGCCCCCACAATCCTACAATTATTAAGCTTCATAAAGATTGGCATGGCTCTCCACGCCTTGGATGAGCACTTGCCCAGGTGCACGTCCCAGTGACACAAAGGACATATTGCCCCGGCCCACAGGGTACATTCACGGGTACCTCCACCAAAGTTTTTGGTGGCTTGCAGCGTGGCAGGGGGCAGGGGGCAGGTCACGCCGCCCCTGACAGGATACACTGGCCTAGAAGTGAAGGAAAAGGGAAACTCTCCCAGAGACTAAAGAGAAACCACCCTAGAACTGGAAAGGGAAGCCTTTTGTCTTCCAACACCTTTTCTAGAAAATTCATAAGGGGCATGAGGTAACTTTTGGGATATGGGAGTTTTCTCTGTGTTTAGTGTGGCAGTGGCTTTATGGGCACACACATTTATCAAAGCTCATTGAAATATATAATTTAGAGGGGTATAGTTTTATATATGTAAGTTACACCTCAGTGAAATTGCTTTAAAAAGAAATACATGATAAACACGAGATAGATACATAAACACACATTACCTCAAAAGGTCTAAAATTTAAAAGAAAATGCAAGTTTTGGTAAAGATAGGAAACATTTGGAATTTTCCTGATCCTCTTGCTGAGGAAATAAAATGTATAATATTGAAAATCATCCGTTTTTTTTTGAAGGAACTATTGAAACTGAACTTAGGCATATATGTGATCCAAGAATCCCAATAATTAAGAGAGATGCAAACATATGTTCACCAGAAAGATGTTCACTAGGACTATCCAACTGATGGGTTCAACCTGGAATATATCCAAGTGGTCATAATAGAAGAGTGGGTTAATCAATTGTCATATGTTAATATAGTAGACTATTAAATATTGACATAAATGAACAAACTATAACCATATAACTCTATGATGAACCTCACCAATATCATGTAGAATGTAAGAAGACCAACACAAAAGAGTAGAGAGTGATTCCTTTTACTTAAGAATTTTAAAGGCAAAAATTATGGTGAGAAGTCAGGGCAGTGGTTAGTCTTTTTGGGGGATCGTGACAAGAAAGGAGAATGTGAAGAGATTCTGGGGCGTCGGTACCATGTTTCTTGTTGGTGTGGGTGATGGTTATGTGGGTGCGTTCAGTGGTGAAGCTTCACTGTGCTGTGCCCTTATGGTTGATGCCCTTTCACCTTATGGTTGATGTAGGTCATACTTCAATTAAAAATGGACTTTGGGAAACAAAACAGTTGAACATAGGGGAAGGGATGGAGGAATAAAATAAGATGGAAACAGAGAGGGAGACAAACCACAAGGACTAACTGTAGGGACCAAACTGAGGCTTGCTGGAGGGGAGGGGGGTGAGGGGATGGGTTGACTGGGCGTTAAGGAGGGCACATGATGTAATGAGCACTGGACATTATAGAAGACTGATGAATCACTGAGCTGTACCTCTGACATTAATAATATACTATATGTTAATTAAATCGAATTTAAGTAAAAAATTTAAAAAAAGATTTACTTTGAGAAATATAAGCACTGCTTAGTACATTCAGAACTCACCACCAGTTGGGTTTGGATCCATCTTAGGGGAAGTTGTGCTTCTGCAGGAGTAATGAGCTGTTCCCATTTTCATCTTTTGTGAATCTGTTCACCGTGAGTGTAGCCCAGCTACCATTTGCAAGAACATATGGGGACATCCCAGGCAGGCAGGACAATTAAGGTGCTCTTCAACTCTGTTGCTAGGTGAAGGAGGCACTAGGCTCCACAGGAAGAGCCTTCTGGTCCAAGGCTGAGAAGCCCGGGGATGGAAGCAGGTCAGCCGCCCTCACTTGGCAGGAGTTTAAAGGAACCGTCTTAAGTTTTGGTTTTTGTGGTTTTTTTGTTTTGTTTTATTTTATTTTGTTCTGTTTTGTTTTGTTTGTTTTTACTTTATTTGGTGAGCTGGCTGTCTTTCCAGTTCGTGCTTCTAGGCAAGAGGAGAACTAAAGATATGCTAATACCATTGGTGTGAGTTTGGATGCTGACTGATAGAAAGGCACCCGGTGTGGTGGAGGGAGCTTGGGGTTTGCAGACAGAGACACTCTGGACTTGAACTCTGAGTCACCACTTGGTGCATTGGAGGAGCATGGAGAAAGTGATGAAACCATCTAAAACAGAAGAAATGCATCCCACATTTGGGGCAAGTATTAGCATTAAAGGTCAGAGTTTTACATACTTATTTTCTTTAAATGTTTTATTTATTTATGAGAGAAAGAGGGAGAGAGAGAGAGAGAGGGAGAGAGAGAGAGAGGGAGAGAGAGAGAGAGAGAGAGAGAGAGAGAGGGCACAAGCAGGGAGGAGGCAGAGGGAGAATGAAAAGGAGAGAATCTCAAGTGGACTCCCTGTTGAGCACGCCGGGCTCCATCTCAGGACCCCGAGATCATGATCTGAGTTGAAATCAAGAGTCGGACACTTGGGCGCCTGGGTGGCTCAGTTGGTTAAGCAACTGCCTTCGGCTCAGGTCATGATCCTGGAGACCCGGGATCGAGTCCCACATCGGGCTCCCTGCTAGGCGGGAAGCCTGCTTCTCCCTCTCTCCCTCCCCCTACTTGTGTTCCCTCTCTGGCTGTGTTTCTCTCTGTCAAATAAATAAAATCTTTAAAAAAAAAAAAAAAAAAAAAAAGAGTCGGACACTTAACTGACTGAGCAGCGCCGGTGTCCTCAATTTTATTTTATTTTATTTTTAAATAAAAGATGCCAGTTGCAACCATCGAAATCTATTTCACCATCTATTAATAAGCCACTGCCCAGCAGTCTGGAAAACACCAGCGCACAACCCCTACTGCACGGCACACGACTGTCAGACATGAACGGGACCTCCGTAAAGTCTGGATCAAATCGCTTCTTTAGAATTCCATCAGACGAACCTCTGCTATTCACTACAAACTGCGTCTTTCCAAAGTAGAACTCCTGAGAAGAGTAGTTCCTCATGGGACTCCTGACTTTAGGAAATGGTTCTCAACCTTACTCTATATTGGGATCACCTCTTATACTCTAAACGCTCTCCAGGCCCAGATCACACCCCAGGTCAACCGAATGACAGTTCCCGAAGTGAGACCGCCATCACCGATGAGTCCAGCAGCTCCCCCACTGATGGCCATGTGCAACCGAGGTTGATCTAATGGGCCCTGTGGATGGGCTGCCCACTCTTCTTCTTCCCAGGGGTGAGAGACAACTGCACACGCAGCTGCGCATTTTGCCCAGGCCTCAAATGCCCAGTGCTCCCCTGATAATACCTTGATAGCCATTATTGGAAGATGGGTAGAGGAGAATGCACTTTCTCTGGTCCTGAAGCAGTGACTAAGTGTGCCAACGATCTCTGAATTGACCTGACATGGCACGACCGGGAGCCTGCCAACCTCCTCGGGCTCCTGTGTGGATTAGCAGGCTAACGTCAGTAAAGCAAGTTGTGGTCCCCTGACCAAGTGACTGGGAGATTACACAGATAAAGCTGTGACCTTTAATTTTTACTATTGAGCAGATATAAAAATAAGGCAGACTCTCCTTTTGGGATAGGCCCAAATCACACACTTTGCTGTTTGTTTTACTTCAGCTTACAAAATGTCTTGGCATGGGTGCCTGGGTGGCTCAGTGGGTTAAAGCCTCTGCTTTCGGCTCAGGTCATGATCTCAGGGTCCTGGGATCGAGGCCCGCATTGGGCTCTCTGCTCAGCGGAGAGCCAGCTTCCTCCTCTCTCTCTGCCTGCCTCTCTGCCTACTTGTGATCTCTCTCTCTGTCAATAAATAAATAAAAATCTTAAAAAAAAATGTCTTGGCATGGGATGTATGGATATTTAGCTACATGGGAGACCAGAACTTTACCTCTTTACTTGCATTCTGAAAGACATTTTGGACCAATACATGCCATGGGCCATAGATACTTTTCTAGTCATATCAGAGCCTGACTGTAAAGATGCCCTAAATTTCCAATCTGACTGTAGGACTTTGTCCTACCAGAAATCTCCTGCTACTAAAGAAACTGTGGCTGAAAAGGGACACAACAGAAATGTTCAGTGTGCTTTCTTCTCCTGATTGTTACAGGCCCCCTGGGTTTAACCTCTTGCAAATAAACATTTAAAAACAAAGCTTTATTTGCTTGTTTGTTTATTGTATAAAGATATATTTCCATGTAACATATTCTAGCGGTGCTAAAGCACCAGGGAGGTGGGAAAGAGGATTGAGGGAAAACAGAGAGCAGCCATTCTCAGTTGCAATTCTGATCAATTACTGCCTTTATCACGTGATACCAGCCATACGGGTTATTGCATTATGGGGCTTATCGAGCTCGGATCTCTGAGACTGCATTTACTCTTCCAGAAGTATGCGCTCTGATTAATAATACATGGTTAGCCACATAGTTAAGTAGAATGACTGGCACCTTTTATTGCTTGTCTTTAAAACTAATTTAATGAAGCGGGCTGACCAGAGAGCAGAGGTTTGTTGCTCGGCTGGCTAACGAATGCCCCACCCGTTTATAAATGAAGAGAGCCCTCTTTCCAGAGATCAAACTCTTGGTGGCCCTCCGAAAGTTTGCTCCATCGCCGGGGGTGCTCAAATCCTTTCAGAGACAATGGCCCCTGAATCTTCCCTTCTTTTTCGTATAAGGAGATTTTACCCCTTTGGGAACTGGCAAAAGCTAGTGCTGACACTTGTATCCCTCCAAGCAGGTGACATAATTGGGAGTTAATCCCCGATTTGGTACACACCAAAAGGGGATCATGAACCTGGTAAACTTTGCAAGGACAGGCTAAAGTTTGGTGGCTAAAAACTCCACGAAAGCATGGGCAGTGCAGTGCAGCCAAAACCTAAAAATTAAAAACTTGAAAATATAAAGCCTGATGTGCTGTGAGCGTCACGCGCGTGTGCGAGTGCGTATGTTGAGGTCTCTGTTGAGCGTGGGGCAGGGATGAGGGCTGCAGAGTTCTGGGCTTTTCTATGAGTTCTGGTGGGCTGGAAGTTCCCTGCTCTCCTATCATGTTCCAGGCCGTGACAAGGATCTTTTTTTTTTTTTTTAATTTTATTTATTTATTTGACAGAGAGAAACACAGCCAGAGAGGGAACACAAGCAGGGGGAGTGAGAGAGGGAGAAGCAGGTTTCCCGCTGAGCAGGGAGCCCGATGTGGGACTCGATCCCCGGTCTCCAGGATCATGACCTGAGCTGAAGGCAGTTGCTTAACCAACTGAGCCACCCAGGCGCCCTGCCGTGACAAGGATCTTACACGCTGACTTGTTCTTGCTCACATGGATGTTTCTTGGGTTTCTTCTGCTTTACCTCCTGCCTTCCAGACCCACTCTTACCTTGTAGTGTGCCTCCAGGAAGCTGGTCTGGAGCAAAGGTATCAAAAGGCTGTCTACTACAGTGAGACCAGTTGTTTAGTACTGATAGGGAAGGAATCAGGAGAACAGGAGTTAATTTACTCTTCTGGTCCATTCCTGGACCAAGTTTCCTCAGACATGGCAGTAATGGAGACCAAGGCTGGAGCTGAGCTTTCTCAGATGGCGCTGGACAGTGACTCTGGTGGGCATATGAAACCAGGTGAGGAGGGTGGGCGTGCCAGCAAGCTCTTCTCATGCTTCCCACTGTCAGTCACCTCTTGGGCTGGGACAGGATCATCAACAGGGGAATGCAGGCCTCAGCACATCTTTGCATGATAGGGTAATGCGGATACCAAGATCATCTAGAGGCCAAATGGAACTCCTCAGGGACAGGAAACCACTGTCTGACATTTTCCTTTGTTCTCTCAATTATCTGGCAACTCACCAAAGGATTCTGACTTTCCTCTAGCACTTTCTTAAATTCTTGCAGTCCAATGGGAATTAAAGATTAACAGGAACGCCATATAGCGAATATGTTATGCTGGGAGGGGGGAAGCTTCTTAGCCCATTAAAAAATAATAATACAATTAATATTTACTGAGTGGCTATAGTGCACTAGACGCCAATCATAACTGTGTCCACTGAAGTACTCAATTCTTCCAAAAACCCATGAGGTTCTTCCTGATAATGTCTCTGTCTTATAGATTAGGACTTTGGGTTGTAGAGAGACTCAGAAAGTTCCCTGAAGTCTTAGAGCTCATCAGTAGTGAAGGGTACACTTCAATCCATGTCTGTTTGTTATAAATACTCTTCTTTGAACCATACACTGTATGGGTACTTAGCTAGTTACATAGGCATTCTTCTTTACCTTGTTATTTCTTCTCTAAAATTGATAATACAGTGCTAATTATCTACTATGACACACCTCTCCACATCTTCTTTAATATATGTCTTCTCTTATTTCTTCCCACGCACACAAAAACTTTCCTTTCCATGATCCGAGAGCTCCTTTCTCCTTGTTTAGTCAAGACAGCAACTGTGAACTTTCACAGGTTTGAGATGATTGAATCTAGGTATTGTCTAAACTCTCTCGTCCATTCCGTAAGTGGTGAGAACCAGTTTGTACTAAATGTTAAAAGTAATGGACCAATATTTAAAAAGAACTAAGAGGTCTTCCACTCAAGGTTTTCCCAGAACATAGAAGTATTTCCAATTACACTGCTTTTCTTCAAAGCTGGAGTCAACAAATGAATAACAGATGTCAACTTCCATGGGAGGAATACTCACTGAATGCTGGCTGTTCTTCCTTATTAGAAACCCTTTAGCCTGGGTTCTTTGTGTTTCCGTTACCATGACAATATTTGGCCCCTTCTTGTGTTTTCTTTTTCCAGATCGGAGGCACACTTCACATGAGTGAACTTATTACAAGCATTATTCGCCACATACGATGTCAGTCTTAAGTAGGACTGGTTTATTGTCCTTTATCAGGTTCATGCTATATGTATGATCTCTTCAGTTCGTCAAGTCATGGCATTTAGCACAATTGATATTTCTACCATTTATGCTTCAGATTTTAGCTCAGAGGTCACTTATGATGACCTGCTTTCCTGATTCTGCCAGACTCTGCTGGACAGTTACGTTCCCTGTGTGAACTCTTCCATCGGGTTTCCCACAATTGGTGTAGTTCAACTATTAAAAAAAAAAAGATTTATTTTTTAGAGCAGTTTCAAGTTCACAGAAAAACTGAACAGAAAACAGAGAGAATTTCTATACACCTGCCTCCCTCATGATCACATCGAGCTCTGCAGTGATACATTTGTTATAATTGATGAAACTACATTGATTGAAACATCACTCTCACTCTCCCCCTAAGCCCATGGTTTCCTTAGGGTTTGTTATCAGTGTTGTACATTCTATAGGTTTTGACAAATGTGTAATGACATATATCTGCTATTACAGGATCACACACAACAGTTTAACTGCCCTAAATATTCTTCTGTGCTCTTTGTGTTCTCCTTCCCTCCCTACCAGTCCCTGGAAACCACTGATGTTTTCACTGCCTCTATGGTTTTTCCTTTTCCCAAATGTGACCTAGTTGAAATGATACATGATGGAGGCTTTTCAGATTGGCTTCTTTGGCTTATTCATTTCTCATTCATTTGGCTAATTCATTTAAATTTTCTTCATATCTGTTCATGGCTTAATAGCTCCTTCATTTTCAGTGCTAAATAATATTTCAGTGGGTGGGTGTAACAGTTTATTTTTTCATCCCCCTGATGAAGGACATCTTGGTTGCCTCCAAGTTTTGGCATTTGTGAATAAAGAGTGTCATAAACATCTTGGTGCAGGTTTTTGTGTGGACATCCGTTCTCAGTTTATTTGAGTAAATACCAAAGAGCATGATTGTTTGACCACAGGGTAAGGGTATGTTTAGTTTTGTAGGAAACCACCACCATCGCTCCCAAGGTGGCTGCACCATTTTACATTCACCAGCCTTAGAGAGTTCCTGTTGCTTCACATCTTCGCCAGAATTTGGTGCTGTTAGTATTTTGGATTTTGGCCATTCTAATAGGTGTATGGTGTTTTATTTTGCAATTCCCTAATGACAAAGGATGTTGAACATGCTTTCATATGTTTATTTGCCATCTGTTCCTCTTCTTTGGTGAGGTGTCTGTTGGGGTCCTTTGTCTATTTTGTAAAATAAGGTTGTTCCTTTTCTAGTGTGATTGTTTAATGCTTACATTCCCTGAAGAAAGATGAAGTCCTTGAAGGCTGGGTCTGTGACATTTTTTTAGAGCTATATTCTCAGCGCCTCATCCAGGGCCTGCAGGGGTACGAGAAATACTTATGGTCTAGTTACAGAAGAGGTGAATAATAGTTCCCATTAAATGAGCATGTTCTATGTGCCAAGTGTTTCTCCACATGACTTGGAATAATTACAACTGCCTGCTCTGAATGTGTCATTTTTTCTGTCACAGATAACAAACCTGAAGCTCAAAGAATTTCAACACATTGTTCAGGATCATGGTGACTGAGCATGAACCTGAACCCAGGTGGGATTCCGACGGCAAACACAGAATACTTTCTCCCTGCCCTGAATGGTCGTTGACAATAAAACCAAATCAGCCCAAATAAAAATGGTTAGTCTGTATATTTTTAGAATTTTCTGGAAGAATAACAGTCCATGCAAGAGAAAATTGAGAAACTGGAGAATTTCATCACTTGCTTTGGGTGGTCGTTGTGTGAGTGCCGTACCACAGACTCCCTTCCTTTGAGTTGTGTGTGTTGGGTCAATGGGAGACTGAGGCTCAAAGCCCTCATGTAGAGACTGGAAATGGGCTCAAGCAGGGACTGTGGGAAGCCTTGCCTTGGTCTTGAGTGAAGCCAGCTTCTTCAGGCCAGATGGATAGCAGTGTACCCCAAATGGAGTTTCATGTTAGAGCCCAAGGCTGCAAGAGGAAAGCATGGCTATACTTGTTCCTGACACATGGGTACAGCATGAATCCAAAGATCAGACTTAACTTGATGAAATGCTTCTTATGACCTGTGGCAGGATTGTCCATTCATATGTTTCTAGTGACTAAGATACTGGATTATGGAGAGGTGCTCTCACGAGGAATCTTCTCTCCATTTTGCTACAACCATAAAGCATTGGCAGAGAAGGATCGGGGGTTACCTGGAAACAGAGCACCTCAAGAAAGGAATTTGGAGCTGTATCTATTCCTGTAGGCTCAGCCACATACAACAGATGCACATCTAAAGGAGTCTGTTAGAACCAGTCCCGGGCACATTTTAAGAGCTTGACAATTGGATTTCTATTTCAGTCCAGAGTCTGAAAATGTGTTTAGTGCTAATTCTGCTGCCTAGGTACAGTATTCTCCTAAAGAATGCTGGTTCTTGCCCTAGTTTTTTCTTTTCTAAAAAGCTCTCCAAGGCAGAAATATTTCTCTTCTCTGTATTGCTATAGATTTCTTCTTCTATCACTTCCCTATGATACCATTTGCAAATGCTAAGTGCTCTGTCATTATCGAAGCGCCACACACAGAAACGACCTTTCTTTCCCACTCTGGGCCCCTGGCCTGGCCATCATCCCCATCTGGAGGTATCTGACAAGGTCTTTCAGGAACCACCAGTGTGAAAGTGTGTCGGCATCACCAATCTGAGTTCCGCTCTGTGTCGGTGCATTTTATTACCCATATCTGCTTATGGGATTACCATTAGCTACTTATCTTGACAATGCACAACCATAAATATAATTTACTGGAGTTTGAAATGCAAGCCATGACTTGTTTATATCATTCTTTGTTTCCAGGCGGCAGTTAGTAGTACACCATTTTATTAAGGAATCTTTGCTCCGCTCCAAGCAAGGGACTCTATTTCCCAGCTCCTTCGTTTCCCTGCCAAAGAGGCCCAAATAGAAACTGCTACTTGGTTTATATCCTTTAAGATTTCGTTTTCCTGGAATAGAATAATATGGCATTGGAGCAAAATATGGCACTTCCTTCACAGAAAGTTGTATGTTCGTGATGATCATGAGCCAAAGAAAAATTCAAAAATATTCCTGACACCTATGTCTCATATATGTGCCAGTGAAGTTTTAGATAGGAATTCATGAAGCAAAGAATCTTTTCATATTTTATCCTTAATGAGTGCATGTCTTTCTTCATCTGAGCAGCATATACCTAACCGAGCCCTCAGAGAGGAAGCACCTACAAACTGGGTCCCAGCTGCCGGACATGGAATCTTCGATGGGTGAAACACTATCCTGCCTCAGTGTCGGTTCTGGAAATTCTTTGAAATGATTCTTACTTTTTCTAAAACCACCAATAACACCTTACCTTTTGCTTGTGCATGCTTTCTCTCTAGTTAACTGATATTTCTCTCAGAAACACTTTCCTGGAATCTGGCATGGGAAACTCTGGGCCAGGGTACGAACACGTGACTTGAACATTTTTTACTTGGCATTGAAGGCAAATCCAGAAATAGACTTCAGTGGTTTAGGCATGGAAAAATTTCAAGAGTCTTCAGACTCTACTGATGGACTCAGCAGTCACTGCTTTTTAGGCCTCTTATCAAGCTATTCATAAATGAGAAGGGAAGATCTGCCCCTTTCCTGTGCACTAAATGGATCCTCTCCTTACTTCAGGTCTCAGAGCCCCCAAAGGGATATCGAGGCTGCCCTCTGACCTCTAAAGCTCCTAGATTGTCACAATAAACCCTTCCAAGTTTGGAGAAGTATAACTCATTCACTCACACAGACAGATGCAAGAAAAGAGCATTTGTAAGAGATTTTAATTATTTTTACCAAATTCACTTGTGAAAACAAAATACTCTCTTCAAAAGACCCTAGAATTTGCCATCCAAATGTTTCAAACTTCTGGGGTGGTCCTCTATCTTAGGGTGACTCAATAAGAGAACTCAAACCCTCATCCTACCTGCCGTAGGATACTCCTGCTAACATCCCAGGGGATTTCTCAGAGACCCTTAGTCTTCTGGTAAGTCCACAGAGCTTCCATTTTGGTAATATGGCTTTAGGTTTTTCTTGTTGGTGACCTTCATCCCATGCTGGAAATCATTCAAAAAGCTTTCTTCCTTCAATGTACTACCAACTCTTTTATGTATAGTGAAATTTACAGGAAGTTTGAACGAAGAAGAGATTACTTCAGGCGACTTCATGTTAGATGTTAGACATCACTCTCCGAAGATTCTGCCAGCCATTCCTCCCCACAGGCAAGTTACCAGGAGCCAAGCTCTCGTGGGCGCCATCTTGTCTTGACCTTTTGGGGCCTCCTTCTCTTTCTATAAACTCTCTTCCCCTCTGTTTCTTACCTGCAAAACATAAGTTTCTTATGTGCCAGTCCAGATTTTGACTTTTTACCTCACATTAATTTATAAGGCTACCTTTGCATAGCCCCAAACTTAACTGAGGTCTTCTCCAAAACAAAGAATGATTGATTCCATTCAGCGTCCAATTTTATCGGCACTAAACCAGGGAGAATACTAAAATATTCAACAACTGGCACAGCATGGCCATTGTCAACCAAGTGCCAATCATAAATATCCACATGGCCTTACTATGTAGACGATTAAAAAAATCCATTATGGGGCAGAAAGCATGAACAGAAGCTATGCAATTATTGTTTTCCTATGCAGGAAAGCCTTCTTCATCAAAATCTGTAAACAATAAAGGGTAGTTTAAAGATGTACTCTCCCACTGGCCAGGGCAAGTCTCTTGTTTCCTTTTCTCCTTCCATTTGCACTGATATTATTTGTTAGTACATGGAATATCTAGAAAAGTGAAGTGAACATTCAGTAGGTTCCTACTGTGGGCTGGGTGTCAGACACATATTATTTAAACATCATACACTGATGCTTGGAGACAGGTAACCTAATTAGTATTTACTGATGGAAGAATGGGAGTTTCAGAGGTTTGAAGATGCTAGGTAATTTGTCCAAGGTCAAAGTAAGTGGTAGAGATGGGATTTGATCCAAGATATGGCCAGTTTTTTGGTCCATGCCTTTCCCTCACACACAAGAGTGAGTTCTCTAGAGAATCTTCTTCTAGTCCTACACCCTGGCTTTCGGGTAGACAGTGAGGTTAATCCCGGCAGTCAAAGAATCTAGGAAGCTTCAGCTCCTGTCTTCTATCTTCTAAACGTACATTGAACTCCTTAGAGAAAAACTCTTATGTTCCCCAAACTTTCATGGCTGTGTGAAATACACTTGACCCTCCTCCAGGAGCTTTGCGACAGAACATTCACTTTGCAGAAAGGCTTGGGCTTCATCTACAAATATACATTGTGTTTTCTCCTGAACACTCATTGACACAAAGCATAAATATACTTCTGCTGTTAATATTGTAGGAGAGAAATTATAATAAATAAAATGACCTAGAATGTAGAAATGTTCTGATTTCTCCATTCAAATTGAAGCTTAAGAATCTCTTTTCTTGTGTTCTCCCATTTCCTACACTGACCACCGCCAACACCAGTGTCTTGTCTCTTTGTTCAGGATTATGACAATGTTATGGCAATGTTGGGGAGATGGAGATCAGAGATGATTCTGGGTGTCTCAGGCTTCTCCTTGTTCCTGAGCTCTTCAGATTACAACTGTCTCTACTGATGGATGTGAACCTGCTGGCTCACACCAACAGAGAAACAAGAAGTCTTCCTACTTTTCTTGGCGTCTTAGGATAACCAAGTTTCTTAAGAACGTCTTCCTTGTGGGAAATGAAATGATTTACTGACAGATAAGACAAGAATAACTTATTTATTTACTTATTTATTTATAAAATATTTCATTTATTTGACAGAGAGAGACACAGCTAGAGAGGGAACACAAGCAGGGGGAGTGAGAGAGGGAGAAGCAAGCCTCCCGCCGAGCAGGAAGCCTGATGCAGGGCTTGATCCCAGGACCCTGAGATCATGACCTGAACCCAAAGCAGAAACTTAATGACTGAGCCCCCCAGGCACCCCAGAATTAGCCATTTAATAAAGACAGCCTAGATTATATCAATTGCCATTAATGAAAGGTATCTTCCCCTGGCATCGAGCTTCAAAAGTTTCAACAGAAATCCCCAGGATATTGCTGAGACAAAATTATGATGGACAAGCTACCATCACCTCTCATATGTATTAATGCACTCCCCTTACCTTGTCTCAACTACTCCCACCATGTGTGGGGGCCCCAAGACCACGCTCAGGTTCAGTGCTTTGCCTGAAAGACTCACAGGACTTAGAAAAGCTGTTATACTCATATCGTGGTTTATTATAGTAGAGTCATGTGGATGGAGATCAGCACAGGGAAGGGGCAATGAGGCACAGTCCAGGAGAAACCAGACACAAGCTTCTTGGCATGTCCTTCCAGCAGAGTTGCAGAGGACACATTTAATTCTGTTGGCAATGATGTGTGAAAATATGTAGGAAGGGTTTCAACAAGAGAGGCTTGGTGTTCAGGGATTTTAGTGGGGATCCATCATGTAGGCAAACAGCATCTACATGACTGACTCCAGATCCTTAGACTCCAGCCTTCTTACCTGGTCTAAGGCTTATGGGCAACAAGACTCTTATGAAGCGGAGCATTCCAAGGACTAAAGGACTGTGTCCTAGGAACCTAACAAGAGCCTCTCCTGAATCCAGGCCTTTTTTTTGTTGAATATGCAGGGTTTGAACAAACTAGGTATGCCAAGTTAACTCCTTTCTGCCCATACTCTCATGTCCTTTGAGTCTATTCTCTAGGCCCCCAAAGAGTTCTGTTTAAAACTCTTCCCTTAGTGATAACCCCCATAATTCCCCATGATCCAGATGCCCATGATGACTTTGTTTACCTTGCTCCAATCCATCCAGCCACACTGGCCTCCTCCCTGTTCCTCATGACCACAGGCACATTCCTACCTTCAGGCATGTGTTCCTTCCGCCCAGAATGCTCTTCCTTCCAATGTACACATGACTTCTTTTCCTGGTCACACCATCTAACATTTGGCCCCACTCCCAGAACATTATTTATCTTTATTCTTGCCTATTATTTTTTCCTCCTTATCAGTTGTCACTAACTATCATACTCTAGAACTCCTTTATATTTCATTGATGGTGTCTCTTCCCTGGAATGTAAACTCCTTCAGTGTTTTATTTGCTTGTTCACTGCAGTGTGAGGGCCTGGCATACACAGTGAGATTGTTGATTGTTGAGTTACTATATAAACGAGGCAAAGATAGTTATATCTGTGCTTATTCTCAGTAGGTCGGAAACAAGCATCATCGTCACCAGCAACAATAAATTCTTACTCTTATTTGTCTGTTTCCAGATTACAAAGACTTCTCATATCCATTAACCACCTGAGCCTCACCACCCTGTGAGACCAGTATAGTAAGTGGTGAGCACCTCTTCCGTTCTAATGTGGGCTGTGCGTGAGCATAAGTGAAAGAAAAGCAGAGAGATGCAGAGCAAGAAATGTTGGATTCAATGTCTTCTATGCTTTGGGTCTTCACAGATTTGCATTCTATGGGGTGTGCATGAGTCAGTTCATCATTTATGGATCATTTCACTATGTTTATAAACTAGAGAAGTTGAACTTGTATCTGATCATTTTAAATCATTCACTTGTAGAAACTGGTTGTAAAATTCCATTTTTATGAGCTTCACTCTGTGTGTGTGTGTGTGTGTGTGTGTGTGTGTTTTCCAACGAATACTATCCACCTCTCTTTCTGAGAAATGGCAGTTTGGGCCAATAGTTTTTTTAAGCTGCCATGATTATAGGTGGGGCTCTAGACCTGTCCAGAGATTCACCTAAGGTTTTCTATGGCAATCCTTGCTATTACAACCACCATGGGCCATTATCACCTTCTAGGTCTACCTCTTCATTCTAACCAGGAGTCTTTTGTGCTCTCAAATATGTAACAGTGTTTTAATATTCTGGAAAAATGCTTATACTATCTTGCTAAGTGTAAAAAGCAATATCTAAAATTAAATTTAAAGTATGATCTTAATTACAGAAAAACATATAGCAGGCATCTTTGGTGGAAATATGCAAAATGTCAACTGTTGTTTCCCTCAAGTAGTTAACTTATGGTTTTCCCCACCTAGCTATTTATACATTTATGTATTTTTAAAATATACTAAAGTAAATAGGTATTGTCAACTAATATTTATTTATTAGAAATTTTAAGGCAAAGCTAAAAAATAATTAGAATAAAACGATGTATAGACAAACATAACTTATAATGAGACTTTAACATTTGCATTTCCTTTTCTTGAGTTTCATGTCAGCACTTAAGCAATCCCAATTGGTAGCCATGGTCTCCTTTTGGGGAGGTAAGCTGCAAATTCAGATATTTATTTGAGGAAGATAGACATTGGAACCACAAGTTTTAACACAACTGAAATTGCTTTCAGATTTATCTTTTGCTCCAGCCTAAATGAGTTCCTACTCACCACAGTTCACTGAGAAGTAACTCAGAACCAGAAGCTTTGCTTTTTTATCAGTTCTGGGACAGATAGACCCAAGCAAGAGCAAGTTCTTATTCAAAATGAACCAACCCAATGATATTGACAGTGGTTCAAACTAATGTAAGACAGTTCCAGGGCAAAAGTGTGTGCCTGAGTGTGTGTGTGTGTGTGTGTGTGTGTGTGTGTATGTGTGTGTGTGTGAGAGAGAGAGAGAGAGGGAGAGAGAGAGAGAGAGAGAGAGAGATTCTTGCATTCTTTTAAACTAAGTCATGTTTCAGTCCTCCGTCATTGCCCATGTATGACTGTCCTTCATTTTAGGGAAGCCATCACACACAATAACAACAAAAACAAAACCCTAAGTGAGCCATTTCCATGCCTCATTTACACTTGAAATTACGTCTCCTCTCTGTCTTTCTTAAGTGTGTCCAAACTGATTGTAGATTCTTCTACATGAAAAGTAAACTGTTTTCCCAGGCATCGGGTGTTACAGGAAGGGGCCACATGGATATAGGTGTGTGTGTTTTGGGTAAACATTTCAGTTTCCATTATGGATGGTGATTTACCTGGTTTATACCTCTGTCAGCCAGTCTCTGCCTAAATATCCAGGGGCTTGGGACTCAACTGAGATTTTGATAACTCTAATCACCTAATTGTGTTCTCTATCCCTCCCTATATGTCATCTTCCCTATAAAAAATTACAAGCTCTTAAAGATTAGGGCTGAAACTACTTTTAAAAAATTCCCATATCTCATCACAGAGTGTCTTGTAACAAGAGGTGACAGCTTGTCACTGAGACTACCTACAACTGGGCACTAAGTGATCGATGGTTAACGAAGGAGTAGGGGTGAGAGAAGGCAGGGAACAAAGTGATGCACTGAGCACCAGCTCTTGACGATCCCTGGACTAAGTACATTATAAAAGCTAATTTCTTGCCCATAATATATTTAAGGTGTGTATTATTAGGCTCACTCTAGATGAAGAACAGGAGACAAGAGATGCACATGATTTATAAGTGGAAGCATTATGGTTCAAAATTAGTTCAGTCTAAGACTTCAATTCTAAGTCTTGTGATCACCCGTTCCATGACTCCACAGTGTCCTTGGCTTTGAAATTTCCTCCTGATTATCTGACACCATGGAAACTTTATTCAGGAAAGCAAGAACAGTACCACCTCTCTCTTGCATTTCTGTAATGTCCACTTCCCTATTTGTGAAGGGCATCCAGAGCCTGGAAAGAACTTGCGTTTCTTATGAAACTTGGCTTTGAATATTAGACCCACTTATTGAAAGAGCCCACAGGGGCTGATAGCTCTAGCATTCGCAGGTTGGTTCCTGTCCAAATAGAGATCATCTTTCACAGAATAACAGCTCACGGCAACGGTCTGTCTTTATCTCTGCTTTCCTATAGGGTTCATGGCAGGCAACTCTGCCACCAACAGCATGTCAATCAAATCTTAATTGCTAATTATTTAAGCCTCAGAAGGGACATTTAAAAAGTGGACATACAGTGAGGCACATCCCTGAATGTGTTTGCTCGTGCACATGACAGTCTGTAAATGAATCGCATGTAATCGGTCCAATCCTTCACTGACTCCAGAAACAGAACATGCTGGAACACCTTTAAAGAAAGTGTGTGCTGTGCTGTATTGATTACTCTGGTGAGCCATTTTCTCTCCCTCCTGCTCACACCATTACAGGCAGCCAATTATCTTGGGGACACATCTTACATATTTAAGGAAAGTTTCTGGAAATTATAGGAATGAGGCACTCTGCAAGCTCCATGCTGTTGAATACTGTTCATGTGGGTAAAGGTGAGGTTGGAAATTTAGAGGGGAAAGAGCAAGGAATAGACAAAATGACCACCTTGTTAGGAACCTCTTCACCCTTCCAGGATCATGGATCTCCCTCTTAACCTTTCCTCACCCCCAGCTTCCACCAAAGTTGTTCTGTGCTTGCACAGGGCTTGGTAAGAACTTTTGCTCATTCGAACATTTGCACACACCATACCTGTGCCTTACGAGCTCACCCTGAGATTTCACAAAGCCCTTGACATTACCCAAAGAGAACACTGGGGAAGAGGGCAAGGTGAGTGTGTCTGCCCACGTGTAATGGAGACTTCAAGAGAAGAGCCACCCTGGACACAAACAGAAGGTCAAGTGCAGGCAACTCAACCCAAATGTGCTCTGTGCTTTTCCCAAATAGGAACTCACCATGAAACTCTGTGCTCTGGGTTTCTGTCACATTCTTTTCTCTGAACATTTTATTTTCCTTATGTTTTTCTTGGTAGAAAGCTGAGTTTGATTCATGGGGGAAGGTTGTTGATCAAAAACACAACACATGCCACTATTTACTTAAAATCAAGTTTTCATCCTCTAATACTGAGCAACCACATGAAATGAAACACCCTTGTAGACAAGACACAGAGGCTTGTATAACCCCAGCCACTTGCTTCTCTTTTTTTGTAATGCCGTAGCCTTGCCTCTGGCTTTATGGGCACTGGTGGAGTGTGGGAAGGGCTCAGGGCCATGGTGCTCCTGAAGGAATAGGCTGGTAAGATCTGTCTGCTATGAGCTGATTCTCTTTCCCTCTCTCCCTCTCCTAAGTGCTTCTTTAATTACCAGGTAGAACAGGAAATGACTTGGTGTAGAAATAAACTTAAAATGAAGTCTTTGACCTTGTCCCTTACCCTGGCAACTTCTTCCCATTTAAGTTTCTCTATGCCACACATCTGAGTTTTCCTACACTGTTTCAGACATTCATCTACTTTCAGGAAGAGACAGTCTCAAACGTGTCATGACTATGTTCCTCAGTCACTTACCAGTTGGTGTTAGAACCTGGATGGCTTGTGATTGGAGGGTGGGTCTGAGCCCAGCTCACTGGGGTCTAAGGTTCACTGTGGTCATAACTGACCCTGACCACTGAGGCTGAGTGTTGGTATATGAATCAACAGTCTGAATCCAACTTGCTAATGCAAGACCATGGATGAAAGCTTGTAGAAAGATGGGGAATATCCCTACCAGGGAGGTCATGGAAAGCTTTGTGTGGGGGATAGAGATGGAAATGCAGAGGGTCTGCACTGAGGAATTGAATTGGGGCAGAGGGCTATTGGACCCAAGCCCTTTCCTTCTGTCTGTCCTTTACTGAATGCTGAAAAGAAGAAGCAAACATAAAATAATTCCTCTATGCACTTCTGGACAGGTGGATGTTTAAATGACTTTCTCCTTCACCAGTTTTATTTTCTCTCTCATAGGCTGGTGCCTCAAACAAAAGGTGCAGGTCTCTGCTGGCCAGATTTAGGCAATGTGGCTGTCCAGGGAAAACCACGCCAATTTTTGTCAAGGTGCCTCCTGATTGTCCATGTGAAGGTCGGCTTAGCCAGCCCACACCGACCCCAGTGTGGGTCAGCCTCTCTGGATGACAGGTGCTGCAGGAGCAAGGGGGATGTCATTAGTCAGAAAGGAACCCTAAAGAGAAAGGTTTCCTTTTACAGTGGGGCCTTCCTGCCCCATTTCCCCAGCTGCCTGCTCCCTGGAATGGTATCCCAAGCCTCAGTGTTAGCCCATCATGCTTGGAGTTACACTTCCAAAGGGCTTGGCATCCCGTCTGTGTGCACATCTGGGATGTGCAGCTGGATTTAGAACTTTCCAGTGGACTCTGGCACTTCACATCGTGTTAAGTCCATTAGCATTGATTCAGCTTGGAAGGATCACAGCACATCTTTCTTTGGAAGGCCGTTCTCGCTTCACTGACACGGCGGCCCAAGGCGGGGGGGGGGGGGGGGGGGGGGGGGGGGGGGGGGGGAAGGGCCACTGTTCCACTCAGGCAAAGAGAGTGAGTGCTTGATAAAGTCCGATGAACGAGCACAGCACAACAAGTCCAGATGTCTATCAGCCATGGGATTATGTTTTCTGTCCAGAGGAGAGCAGTGAGTGGCGGAATGTGATGAGGGGTTCACAGAACTAACCGGCTGCTTCCCATCTCTGAGTCAGTCCTGGGCCACCCCGTGGCATGCACAAGTCACCACGCTGCCAAAGAAAGGCCAGCAGTTGAAGCCCTTCTCACCCTTTCTCCTGCCATCCTACTTTCTTCAGTCTGTGGGACTCCCGAACAACAGCAAGGACTATTTGTTGAATATTTACTGTGTGCCAGGCACTTTATATACACTGGATCACTTAGCCTTCCTAAGAACATGGTGATGTATTATTGTACTCAAATCTGAAGCAAAGAAAACTAAACTCAGAGATATTAATTATCTTGTTCTTACAGACACAGCTAGGAAGTGGCCACATGGGATTCTGTGCCATGTCTATGTGACTTTAAAATCCATACTCTTCGTGGCTACGTCATGCTACTACCCAAACCCTTTTAACTCTATTTCCTAAAAGTTTTGACAGGAATTATAGCTGTAGAAATAGCATGGGAATGTCTGGATTGCCTAGGATACACTGTGAGGGCTGTGACAAAGGCCCATGCATGCTAAAAGTAGCTTCTACAAATTAGAAATTTAATTTCTCTCAGGCCAAACAAAAACAATCCAGTACAGATGTGGCAGTGCCGTGGCGTCAGGGAGATCCTACAGCCTTCTCATCCATGTGGTCCAATGTGGTTCTTCAGCATGTCTGCCCCTGGCAGGATGAAGGAAAACAAGGCAAGACAGGAAAAGCCTCCAAAATGGCACATGTTGGCCAAAACTTAGTCATAGAGCCATGGACAGTATTAAGGAGAGATAGAAAATGAACCTTCATTCTGAACATTTGTGTGGATAGCCAAAGTCTATTACCAAAGAGGCATAGAAGAAAGCAAAAATGGATATCAAGGCACAACTCTCAGCCTTTGCCATATATCTTAACGGTCAAGCTGGATTTCAGAAGAGAAAAAAATGCATTATATTTCTGATATAACGATACCTGGGACATCCTGGAGGAAATTGATCGAGGATAATAAGAATCTAAGGTGCAATCACATCATTCTCCTGAAGAGGGACACAAATAGGAAAATGAGAGAGAGAGAGAGAGAGAGAGAGAGAGAGAGAGAGAGAGAGAGAGAGAAGGGTATTGTAAATTCACTGTGATTAAGCTTACTTCTATTCACAGACCATTGTACAAAATTGGTCACATGGCCCTAACCAAACTGCGGTGGAGGCTGCAAAGTGTAGGGGAGCTCCTGGATTTGGGATGAGCACCAGCTATCTCTACCACGGAGACTTTTACATAAAAACAAGAATTTCCAACTTTTCTTGGAAAATCAAATGTAGCAAAGTCAACTCCAGTGGAACTCCTCAGCTGCTCCTTTAATCAGGGAAATTGGTGTCCTGTGTGTCTTACCAGCCATTTTATACCCCACCTTAGGGACTGATACTTTCAGAACACAGTTTCTAATGATTTTAGGACTCTTTCCATAAGTTGGTCTTGACAAGCCTTTCTGATGTCATTACTTTTTTCCTGTAGACTTGACAACTATTCTTTTAATTTTAGGAATACAGAAATCCCACACATCAAATCCAGCCTGAGAAATGCTCAAAGTGCAAAGACCAAAAGGCAATCTGAAAGGCACTGTTTTGGGATAACCTTTAAAATTCCAGTTTGTTTTTCTCATACTTCAGGTCAAAGGAAGGAAAAATAATGGGAATCCTTTTTAAATAAATCCCTAAAAGTAGTGTTGTGTTTGGTAACTTAGATACCAAAAGTGACCTTAAAAAACAAAATTAGATGTTAACTGCCTTGAAAAAAGCCTGGTAATGAAATGAAAAACTGATTTCACTTGAAGATTCAGTTGAGAATGAAGTAAAGTTGGGGATTCCATTGCCCTTCATGAAATGTTGGAATGTTTGAGACATCATCATACTAACCAGCCCCGCTTTATAAAGAGGTGCACACATGAACGGTAACGTACTTGAGCCAGATTAGACTTGCTTGGGTTCTGTCTCTTTTCTCCCTTAGGTACAGAAGTTTCAGTCTTGATCCTTCATCCCAAGAGAAGACCCAGAGAGCTTTTAGTGGAAGAGCAGTCATTTAGTGTATCTAAAGGAAGTCTCAGGGCCACTTCTCCGTTTGCCTGGAGTCACTTTAATGATGTAAGAGAGCACATAATGCACTTTACCCTGACATTTCATTACTTTCTGCACTAACCCATTGTCAGATCCACCATCAATATCTTATTAAATTCGTCATTATGTCCTTGACATTATTTTAATAGCACTGGCAACTGCATGATAGAAATAAATAAATCACAAGCCTGAATTTTCTTTTATGTGACTTCCTGACTCAATCCACCACTCAGTTTCCCTTAGCTCTAAAACTACAGAGGCAACCAGTCACTCTTTTTTATTTGATGGGAGCCCAGAGATGGGAGCTGCTCATGGTTGCTTTCTGTACCTTTGGCTTTAATGCTGAAGACTGAGACATGGAACCAAACGCTAGAACATCAAAGACAAAATGTGTTTGGTTGACCATGGTAAAGTAAGAATTTGGCCACAGCATTCTCCAGTTCAGACACCACTTCTAGGTACCTGGTCAAAACATGTTCTCGAGATTCCTTCCCAGAGGGAAAGTGTGGACCAAAATGCTTCCTTAAATCCTTGCTACATGGGAGCAGTGTTACTATTCCAAGCTTAACAAGCAGTCTGGATTTCTATATTTCACAACTTGAATAAACCAAACATCTCATTCTGAGAGGTTATCTGCCCTTTTCTTTCTTTCTTTCTTTCTGTTTTTCCCCCTAGCAACATATGAGACTTTACACCATTTACTGATGCTAACTGTGGAATTTTTTTTTTAGAACTATGCTGTGGCTAGCTTCTTTAGGCTATAAATAATCTAGCCTGACTGTTTTAGAGACAGATAAATCATGAATTTTGTGGAAAACCAGGATAAGGTCCCATTAGATAATATTCTGTCCAGTGGGGCACAATTCCCAAACACACCTCTAGAGCACTCACCTTTCCACAGAATGTGTCTGAGAAGCAGATGTAACCACAGGGTGAGAAAGCAAATAGAAGACAAAGCAACACTACTTGTAGCTCATCCCCCATCCTAATGAAGAATGCGATAGATTGGGTGACAAGAATGCAACTTCTCCTTCAAGTTAGACCCATGGCTCTCAAATCTGAGCCTGCACCAGCATCTTCTGGAATCCTGGTTAAAATACGGATCACTGAGCTCTGCCTCCAGAGCTTCTGATGTGATCATTCTAGGGTGGGACCTGAAAATTGGGGCTTCTCACATGCTTACAGGGGACATTACTGCTTTTGCTCTGGGAACCTCCCTTTGACAACTGCTGAGTTGGATCTTCATTGTGTAAAGAAAAAAAGCAAAACATGTGGTCTGAATTACCTATCTCCCCTTAAAGCCCACACCCAAGTTTTTGGTCTTACCCATATGATGCTGGGGAAGCCCCCTCAGTTACTGGCACTCGGCTGGCCCCAGACCAGGACTCTGGGTGTCTAATGGCATTTCAGCAATTCCTGGCCTGTCTAATGAATGAGAGAAACTCACTACTGGGCTCTATGGGTAGAAAGGGGGAAAGTTGACCACTGCCCTGGTCAACTCTCAGAAGCCCTGCCCCCCTGCATTATGCCACTACTCCGTGTGTTGGCAACTGACCATTCAGCTCAATCGTCTTCTGTGTGTGCCCAGAATCTTTAGAAGAGGAAATTGTATCTCTGATTCCTTCTCCAGTGATGAGCTTCCTTCGATAAACCACGGCCAGTGCTAATTTCCAAATGTTATTGTCGCCCTGACATCGAAGGGATGTTGTAAGTTGCACAAGTATATCTGAAAACAGATTCAAGTTCCAAATGGGTTAGCAGAAAATATCACAGAACATAATCTTTTGGTGAGTATTTCTATAAATTATGTCCTTCCTCCTCTTTTTTTAAAAAAGATTTTATTTATTTATTTAACAGAGAGAAACGCAGCGGAGAGGGAACACAAGCAGGGGGAGTGGGAGAGGGAGAAGCAGGCTTCCCACAGAGCAGGGAGCCTGATGTGGGACTCGATCTGGGGACTCCAGGTTCATGACCTGAGCTAAGGCAGATGCTTAACGACTGAGCCACCCTGGCGCCCCTATGTCCTTTCTCCTTAAAAGATCCATTTTATACATTGCTTCTCTCATGTGTACTCTCTGCTCTAAGTGAGACATGCATGTTTGCACCCACTTGCTTACTGCTTATTAACATTGTATTGTGGAAAGTTTCAAACACGCTTTTGTTTTTCAAGTAAAATAAAAAATTCTTTGCTTGAAAAAAGTGTTTTACTCAACTTTCCTGTTGTTCTAGCTTTATCTGGTGCTGAGAGAACATAACTAAAAAACTCTCTAAGGATATTACTCTAAAGATAGCATACTTCTTGTCACATAGTATTTCCTTTGGGAGGCTTCAGTGCTAGGAAAACCTATGCTTTCCTTGCCAAACTGGTACATTTGTATTGTATGTGAAGCTTGCTCCAGTCATGATGCCCTCAACTCCAGCTCGAGGGCCCTTAGACTAAATGTGCAATCAACTTCTAGGAGTTCTGTAGACCTTTTGGGTACTTACTTTCTTTTCCTTGTCTCTTTTTAAATTCTTATTTAAAACACTTATGTAAGCATCACTGAAAAAAAAGAGGGCAAAAACAAACAGATGATTTTTTTTTTGGAGAAAGGCACTGTTTCCCTATTCTGAATATACAGCACAGCGTGGAATCCAGGTTCCATGGCGGAGAAGTGTTGGATCTTAGAAGAAAAGTTGTGCTCGGAAGCCAACTGACAAACTAATCCCATATATACCAACAGCCATTGTATGAATGAATTCTTGTGGCCAGCTTCCATGCCTTTCGTAATTGGGGATGGTGGAAAGCTCCATGTGGGACTCATTTGCTTGACTGAGCTCCAGTGAATGAATGGTCTTTCCAATTTGGCCCCTTCCAAGCTTCAAAAGTATGTGAGTCCATCAAGTTCTACTATTTTTTGGTCATAGAAGACTTTTATATTAAGGTGAAATACATGGACAAGGTAATTTATAATATATAGATTCTACAAACCCATACCAAAAAGAGGAACAACTTACTAGAAAAATGGCATTGGGACAAACAAACAATTCACAGAGCTGCAAATGACCACGCATGGCTGAGAAAATTTCTGGCAACTTCATTCATAATGGAGGACAGGCAAATTCTATAACCAATAAGATAATGTCTTTGGCCCACCAGATTGGCAATATTTTAGGAAAAGTAAGAACAAGCATGAGAAAGAACTACTGTTGATTAAGTTATAAATTGTCCTTTACTAGAGGGCAAGTTGCAAAGAATCATCAAGAGCTTAAATGTAGGGATGCCTGGGGGGCTCAGTCAGTGAAGCATCTGACTCTTGTTTGGTTCAGGTCATGATCTCAGGGTTCGGGACTGAGCCCCACACCACGCTCTGTGCTCAATGGGGAGTCTGCTTGAGGATTCTCTCTCCTTCTGTCTCTCTGCCCCTCCTGCCCATTCCTGCTCACATGTGTGGTCTCCCTCTCTCTAAAATAAAAAGTCAGTCTTTAAAAACCCAAAGTTTAAATGCAGAGACTATACCAGAAATTCTTCTAGGAATTTCTCCCGCACAAATATTGGCACATGTGCAGAGACATCCATCTCTATGTCATCACCATATTAATTCTAATACTGGAAAAGGGGACAGTTACCCTACCCGTCAACAGCTTCTATCTATGTATATATAATTCTATAATTGCATAAATTATGACGTAGTCATACAGTCGCATACCATGCAGTGTTTCAGAGGGTGAGAGCTCTCCAAGTGCCAGCGTGGAAAAACTCCTCAAAGCATATGGTTAAAATATGAAAGTAAGATACAGAACAATATGAAGAGGGTCTGAGTCCACATATGTAGTGAACAAACTACCGCAGACAATATGGTTGTGTGTGTCTATATAAGAATGCAAACAGAAAGAAAGGACATTTTTTCATAACTCTCCTTGGTTACAGAGTAGGTTGGAGATGGGGGTGATGAGAGTAAAGAAGGACTTCTGTTGTTGTATCCTGTATAGTCCTAGCCTATATAGTTTATCCTCTATTGCCTATCCTATATAGTTTTTCTTATATAAGTCTATCCTATATAGTTTATCTTACCTAGTATATCTATATAGTTACATCCTATAGAGTCTGCCCTCTACAATTTATCCTATATAGCCTATCCTCTGGTTTATCCTATAGAATTCTACCCTGTATAATTTACCCCCTACAGCCTGTGCTATACAGTCTGAACTTTTGCACATTTGTATTCCTTGGTTGTGAAATTATATAAAAAAACCCTTTTAAATAATGTAAAAAAGCAACATTAAAGGATGACATAGCTAAAAACTAAAGTATAATCTAGATTGTGGCTAAGCCTTACTTTCTTTGAGCTGTTTTTCCCGTTTTCCACAATGCCTATCTATTATGTTGTAAGCAGACAAAACTGTCTTCAGCTTGGTAACAGTTCACTTCTACTTTCCCACACAGAGAAGGGCTATGACAGACTATGTGGGAATCTCTGCGATTTCGCCTTCCCATTCTTTCAGCCACGGGCATTACTCGAGGGCATCCCCGATTTCCTCCCACGACCGTCCTTCCATGCTCTGTGGCTGGGGTGCCTGCGTCAGGCTCTATGGGAACACTCCCAACACCCGAAATGAGGTTGGGCCCCACTGAGCATCCTGTTTGTGGAAATGCTTGTCAATTTCCCTTCCCTCCAAGAGGTTGTTAGGGGAAGATGCTGAACATTTTTCAAATTAGTCCTTTCTGTCGGTACAGCATTATGGAACCCCAAGTCTCCGTCTCCTGTGGATTTACCTGGATACCTGGAAATTTCTTTTTTTTTCTTTCTTTTTTTTTTAAGATTTTATTTGACAGAGAGAAACACAGTCAGAGAGGGAACACAAGCAGGAGGAGTGAGAGAGGGAGAAGCAGGCTTCCCGCCGAGCAGGGAGCCCGATGTGGGGCTCCATCCCTGGTCTCCGGGATCATGACCTGAGCCGAAGGCAGTCGCCCAACCAACTGCACCCTGGAAATTTCTTTTTTAAAGGAAACATATTTTCTTCCAGCTGTGCCTTCCTGGACAACTCCCATCTCCATTTGGTGTGGAGCTTTCTCACGCTGAATTCCTGCCAGTCTCCCTTGGATGGCCTCAAAGTTTTATTTTCTCCTGAACGTACCATATGGACTACTTGTGGATAATTTCCCACGGCCTGCTCACCTTTCATTATATGTGCGACATGTGTTTTTGAGAGTGAAGAGTATTTCACAGAAATAGATATCGAGCGCTTCCCTTTCCACCTTTGCCACGTTGCTTTATCCCCTCAGTGGTATCTCTTACACATACATAATGTAATGTGTCCAGAAGACAGACTTCTTAATCAGTAATGCACTTGCAAATCACCTGGGGATCTTGTTGAAATGCAGATCTTGCTTCAGTAGGTCTGTGAGGGAGGTGGGTCCCAAGACTGTCATTTCCATCAAGTTCCCAAGTGAGGCTGACTGTTCTGATCTACAGGCCGTGCGTTTGATTGGTAAAGTTGTGAAGGACATCAGAATAAGTCCCATCGAAGCCTTGCAAGGGTGAGCACATAGGGTTTGTTTAATCCCCAATAGGAAATGGTCCACATGATAGCGAGTGAGTATCAGAGATGTAGCTATACATACATGTGTGGTTTCATTCACATCTCCCTTCTTCAAAACAAACTAAGAGGCCCACAGTTTTTCAGGAAGATTGGGTGGTGAAACAGAAGATCCTAGAATCACAGCAATGGAAGGGCAGCTCAGAGATGTGCATCACGGGCTTTGGACAGTGATATGCGAGCAGCTGCTCTTTCTGTGGGTTAAGGGAAGAGGTGTTCGCAGTGCGCTGGGTTGCAAGGGCAGGTGAGGAGGGAAAGACAGGGAAGTTGCATTGGTAGAAGAGTTTCTAGTTTGTTCTGAAGTGGAGCTTTGGGGAGCTTGCTGGACTAAGGGAGTCAGTCTCATGGCCATCAACCCATCATCAGTGGCCCTAGGGTGAAGGGGGGGACACTCCCATCCTAATAGACAACAGATATTTTTGTCCATTTTACCCACTTGGAGAGCTAAGACAGTTTTGATAGCAAAGACTTCCAGAGATCGCTAAACCTCTTCACCTCTCTAAGCAACTCCCTATCCTCCCCCTGGAACATACAGCAGAAGTCTGTCCCTAACCCATTCCACGCATGCTAGTCGGGCTGCCTGATGGGGCCCATTAAATGCGGCTTCAGAGAGCCCAACTGTGAGTCCCAGCTCTGTGGATCTTGGATATGTGGTCTATTTTTTTCCATTTTTTTTTTCCTGCTCAAAGAATTTTTTAAGACTTAACTTATTGGCATTGTTAAATGATTCACATGTTTCAAATAGCAAAAGTACAAAGACGAACAATAAACCTATAAAGGCCTCCCACCTGCTTGGTTTCTAACATCTACTCCAGCCATGTGAGCAATTATTAGTGGCTCCTTGTTCACTCTTCTGGAGGATTTTATGCTTATACAATTTAATATAGATAAATAGTATTTATCCAAGTCACTTTTCAATGTAAATGGGAACATACTGTATGTGCTTTAGTAGCTTGGTCTTTTCACTTAAAATGTATCTTGGAGGACTTTTATTATCAATGAAATATAGCTTCTATGTTTTTCCTTCACAGCTGCATAGTGGCCCAATAATATATATGAGCCATCATTTATTCATCTCCTTTAAGAATTTGGTAATATCTCAATTTTTTTCATGTCTTTCTTGGGTCCCTTAAGCGTGTTTAAAATTTCCTTAAACATCTCCCATATTTCCTGTTGAATTTATCCCTACATATTTTAACTTTTTTTGTTTCAATTGTAAATTGTCTTTTTTCTTCTGTTTTAATTTACAAGTGACTATTGTTTATATACACGAAACCCACTTATGTCTCTATGGTACATTACTATTTCATTGGTTTGTGGAATTACTTGCATTGCTTATTATCAGTGTTGATAATCTTGTGTTATCCCAGACACACAATATTTACCTCTGCAAATACCAAGTTTCTTTCCTTTTTCCAGTTTCTTTCTCTGGTCTAATTACGTGGCTAACCCTGCTGATAGAGTGAAAAACGCTTTTGGTCACAGTGGCTCTTATAGTCATTGCCATCCTAATACTACAGAATGAGTTCCCTCAAAATTTATTGTGTTAACGTAGTAACTATTTATACATGAGCACGAGGCTACTGGCTGCCTGAGCAGCTACTTTGGTCTCTTCTGGGCTCCCTTAGGTATCTGCAGTTGACTGTGCTTTGACTGGCTATCAAATGGTCTAAGCGCCATCTGGGAGAGGATAGATGGCTCAAATCTCTTTGTGATCACTCTTCCTTTAGCAGGCTATCCTGTTGTTGTTGTTTTTTTTTTCTTGGATGGCATGGGATCCAAGCATTTCTTGAGACCTTAGCAGTGCTGGGAACTGACATGGTATCACTTCAATCCCATTGTTGGCCAAAGCAAGCCAAGAGGTGAGCATAGAAAATTTATGTTGAGAAGGTTGTGCGTAGGAAGAGAGATGAGCCAGTATAGCACAGGTGTATATTCTTGTCCTATTCCTGACTTCAGAAAATTGCTAAAAATGCTTCTAGTACTGTCCTGTTAAAAATAATGTTAGCTGGGGGTTGAATGAGCAATTTTAGTATTATTTCAAAGAAGTATTCATCGGTTATCTCTTCATCCGTGATGCTGAACATTGTTAAATGCCTTTTCTGTTGGTATGGAAGACTGTGTATGTGTTTTCCCTTACATCAATTAAGGTCCTGAATTTACTTAATTGACCTCTTAATAGTAAACTATCTTTTAAATCTTGAAATAATTCCCATGTGGCCATACATATTCTTTTGTTGTGGTACTGACTTCTGTTTGTAAATATTTTCTCTTAGATTTTTTTTTATTGTTGAAATTCATTGATTTTGTTCCATCTTGTCAGTTTTGGAATCATAAAAAGAATTTTAAATTTTTTATATGCTCTGAAATATTTTAAACACTACTAAATTATTTGCTTTTTACAGATTTGGCTGGCTTGTTATGAAACCATTTGGATATGACACTTTTTTTTTTTACAGATTATGTTATTTTGTGGAAATAAGTGTGTTTAGGGGCACCTGGGTGGCTCAGTTGGTTAAACATCTGCCTTAGGCTCAGGTTATGATGCCAGAGCCCTGGGATCCAGCCCTGATTGGGGGTCCCTGTTCAGTGGGGAGTCTGTTTCTCCCTCTCCCTCTGCCCCTTCCCCTGCTCCTTCTCTCTCTCCTTTGGTCTCTCTCAAATAAATAAACAAATAAAATATATATTTAAAAATATATCAATCTGCTTAGGTTATTCTGTCTCTTCTGAGGTCAATTTTGTTAAAATTTTTCATGAAAAAAGCCCATTTTTTGAGGTGTTAATATGTTACACACAGTTGAGCAAAATTGCCTCTTAGCATTGTTTTAATTTCCTAACTTATGTGCCTGTTTCCCCCTTTCTCATTTTGTGTATATGTAATTTTTCCCCCTGAGTTCCTAACCTTGTGACTTACCTGTTCTAGTCTTTTTTCCAAAGTACTAACTTTAAAACTTTAAAATAATTTTAGTATTTTTCTGTTTCAATGCTCTTTTTATCTTTATGAAATGCTTCTATTTTCTTTCGGCCTATATATTTTTTTCCCCAAAATTTTTGAGTCAATCATTTGTTCTTGTCTACTGATGTCATTGTTTAAGGCTAGGAATGTTTTTTCTGAGCAGATTTAGCCAGATCTAGTTGTTCTGACAAATATGTTTGAATTATAAAACATTTTGGTTGGCATTCCTATTTTGTGATTTCTAGGAGGAAATTGTCATGTTGCTCTGAATTTTAGTTTTAGTGCATTATAATCAGAGACTATTTTCCCTGCTATTTCACATTTTGGAGTGTATTGATGTTTTTTCCTATGGTCTCAAATTTTCTGGTCAATTGTTAAAGCTGCATTATAGGCACTAAGAAATAAGTTTTATCTCTATTTTCAGAGTATGGAATTTGAAATATTGCAATCTAATTGTAGTATTCACTTCTTCTGTATGCTTAGGGTTTTTTTTTTGTTGCTGTTTTGTTTTTGGTCCTTAATCTTCATCACCTGGAAGAAGTGAATTAAAGTCTCGAACTACATGTGCATTTCTTTTTCTCTTGGTGTCTTGACTTCTTAAAAAATAATCACTGATATTATTTAGAGGGTATACATTCATAATTGTCATGGCAGCATTACAAAATGTCCCTTTTAGCATAATAAAGTGTCCTTTGTTGTCTTAATTTTGTGACCTGAATTCTACCTTCTCTTCTGAGTTTTTTGATATCACTTTAACTTGGGCACTGGAAGAGTGCCCACTCACCTCACCTAAATCCCTGCTCACTGTTCACTTATTCCTGCAACGTAGCTTCCTCTTTTATTTGCTAACAAAACCAGGTTGGAAACTAGAAGAAGGGAACAAAAAACAAGATGATTCCCAAAAGTAAATTAAATTGATTTAAAAATATAGTGGAAGACCTGAAATACATAGTCTGAACCATATTGAAAACGATAAATCCAAAGCCAATGACATAAAAATATGAGAGAAAAATTTTAAAAATTAAATAGATCAGAAAATCTAATATCAAAACATTACATTAGGAATTACAGAAGATTTTGGATTTTTGTTGCTGTTGTTTTTAAAGCAGCAATAGGGGTGAAGTATTTGTTAACTAGAGCATACCAAAAAATTTCTCAGACTTCAAAGACACACCTCCCTGTTAGAAACGCCCAACAAGTACCTGTCCCAATGAATGACAAAAGATTCAAACTCTGTAAGATCATTGTGAAATATCAGCACACCAAGGGTAAAAGCATATTGGGGGGGGGAATAAATTGTAAAGGAACGAATGAGTGTCACAATTGCATCAAGTTCTTGACAGAAGACATTAAGCACAAGCTGAATGGAGCTTGTTCTCCCCTCCAAGACACTCTTCTCCAGGCTTGCTGCCTGGTTGGCCTCATAGTGAACAAACTGCCTTATGTCTGAACTTAAAAATACAGTAGCATTAAATGAGATGGTCCCCAATTATAATTATAACCAAAAGTCTGAAATAGCCAGGGCAGGTCGAAGGGGAGAGGTCATCCTTAGAATGAGGTGTTCATTTGCCCATTTGGCACAATGCACAATCATCCCACAGTATAAACTCTGCCGGATTGGGACCTACTGTGACTACACTAAGGCACCTGGGGCATTTGAAATACTAGGTGGCATAAACAGGTCTTCCATAAACATGCATTAAATAAATAAATGAGTGGACATTTATCATTGCAGCACATCACTTACTGTCCTATGAGGAAGACTGATAGCATGGGACAAAAATGTACAGAGGTAGACGGGAAGCAAGAGAACCCTGGCGGGCCATTAGCAGAATTGGTAAGGACACAGAGGGATCCAATCTTTCAGGTATGTATTGATAATTCAGATGTTCCCCTTTGGCCTATTTCATGGTTACACACTTAACTTTAATTAATAACAGAGACTTTAACCAAACATTTGGAAGCACAGAGCTATTTAATAATAACACAAAAAGGTTTGTTATTAGATGCCTAGTTTTTAACACATGCCCTCTTATTATTTTAAGCTTGCTTTTATGTTTTCCAACAGTTTAAAATACATATTTCTTAGCGAAGTCGGCAGGTCTATTTTCAGAGTTGGAAGAAAACATATTTTTGGCATTGATATAGTTTCTGTCTTATTTGGTGGTCTAGTTTTTCTTTTCTGGCATTTGTTTTTTCTACTTTTTTAAAATCCCTGTAATGAATGTAATCTCCCATGTACATGCCCAATCCAGTGTTACCAACCCTGGAAGGACTCAACGAAATACTTTTCAATTAACTCATTGCCATTTCCATCTGGTTTCACTGGGACAGAAAAAGTCCTTCTGTCTCTCCGCAGACGCCTCAGGTGCGGGAGAGCACAGTGCTGGGAGAGAAGTCAACAGACTTGCCAAGAAGCCTGAAGGCTCCTCCTTTTGACCTTAAGAAATTTCCCAATTTAAAAAGCGCTCTCATCCCCACCCCCAGGAAGAGGGAGCAAGGAAAGCTCTGTCATGTTTCTGCTTAAAATCTTGTTAATCTGATTTTCAATTTTTTTTTTTTTTAAGTTCTCTTCTGCTAAATGTACCAGGTTAGTGCGTGATTCACTTCGGGGACCAAGGCAGTCCTGCATCAGAAACAGGCTAATCCTGGGAGTGATTAGAAAGTTTCCTACAGGACTAGTCCGTGCAAATTGGGCTAAGCACAAGATCTAACTTCAAAGGACAAAACTGATGGTTAAGTGGAGAAAAATTATTCCCTTATGATTAAAAGAAAATGGTCTATTTCGTGCAGACTAGCAGCGCTGCTGTTGAAACTTTCCCCTGTCCTGTCTCTGCCTTCTGTGAGGAAGCAGGGAAAGAGAGAAACCACTCACACCCTCAGAGTGCTCTTTCCCTGGGGAAACTCTGGACCAAGGCTACTGTCCATGAGGTCTCCTTGATGGCCTGCCATTCCTCACACTGTCAGTTACCTTCAACAAGACAAAGAATTTGTAAGGGAATATAAATCTATTCCATCACTGAGCACACTTTTTTGGCTCAGCTGAACTTTACACTAAGACTTTCCTGAGGAAGCCGTGCGTGGATTCACTTCCGGGCATAAGCTTCTATCAGAGGAACTGTGGTAACGATGTGGCCATTCACAGCTGAGGGAGAACTGCTGAGGTGACTCCGGAAGAAGCTCCGGAATTACTTCCTGTTGCGTACAGCTCCTACGGAAGTACTTCCAGTTGTACAGCCCCGGCACATTGGAGGCAGTCTGAGAAAAACAATTATTTTAGGGAGACGGAAATGGAACCTGGTGGAAGCCCAAGAGCTGAGATCATAGAGCTGAAAATACCGCAAGCTAGGGCCACAGGCGAGTTCCAGTGCCCAAATGCTCTAGCAAAGGGAGCAGCCATACTGTGGCTCTATATACCTGAACTGTGAAATTAACAGATTTTGCTTTTGCCTACAGTTTTCTTCTCCTTCCTGACCAGGTCTGTCATTCTATCCTGCACTTAAAAAATCGAATCTACAGACAGTATTTGGGAGACAAACCATGACAGACTATGGCCTTCCGGGGAAACACACTGAGGGTTTCAGAGGGGAGGGGGTGGGGGGATGGGTGACCTGGGTTATCGGTATTAAGAAAGGCACCTACTACACGGAGCACTGGTGTTATACCCAAACAATGAGTCATGGAATATCAGAAACTAATGATGCACTGTATGGTGACTAATGTAACATAATAAAAAATTATAAGAAATAATAAAGACAGTATTTGAGGTCACTCTTGTCTCAATGAATATACCAAAGGTAAAGAAAACCTGAACTTAGTAAGCTTCTGCATGGGGATGTGGGAAAATACAAAGCCTTAAGTACAGTTTTGGGTAAATCTTTTACCTTCCATTAGCAGTGATTCAGGAATATGTTTGATGAAGATGTAGGGCACAGTGCCAGTTACCTTAGATAAGAGGAAGATGAATAACAAACAGTGTTTAAAACAGACATAAACTATCTGCGGGACAGACCCACTTTGCAGGTATGATTTGGTCTGCAAGTTGCTTTTATATATACACACATAAGCACACATGTATACACATATGCTTATATATGTGTATGTAGCTATATTTGAATTAACTCATGTGTATGAACCCATAACATATTGTCAACCCATATGTATTGGTTTCCTATGGCTGCTGTAATAAATTGCCATAAACTTGGTGGCTTAAAACAAGACATTTATTCTCTTACAGTTCTGGAGGCCAGAAGTCCAAAATCAATTTCACTGTGCTAAAATCAAGATGCTGGCAGGGCTACGCTCTAGCCAGAGACTCTAGGACAAGACTTGTCCCTTGAATGTTCAGCTTCCATTGGCGGCCAGCATTCCTTGACTTTTGGCCACATCTCCCCAATCTCTGGTTACATTGCCTTTGTCCCTTCTGTGTGAAATTACTTCTTCCTCACTCATAAGGACATTTGTGATTACATTTATAGCCACCCAAATAATTTCCTTCTCAAGGTCTTTAACTCAATCACATTGGCAAAGTAGTTTTTTTTTATGTAAAGTAGTATCCACAAGTTCCCAGGGTAATCTTGGGGACCTTTACTCAGTATGCCATGCCACATGAAATTATTATATGTCTGATTGTGATCTGTAAAATTGACTTTCATATAGGAAAATGTAATAGTTGCCATCAAGTAAATCAGATTTCATATAAATATAGATTTCTCTCTCTCACTATTTTTCTCTCTTTTGTTTTAATGGGATGGTCTGGATACAGTGGAGCCAAATCCTGAACAGAAACGTAGTTGGACGTCAGTGACATCTGCCCCTGGTCAGGGCTCACCTATGAGCTCCAACTCACTGTTGCACCCATCCACAGTACTTATTGGGACTCTGAATGCATTTGAGTTTATTATGTAACTAAATCTAGACAGAGTTTCAGAGTTCACACACATACACACCACTAATACAATGGCCAGCTGCCCTTTCTACAAGGCCCTGGGAGGCAACTTGCACACACAAATGATAATACAAAACAGAAAGTAGTAACTCTCATTGATAATGAAAAGAAAATGTAGTTTCAGTCGCTTTCATCATGGTTTTAATACCTCTTCATGAAGGGGTATTCTTAGCTATTTGGATTTGGTTGGTTGGTTGGTTTGGGAACCCAATCATAATAATGTTAAATTCTATTTTTTGAAATTGTGAATTATACCTTCCTAAAAATCTCTGGGCTAAATGTATTTCATTTTGAAGAATTAATATACCTTAAAAATGTATATTTTGCATTAATCGTTAAAAAGTGAGTTGAACTGAGATTAGATTGATGTTTTTGTAGCTTTTTTTTACTGAATCAAAGGGAAGAGGGTCGAGCAGAGATCTGTGATTGGTACTCCTAGGTGAGTTGGTGTCTTTGAGAAAAATAAAACTTTGTAAATTCTTTCTGTCTTTCTCCTCTTTCCTCCCTCTCCTTCCTGCTTTGCTTGTTCTCTTCTCATGTATGAAGTAAGTCCATTCTATGATTTGGGAACAGGAGAGAAGTTAAGGGGGACAAAGGCTTGATGTTTTGAACTAAACTATAATTATTGAGTTTGCCTAGTCAAAGCTCTGATGAGACAAGATGAGCATTTCCTCTAGCTCTGGATCCTGGGCAAGAGACTCAACAGCTAAAGGTTCTGGCTATGATATTGTTAACTATTTTCTATTGATAACAATAATGTAGGTGTTAAGCATCAAGTTTGTAGGGAAGACATAAGTAAATAGTTTAAAATATACCATTCGTCAAAATCCTGATCATGAAAAAAATGCGGTTTTGTCTTCACCTTCTCTTCTGTCACATCTTGAGTTATTAATTCAGCAAATATTTCATGAATATATACACATACTTGGCACTGTATAAGCTGTTGGGAAGGTTTCAGTAGACAGTAAATAAAATGACTGAATTTTGAAGATTCACACTCCAGTGGGAGGACAACTAACAATAAACCCTCAAAATAAGGGAATGCTCTCCTACAGGAGAAACTGATAAGATACCTTGGGGACCAAAAGGAGTATAATAAGGAGCTAGGGGGCTAGGGAGTGAGTTGTGGCTTTAAATGTGTGGAAATATGGGCCTCATTAGGAAGGAAACATTTGCTCAAAGACTTGGAAGAGGAGAGGGAGGTCAGGCAGATATTTGGAGAAAGAGGAAGTCCACGCTGAGAGGACAGCTAGGACAAAGGTGCTGAAGTGGGACACACCCGGTGTATTCTGGGAGCAGTTAGGAGGCCAGTGTGCCTGGAGTGAAGGGGGAACCCAGAAAACAGTGTTAAATAAGGTGAACAAGAGGGTCCTACAAACTGTGGTGGGATCTTGATTTTTTTTTTTTTGCTCTGAGATGGCATAATACATTGGGATTTTGAGTCGAGGGGTATTATGATCTGATTTGTGTTTAACAGGCTTACTCTGGCTGCTCTCTGGGGGTTAGATTATAGTTAGTCCAGAATTCAGCAGAGAGATCATAGAGAAGGCTTCTGCAAAGAGCCACACAAGAGAAAATAATGTCCATGCAGGTAGTAGGAGGGGAGGTAGACATATTTTTGAAAGTAGAGTCACAAGAATGTCCTCACAGAGATGATATGCTGATTAGAACCAAGACCATCAGACTGTGATTGTTTCCTAACTTAAGATAATATAAGAAGGCTTGAGGGGAAGGACCACGGCATAAAGCAACAATAAGACCCCACACCATGCCTAAAATGTAGTAAACTGATCAAAACGTAAGTTCAAAAACCAGAAAGTAAAGCCTGATACTGAAGAAATAGAGCTCCTCCACAGTGACCTCATTGTTCTCATGTTCTCCACCATGATGTGCTACGTGACCCTCTTTCTCATCTTCCCCCAAATAAATAAAAGTTACGGTGCCACATGCATCAGTAAATTTTTCAGAAAATTCCATTGGAAAATAGGTAACAGTATTGCTATCTCATGTAAAAGACATTTCTTAAGACAATTGTGTTCTTTCTCATTGATTAACAAGGTTCTCCATCTTCATACTCTGTACTTTACCTGAACACCCTGCAGGGTCTCTTTACTGTCTAAACATTAGCTCTCGGCTTTGAGTCTCCTCCATGACACACATACCAACCAGTGGACTGTCCCCTCGCTCCTTGGCTGCAGCCACCATCTGTGCTGTTGGTGGGCAAGCATGCATGCTTGTTGTGTTCCAAGCACTTGATTAAAATATTAGCCCAACAAACAGAGATCTTTGCTTGGATTAGGGATGCTGCTATCCTTCCCACCCCAGATAATTTTTCTACACATTGTTACAAAAAGAGGTTTTCAATTCCTATCATAACCATAGAACATCCAACCCTTTGGAGAGTTTCTTCCATAAATGGAGGAATATAGGAACAAAGAAGACTGCACACAGCTGGGGGTGTCTTGGAATCAACTCACATAGGTTCACGGGAGCCATTGTGTACACCTTCCCCAACTTCCACATCCAGCAACTTCCGCTTGTAACTTGAGATTCTAGGACCAATGTCAGGTCTGTCCGAGGAAAGAGCAGCAGAGGACTGGGGGTGGGAGGGAGATTGTTGGCTGAGGTGACGTGTAGTGTGGACTGTGGATCTGGTGCGCAAGAAGAGGGGAGAGACCTGAGAGCTGGGATTTGGTCAAGAATGACGGTAGTATTTCTACCATGGGAATTCTGTCACTGAAAATCAAGGCTTTTAGTTTTTCCTATAAAATGGATGTGCCATATACCACTGCAGACAAGTCTTACTAGAAGAGATGGTAGCAAAAATGGTTAAAAACTTCACATTGAATTGCCAACTTGGAACAAAGCAGATTGAGAAGTCTAAATTAAAAGACTTCAGAAAAATAGAATAGAAATTAAATATGAAAAATCTAGGGTTTATTCTATTTAAATACAGAATGAAAATTCAACAACATGGGACTTCTGATACAGTATCCCATTCTTCCCTGATCCTCCCCCTTATAACTAAAAACTCTGGACATAATACAACAAACAAGGATACAAACTTTCTGAAAGGTGGAGAGAAAGAAGGCCAGCTGTCCAGGATCCTTGGGGTTTCAGGAGTATATTGAAATATATTGGTAGTATATTCCATGGGTTTCCATACTGCCTCACATGTATGTCAGATAGGACACTGCAGAAGCCCCCAGCACAACACCTCCAACAGACATACACAAAACGGGTCCCCCCCAACCCAGCTAAAGGCCTGGGGGAAAGGACGACTTGTTAACAGAAAGCTTTTTTGACAATACCCTCTACACTCTAACCAAACACAAATGGAAAACCTGTAGCTCTCTCTGAAGTTTCTAATATGTTCATCTTGCACAACCCCACTCCTTACTGTTGTGCTCCGATTTCCCCTGCCAGGTTATGTCTGTGGGGTTGAGCATGAAGCTAATCTTCCATCCCTAACTTGGCAGAAGAAATAAGTGGCAATATGGTTGGACCACTGGGTAATATTGGGGGAACCAAGCAGGCAGATGATGTATCTCTGCTTGATGAGAACAGGCCATGCTCTAAATCCCCCATTTAGTTAGGGTCCATTGGGGCCAGTGAAGAGCGGAGCCTCCACCCTCACCCAGCAGCAATGGGATATGATGAGGAAGTGGTAGGCAAGAGTAGTCACCATTTGGTTCCACCACTTTCCCTCTGATATTCATCAAGGCAATGTGAGTCAGGGTCCCACTTTTGCCAGGGTGATGTCAGCATTGCCCTGAGGGAAGCTGAACATACTTACCCACACCTCAAGAGGGGGACTACCCGCTAAATGAGGTTACATGAATGTGAGAATATAATATCCAAAATGCCCAAGATAAAATAAAAAAGTTACTCGTTATAGCAAGAACCAGAAGAACTACAGAAATGAATGAGAAAAGAGACGTGATGAGGTGAATCCAATGTTGGACTTACCTGAAAAGCATTTTAAAGAACTCATGGTAAAAAGGCTCAAAAAACAATTACAAATTCTCTTGAATTAATGAAAAAAATAGAAAGCTTCAGTGAAGAAAAAGAAGTTAAAAAAAAAAAAAAACAGAAAAGAACCCAAGTCAGTTATAAAACTGAGAAATAAGGTAACTGAACAAGACCAGGGGATGAGTTTATTATAGAGTGGAGATGAGAGAGGATAGAATCAGTGAACTTAAGGACAGATCAATAGAAGTATTCAGTCTGAACATACAGAGAAAACAGACTGATAAAAAAAGGGACAGAACCTCAGTTACCTGTAGAACAATAACAAAAGAGCTAGTATATTTCTTGTTGGATTTCCCAAAGGACAGAAAGAGAGAATGGTGAACAAGTTTTCAGAGAAATATGGTTGGAAATACCCCAAATTTTGTGACACAAATCTACAGGTTCAAGAAGTTATGAAAATCACACATGTGATAAACCCAAGAAGCTCACGTCAAGATGTATCAAAATTAAACTTCTGAAAACTAAAGATAAGGAAAAAAACTTGAAAGCCTCTAGAGAGGAAGGGCACATTATTTCTAGAGAAACATGGATTTGAATGATAGCAGATTTCTCATTGAACAAAATCTTGCAGTAAACATCACAGTTAAATGTACTATTAAAAACTTTGACCCTGAGATTGGGAATGAGACAAAGATATGGTTTCACAGCTTCTATTCAACTTATCCCAGAAATTCTAGCATAAAGAAAAAAAGTAAAATGCTTAATAATTGAGCAGGAAAAAATACTTATTTGAAGACATTGTTATTCTGTACACAGAAAATTCACAAGATCTACAAATAATTAGACTTAAGAATTAGACTTAGCAAGATGACTGACTACAAGGTCAATATAAAAAAATAGTTTTTTCCCACATGTCAGAAACAAAGGGAAAATTAAGTTCGAAAGAATCCCTGTACACTATTACAATCAATACTTAGATTTAGTAAGAAAACAGATAATTATGACATAGAAAATAAAGAAAACATGAAGATGCTTAAGAATAAATGTAACAAAATTAGTGAAGACTTCAATGCTAGAAACTACAAAACATTATTGAGGGAAATTAAAGAAGGTCCAAGTAAAATGGAATGCCATGATTGTGAATTGGAAGACTTAGTATTGTCAACATGAAACTAGATTTTCCATATTTAATTTCTATTCTATTTTATGAAGTCTTTTAATTTAGACTTCTCAATCTGCTTTGTTCCAAGTTGGCAATTCAATGTGAAGTTTTTAACCATTTTTGCTACCATCTCTTCTAGTAAGACTTGTCTGCAGTGGTATATGGCACATCCATTTTATAGGAAAAACTAAAAGCCTTGATTTTCAGTGACAGAATTCCCATGGTAGAAATACTACCATCATTCTTAACCAAATTTATCTACAGATTGAATACAATCTTAAAATCTGTGCAGGTTGTGTGTGTGTGGGTAAACTTAAAAAGCTGATTTAAAAGTGAATATGGAAATGCAAAGGGCCAAAAATAATTGAGGTCTTTTTGAAGAAGAGTAACAAATAAAGTTGGGGACCTACACTATTAGACACCAAGACACACCAAAAAATGATCGTAAATAAGAGCGTGTGATGCTGAATAGGCACGCTAGGGGCACCTGGGTGGCTCACTTGGTCAAGCACCTGAACAACAATAAGACTAGACAGCATGCCTAAAATGTAATAAAATGATCTAAACACAAGTTTAAAAAACTGAGAAAGTATGATCTGGAGTCCTGAGATCGAGCCCCATATTCAGGCTCCCTGCTCAATGGGGAATCGGCTTCTCCCTCTGCTTTTCATCCCACTCTTGTGCTTTCATTCTCTCTCTCAACTAACTAAATAACATCTTAAAAAAATTAATCCACTGAGGAGTAGAGCAGAAGAGAGAACTCATAAACAGGCCTGCATGTAATACCGTCTCCTAACCTGTGACAGTGGCATAGCAGAACATTGAGGAAAGGACAGTCTTTTTAATGATTTTTTTTTTATTTGACAGAGAGAAACACAGTCAGAGAGGGAACACAAGCAGGGGGAGTGAGAGAGGGAGAAGCAGGCTTCCCACGGAGCAGGGAGCCCAACGTGGGACTCGATCCCGGGTCTCCGGGATCATGACCCGAGCTGAAAGCCGTCGCCCAACCAACTGAGCCACCCAGGCGCCCCAAGGAAAGGACAGTCTTTTAATAAATGGTGTTGGGCCAACCGAGTATTCACGTGGAAAAAAAAAGTCTTGACTTCTATTTCACCCACACACAAAAATCAATTCCAGATGGACTGAAGAAAAAAATATGAATGGTACAACAATAAAGATTTTAGAAAAATGTCTTCATGAGTATATGCAAAGATTTCTTAAACATGGTAAAAAATTAATGGTTGTCAAGGAGAAAAATGGATATATGGTGTCATGTAACATTTTTAATTTCTATTTATGGAAATATACATTGAAAGGAATGAAAAGGCAAGCTATGGAGTGGCGTTATATTATTTGCCCTGCATATATCCAATAAGGGATTCATATGCATAATAGGATATATAGTGCATGATTTATGTATATTTGTATATTATACTGCTATAAATTTTAGGTAACATATACATAAAGATATAATGTATAAATATGTGTAAGGATATAAATTCTACTAATCTATAAAAAACACAAGAAAACCAATAGAAAGAGCAAAAGACTTGAGCAGACACTTCCGGGAGAAGGTATCAATATGGTGAATAAACCTATGCACAGAGGTTGAATTCCATCAGCAGGGAGAGGCAAAAATGAAATCACATCACTTCAACACACCCACCAGAATGATTACAGAGAAAAAGGCAAAAAACATCTGGCATTGGTGGGACAATCATTATCACTTGTGTGCTGCTGATGGGAGCGGAAATCCATGAGCCACTCTGGAAAACAGTGTGGCTTTAGCTGCCAAGCCTGAACCTGAGCCCCCCTGCCTTTACATGTAGGTATATGCCCAGCGGGGAGGCAAACATATGCTCACCCCGAGTACCGTTGAGGATGTTCATAGAAGTACTATGTGTAACAGCTCAATAGTGGAATCTACTAGACTGCCCATCAAAAGTTGGCTGACTGGGGAGCCTCGGTGGCAGAGTCAGTTAAGCATCCGACTCTTGATCTCAGCCAGGTCTAGATCTCAGGGTCATGAGTTCAAGCCCTGCATTGGGCTCCACACTGGGCACGTAAGAGTCTTACAGCAGAAACCAGTGGAGACCCTCTAGCAGGGAATCTCAGGGTTCCGAGGGTCTGGGGGAGGGTGGCGTCATTGGATGTCTGAAGAGATGCCCCAGGCACTATTTCATCACCTCCCCTGTTCCCCCAGGATGTCAGATGAGACCACAGAGAGACACAAAAAATTCTCTACTGCCTGAGCTTAAATTTAAGAAACCTGAGAATAATACTAAAGTGAGCGAATTTCTTTGTAATATTTTAGATGAACCCTTTCTTGTAAATTACTCTTGTCTCTCACTTCTTTTTAAAAAAGTTGTGGTCCAATACACATCTTATTGACCCTCTTAACCATTTTTAAATATATATCTCAGTGGCATTTAATACATTTGTGTTGTGCTAAGTCTGTGCTAAGGACTCTTTTCATCTTGTGAAACCGAAACTCTGTACTCATTAAACACTAAATCCCCATTCCCTCTTCCCTCCAGCCTCCAGTGACCACAATTCTATTTTCTGTCTCCAAGAGTTTCACTACTCTAGGGACCTCATGTTTGTTCTTCTGTGTCTGGTTCATATCATGAAGCATCATGTCATCAAGGTTCATCCATGTTATAGCCTGTATCGGGATCTTCTTCCCTTTTCTTTTTAATGTTTGTTTGTTTGTTTATTTATTTATTTATTTGCCAGAGGGAGAGATCACAAGTAGGCAGAGAGGCAGGCAGAGAGAGGAGGAAACACGCTCCCCGCTGAGCAGAAAGCCCGACTCCGGCCTTGATTCCCAGGACCCTGGGATCATGATCTGAGCTGAAGGCAGAGGCTTTAACCCACTGAGTCACCCAGGTGTCCCAGGATTTTCTTCCTTTTTAAGGCAGAATAATATTCTTTTGTATGAATATACCAAAGTTTGTTTATTCATTCGTCCGTTGGTGGACACTTGGTTTCTTCTGCCATTTTGGTTATTCTGCTCTGAGCATGGTGTACAACTATCTCTTTGATCCTCACTTTTAATTCTCTGGGCTGTCTATCTGAAAGTGAAACTGCTGGGTCACATGATGATTTTATGTTTACTGTTTAAATTAATCATGGAGAAACCACATACTGCTTTCCATAGCAGCTGCATTGCATTACAGGGAATGTTTTGGATAAGCTTGTAAGTGAAAAGGAAACCCACGGCAGAAGCAAATTTCAGTTGTAGGAAAACAAAGAAAATTACATTTATTTTCCACACCAACGGTGAAGTACAGAAATGTGGACTAAAGAAATGGGTCCTTGCTCTACTAGTTTGAATGAAGAATTCTGCTTTTGACCTTCTAGAGTTTGAATTCAATAAGTCACTCCTTATTTTTTTTCTAGTTTGCAGACTGCCCAAAAAGAGGATTTGCATGAATTTTTGCCTTTGCATTCCACGTCTCATTATCATGGAAGCACAGCCTTTCCCTTACATTTCATGGGATGAGAGGTAACCAGCAGCTGTAACTGTGGAGCGGTTTTTCCCACAGACATCATCCTCCTTGAAGTCTTTATTGGATTGGATGTTGCAGGCCAGCCTCCTTTAAATTTTGTCAGTCCTTGGTTTCTATTCCTGTTTTCCTTTCTGTCCCTCTGTCTGCTCTCTACCTTCTCCTGTTCCCAAAATGTCAACAAGGATACGCCCTTGGCCTTCCTCTCTGCTTGGAGCTCTGTGGCCTGTGGTCTGGGGGAACCCTAGGAAAGCAGAGCAGAGGCAGCAACCTCTTGACATTGACATAGCTCTCTGTGGCCAAGTTCATGGTGTGGCTGAGTGAGCGGGAAAGCCAGGGCTGAAATGACTCAGAGGTTCCTGCTTGAGCAGTTGGATTGTTTCATCATCTGTGAGGACAAGCAGAGGGAAAGACGGACTCCAGGAGGGAGGTAATGACTTCAGTTCGAGACATGCTGAGTTTCAGCTGCCCGCAGGACATGCAGGTGGCGTGTGCTGCTGTCCTATCTCTCGCATCGACGTCGGTCCCTCCTGCCATCACCGTCGCCTGGCCCAGCCCAATAGTCTCTGGCAGGTCTCTGTCTCCTGGTTTCTGCTTTCCCTTCCAACGCCCCCTGGGCCGCTGGATCAATGTTCCCAGAGCATGACCTCACCCAGATCCCCTGCCGTCCTGGTCGCACTCGCGCATTCCCCGCTGCCCTTACCGCGTACCGTGGGTCACGTGGTTACAACCCTGCACAGTCATGTGTCGCACGAGGCACGCTACACGGTCCCATCACCTACTCTGATGACATGCTACGTCCCGGAGTGAGTCCTGTATCACACCGCTTGCGGCCGACGGCTGCACTCCGTGCTTACCTCCCACCCCTTCCTAGAATGCTCACTACCACACAGTCACATCACCCGGGAACATTGTAAGCCCTCAACAACCTCGAAGACAAGCCAGTCCTCCTATATTAAGTATAAATTTCCTACTCTGGGATTCCATATGCCTTCAGATATTTTTGGGTTGAAAGACACAAATCTTCAATATCTTAAGCAAAAAGGGTGCTTAATATTTGTGTTGCCCAGTTAGGTGGAAGGCATTAACTCCACTTAGAGAGGAGGAAAGGGAGACCCCAAATTCTGAACTGACTTACCCAGCACAAAACAACTAAGGCAGGCTTGAGTCAAGAATTTGCTCCCCGGGGGCGCCTGGGTGGCTCAGTTGGTTAAGCCACTGCCTTTAGCTCAGATCATGATCCTGGAGTTCTGGGATCGCCCCCAGTATCTAGCTCCCAGATCCACGGAAGTCTGCTTCCCCCTCTGAACTTCTCTCCTCTCATACTCTCTCTCACTCACTCTCTCTCTCAAATAAATGAATAAAATATTAAAATAAAAAGAATTAGCTCCACCTCCTCTGTTCCCCAAGCCCTTATTCTATGCCTTCCGTACACAGCCTGAATGGAGGTTGTCTTTGCTTATTTATCCCTTTTTCGAAGACCTTAGCATGAGGGAGATGTTGGTGGGGTGTTGGGATGAACTTTTTTTTTTTTTTCAATTTTGTGCCAGTAAATCCAAAAGTCCTTCTGGAGTATCTGCTGTGTCCCAGCACAGTGGAAAATATTAAAAATTGCTTGGCCTCATTCTTGCCCTCAAGGAGTGTCCAACCTGGTAAGAGAAAGAAGGCGCAAAAGCATAGGTAACCTTCAGAGATCAATAAAGAGGGTCAAGTAACTAATTGCACAGAGCAGAAGAGAAGCTGATTGTTTCCTGCCTGGGCCGTGTAAGTGGATAGGGTTTTCCTAAAGCAAGTGAGAGGAGTATTCCAGGTTAAAGCACCAGTGTGAATAAGGGCACAACAGCAGGAATTCTCTTTCTTTCTTTCTTTTTAAAGATTTTATTATTTATTTGACAGAGAGAAACACAGCTAGAGAGGGAACACAAGCAGGGGGAGTGAGAGAGGGAGAAGCAGGCTTCCCACTGAGCAGGGAGCTCGATGCAGTGCTTGATCCTGGGACTCCAGGATCATAATCTGAGCTGAAGGCGGAGGCTTAAAGACTGAGCCACCCAGGCGCCCCAGCAGCAGAAACTCTTGAAGGCTTAGTGGTTACAAGGTAAGAAATCCCCGCAGTCTGCTCCGTTTTCTGTGTACCTGCCACCTCTCCCTTCTGCTCTAAGGGAAGAGGAAGTAGTGGCTCAGGCTGCATCCCCCACTCCCATCCTTGAGACCTCCCTCTCATCAGTCTACCTCCTGTTTTTTTCTACAGTCACACTCTTCCTCCCTATGGACTCCTTCCCAATGGCATCTACACACGGTTTCGGCAAGCACATCTGTTTTGATCTCTCCTCTCTTCACTGCCTGCTTTCTCAGGAGAGATCTGGGCACCCTGTTCTATTCCTCATTTCTCCTTCCTTGTCACCACGGTCTGCATCTGCATTAGGTGTCCTTACTGCTAAACATACTAAACGGCAATGACCACTTCCAGTCATTAATGCCTTTGGTCAAGAAGCAGCATCTGGCTCTGGTCATGCTCCCCTCGGGGGGCTTCTCTGACCACACCCACCCCTCATTTACGTCTCTTGCCACTCACCCTGATGTCATTGGAAGGGTCCTCTCCGCCCCACCTCCACCCCCTTAACTGTGGGTATGCCACATCGTGCTGACCCTGACTCGCATCACTGTCACTACACGTCCTGTCTCAGTATCACCCACCCTGCCATGGGTTCTGGGTTCATGTGTATGGACCAGAGATTTCTCCTGAGCTGCAGATTCTAATGGACATATCACAGTGAGGTCCCCAAGAACCTTAAACATATTCAAAATCAAACTCACTGTCTCCTTCCTCCTACCTCTGTGTCCATCCCTCTTACCTCCATAACCTGCTACCCATCTAGACCCAAAACTGGGCCTCAGCCTCGATATCTCCTACCTCTCACCCTGCTGTGGCCAAACTCTCAGGGATCCTAAGTGTCAGACACACATCTCTCCAACTCTTCTCACCATTCCTCCTGTAACCACCCTACTAAGTCCACCGTGTTTCCCACAACTGGGGAACTAGAGCAACTTCCTAACAGAGCTCCCTGCGTCCAACCTCCCTCCCTCATGGGTTGATCTTAGCATGGTAGGCCAAATTAACTTACTAAAATTCAAATGTGGCCATGTTACCCCCTTCCTCAAAACCGTTCAATGGCCCTTAGGCTATTGCTTGTCTCTTTGCATGATCTGGCTCGCCTCTCCTACCTCATGTGTCACCATCTTCTTCTTACCCCTGAGCCCTGTCCGTCTGGAACTTCTTGTGCTTCCTTGAATGTGCCCTTCTCTCTTCTGCCTCTGGGTCTCTATAGATGCTGCTCCCCCTTTCCTGCAACACTCCCAGCTGTGCTTCCCAATGACTTTCCTTGGTATCAGAGATCAGGGAAGATGCTCTCCTGACCTCTTCACAGCACCCTCCACTTGCCTCTCGTGGTGCGTATCTTGTTTACCTGTCTAATTCGGGCTAGACCATGAGCAGCATGAGGAAAAGGACTGACTAACTCAGGAGTTGCTGAGTACCTTGGGTCTCGCACTGTGCTTGGCAGCAAGCTCTTAACTATCTGTTAAAGGAAACAATTGTATGAAGCGACTCCGGTGGATTCACTTTCTCTCTAGGTGAGTGGACAGAAAAAGAAAACCGAAGATGATGAGTTGAAAGAATAATAAGAAGATGCAGCCAATAGGAGGAATTGGTATGGAGAAAGAGCTCAGCTTGGAATTCCGACTTCGAATTTAGAAGGTTCCAGTAGAATCAGAGAATTTGTGGCAAGTCTGGACTGAAAAGGCCATCAGCTGTCAACACTGCTCAAGCCCTCTCTCCACAGATGAGGAAACGGACGTGTAACTTGTCTCAATCTAAGTGGGATTAATCGAGAACCAAACTCTTTGGTGTGGCGGATGGCTACACACCATAAAGCCACATGGCTTCTCAGGATTTCCTGGCTCTTCCTACAACCGGCTGGCTCCGGTTCCAAACAGGAAGTTGGCCCTGACATACAGAAGCCACATCTGCGCTGTGGTTCCCATGGCCCCCGCCGCACACCGCGTCTCATTTCTCTCTGCAGACCTGCCCTGAGCTCTGGGGGCCTAGGAGGCTGCTCTACGCTGATGCTGCCTTCATGCAGCCCAGGTACAATCAAGTAAACCCTGTCCCAATTTTCTGTCATCCTTGGCCTTAATGGCAGCATGCTCATCTATCAGACTTGGGAGTCTCCCATATTTTTGTGCTGGAGGCCAACACCAGAATCCTTCCTCCCCTAATCTGATGCTGCTGCAAATTAAAACACACACACACACACACACACACACACACAAACAAAAAGAAAGTTCTATCCTGGTTCCTTTTTGTCATTATCAACTACTTCTTCCACAAAATGGCCATGCGCACACACTGCTCTCCTAAGCACTATTCAAAGCACATAGGGCAAGTAGTCGGTGCTACTCTAGGAACAGAAATTCTAGAACTCACACAAGAACGGGCTTATCGGAAGCCAGATGCCCAAAAGGTAAAGTCTGCTCAGGCCAGAAGGTTGATAAGGGAAGGAAGAGAGAGACTGAAGCTACTTACCAAGTGAGGGATGAAGTCAGTTATTTCTTTCTACCTATTAGAAGGATCAGAGAGGGGAGACTTTACCCAGAAGGTAACATAGTCTTTCTGTCTGTCTGGGGCGGTGGGGCACTGGACGAAGTAAGAGATGGCAGACAGAGGGGCTGGGATGGGCTTTCACAGGAGGATGGAGAACTCAGATCTCACGACCAGACTCTGCCTTCCTGTTCCAGGAGTGTAGCAGGCGGGAGGAACGGAGAGGCATGCAGGCCCTGAGGCACGCACCTGCGGGGGCCCAGACAGTCTGCTCCCCGGGACATGGGAGGCAGGCACGAACCCCTCACCTTGCCCGTGCTGCCAGCTGCCCGCCGTGAGCATGGAGCAGAGGCCAGCAAACTAGAGTCAGCCTAAAGCAGCGACTTTCCAGAGAGAATTTACAAATCCTGGCAGAGAGGGCCTGGCCTCGTAGATGCCTCAGAAAGCATTATGTTGAGGATGTTTCCATTTGTGGAATGGCCTTCATGGCCCCAGGTGCAGGATCCCAAAAGGCCCGGGAGGGACCAGGCCTTCCTTTCTGAGGTTATGGGGGCAGAACCCTGTATGGAAATCTATGTCCCAGCGTCGCCTCATGGGTTTCAGGGGTGCTCTAGTATTCATGAGGGGCCTCACAAGCACTCTATCCATTCAGGGCTTTTTTTTTTTTTTAATGAAATAATGTTTTTCAGCTGAAAGACTAATATGTACATGTGATTTTTTTTTTTTTAAGATTATATTTATTTGACAGAGAGAAACACAGCCAGAGAGGGAACACAAGCAGGGGGAGTGAGAGAGGGAGAAGCAGGCTTCCCGCCGAGCAGGGAGCCCGATGTGGGGCTGGATCCCGGGTCTCCGGGATCATGACCTGAGCCGAAGGCAGTGGCCCAACCAACTGAGCCACCCAGGCGCCCCGTACATGTGATTTTTAAAAACAAGTTAAGCAATGAGAGGACCCTTCCTTCCACCTTAGACTCCCAGCTGAGATGAACTTTTCTTGAGGCTTTCTCATGCATCCTTGTGTATGTGTGTGTATCCTTTTACTTTACACAAATGGAGACTCTTTATGTCTTGCCTTTTTTTTTTTAACTTAGTAATGTAATGGGAAGTTCTTTCCACATCAGCAAATACAAATCTGGCTCCTTTTAAATAGCAGCTTTGTATTCCTTTGATGGAATCTAATGCATTTGAATGAATTACTCCCTTATTTAAAAAGATGTCTCCTGGGGTGCCTGGGTGGCTCAGTTGAATGTCTGACTCCTGATTTCAGCTCAGCTCATGGGGTTGAACCCTCCCTTGGGCTCCATGCCGGCTGTGAAGCCTACTTTAAAAAAAAAAAGTTGTCTCCAGCATTTGTCTACCAGAGGCCCACTCTGGCTGAGCCAGGGTTCCCTGAAGGAGGGACAGTGTCGGTGAAAGAGAGACACCCTGAAGGTTCTTTGTGATCACCTGCCCGACATCTATGACTTGCCAGCTTTCGGTGTCTTTATTTATAGGCAACAAGTTAAAGATTCTCATAAAGGAACAATCTTTTACAGAGAATGATTTTTGACTACATAGCGTCTTTGTTAGAGAAACACAGTGCTTTTGTGAAACACAGTGCTTTAGTCAGTGAAACATGTTTTTGCAGGTGCACATATCTACAATTTAGGGTTAACTCCTTCAACAAAGCCAGGGACATGTTAATCATTAAGGTTTTCTATGATTTCTTACATTTGGCTCCTAGACAATAAAGGGTAAACTAATCATATAGTGTTTTTTAAGCAGGTATTACAGAAAGAAAGCAATTAGAAGGTTTAGATGAGTTATATACAAAGTTTAAGTCACATTATTAAATTAATGGTCAGAAGTTAGTCTGGCATCAAAGAGAAAGATAATTTATTTTGCAAAGGTAAAAGTACTTGCTCAAGCCTCTTTTCTATGATTGGGTACAGAACTCTATTTATGGATCCTTTGTGTGCATGGCAATGTTCTTGTTAGTACAGCTCTATTCCTCATATTAAGCCCTTTATTTAACCGTTCAGGAGCCTTGACAATCTCCTCCACAGAGCTGCAGGAGATTTAAAGGGGAAGTAAAGAAAGTACACTCTTAAGGTCCATAAGGGAGTCTCAATTTGGCCTAGAGAGTCCTGAGGCCCTTTCAAAAGTAACGTGCTTTGCTTTTAAGATAAAGACCAATCAGTAGAAAGAGGAGATGCCAGTTTAGCACCATGGGCAGGAGCGAGGCTCAGACTGCCGGTTCCTCACTGTGACGTCAGGCCTAGGGGGGCTATTTTACTGTGGCAGGAGCTGTGCTTCTACTGCTGCCTTCTCAGAGATCTGTGGAAGTCAATGAGTTTTCCTGGGAGGCCGGAGCTGTGCTCAGACTGCCATCTTCCCCACTGTGACCCCGTCAGCTTGCGAGACAGGGTGGCTCCCGACATTTGCCTATTGCAAGCCATTCTAAATTTGTAACTTTTATACTAACTCTTTTGTGCAATGAGTGAATGCAACTGAGGCACGAAATCCTAGCTGTGGAATCGCCAAGGTGAAGGGGCAGGTGAGTCTTAGATTTTTCTAGGTACTGACAAAATAGCTCCCCCAGAAAAGTCGCTCCAGCTCATGTTCTCATCAACAATAAGTAGGAGATCTTTTCCCTTAACACCTTCCTTAACATTAACCCTGTCATTCCCAATTTGGTAGGTGAAAATGACATTCCACTCTACATCATTGAATACCACAGTATTCTTTTATATTTATTTTTATTGGATCTGCCAGTTCATGCTTTTGTTCATTGAGATTGGAAGTTTCTCTTTTTGACACCTCGCACACCTCATTACACACACACTCAAACTGTACCTAACCTATAGTAGTTAGTGTTTGTTAAATGAATGAGCCACTTAAGAAATCATTACATATTAAGACAGTTAGGACCTTTACATTATTATGTGTTGCAAATAATGTTTTCCTCTACCATATTTCTTTGGTTTTGTTATTTTTTTTTCAGTGTAAAATGTTCATGCAACTTTTCCACGATTAAGAATATTGTTTTTCGATTCATTTAAAATATATTTTCCCATAAGTTATGCGGAAGGGCTCCAACTTAAATTTTCCTGCCTTGGTGTGTTTTTAAAGTCACTCAGGTGGGCCTCTCCTAAAACACCTTCTGCATGCGGTTCATCCATTCAACTTCATTTGGATCACACCACACCTTTATGTCAAGGCTCTGGTTCACATTCTTGAGAAGTAGGCTTAACTTTGCAGGCTCTTATACTTGGACAAATTCATCAACCATTCTTATAGTAGGATTTGCTACAGTGAAATGATGAGACATTGTGATCAGTCTGGAACACTGGTTGATAGATGTAGAAAGAAATGATTGGTATAGAGAGCCAAAGGGGCAGGGAGAGAATGCTGAAAATTCCAAGGATTACTTTGCTTGTTTCATAAAAATTCTGGCACTGGCTTGACGAGGATATCTTACTTTTAAAGTATGTGCAATTTTATTTTGGATTTTGCTCATGTAACACACAGTTATCCATCCTGAGCTCCCTTGCTCCGTGAGATCTTGGGGAGTGGGTGGGCAGTGTAAAACCCACTCAAACGTTTTCAAGAATTCCTGGAAGAATTAAGTTCTCCTGCTTCCTCAACCTCCCCCACTCCAGCTTGTGCACCATTTTCTGTGGGGTGCCTCACATGAACCCCAGGGAAAAAAACAGATCCTTTTCCACTGTCTCTACCCAATCACTAACAGAAATCCTCACGCCAGATCTGTGTACATTTATTGGCATTTACTGAAGACACTTTAGGTAAAACTTTCTATATCACGGTGGCACTATCCCTCTCCCCACCCTAACCCTGTGTCTCTGCTTATCAACATTCCCATGGGATTGGCTTAAGAGCCTGCAATTTTTCTTCATCTGTTAAGACAAGTAGCACACCCCCTCTTGCTGAAATTTTGTCGAGCTGAAAAAGGAGAGTGGGTCACCTTCAACACAAAATTTAACACAGAACACCTTTAGTACAGAATTTTTCCAACAAAGACAGTTTTGTCTCCAAAGAGAAACCTGGTGCTGAAACAGAAAAACTGTTAAGAACATGAAATGTTCTCTACCTGTTGCATTTATGTCACATTTTAACGGGCCCACTATTTCTTTCTCCTATCACATTCCGACTACCATCACACATAACCATCTACCTGCACCCACTTCTCTCCTTGCTTCTTCTTAACCATTATAAAGCAACTTTCAACTAATGCGAAAGTCAAATGAATCAGAATGATTGATAGTCTCTGGATCATTGCTGATTTGTCTAGTTTATTGTAGTGCAGGAGATTAGAAGATGAGCTGGAACCAGTCACCTTGTGGAGCAGTTAGGGGGCCTGGTGGCTACTAAAAAGTTGTAGGTTCTTGTATTTCTACACTGCCAGTTGGGGAGCACCAGGGAAATCTGATGACAGGGAGTAGACCCTTGTTCTATTCCAAGAGGCGGAACTTTTGGCCCTGAAAACAGGCGGCAGGAGTCTTAAAAAATGAATAGTGTGTGTAGCTGTCTCCTAAGACTGAAAGTGGAAAAAACAAAACAAAACAAAGGAAGCTAAACTTTATCATGAAGTCTCTGCAAGAAGGATCAGCAGACTATGGCCCGGGGGCCAATGCAGGCTGCCTGTTTTTGTAGTAAAGTTATATTGATACCTAGTCACAATCATTCATCTGCATAGTGGTGGGGTCTGCTGTGACATCAGTAGTTGAAACAGAAATCATAGGGCCTGCGAAGCCTGAAATATTGACTATCGGTCTCTTTACCCCTGCTTTAGAATGTGAGCTCCCGAGAACACAGAATTTTGTTTATCTCATCTAACTCTATTTCCAACATCTACAAGAATGCCTGACACATATTACGTACTCAGTCAGTATTTGTTAGATGAATAAGTGAATAAACAAATGAAGTCCCAAATGTCAGGAATCTCATCCTTTCCAAGCTCCTTTCTCCAAAGAGCAGGACTGGTCATGGAGACTACAGTGGGGCCCCTCCCATCTGCGGAGAGAACAAGGTCTATGGAGAACATACCTAAACCTGAAGATCATCCAGTAGGCAAAGGGAGGTTTTTAGACAACTCTAACTGCTTTTCCAGCAGAAGCCTCCCTTGTGTGTCTATTTCTAGAAATTAAGCCTAATTTGAAATCTGCAGAAGTAGCTAAGCATCCTGATAGTCACTAATGAATTCTAATGGTTAATTATGCTTAGTCTCTTAATGGTTTTCTCCCTTCATCAGGGCCCTCTGTTCTGGCTCTACTCAGAGGACACAAAAATGATCCCTACTGATTGTATTTCTTCAATAAATAAAGCTTTGAGTTCACTGCGGGTTCTTTTCTCTTGCTTATTGATCTTCCTTGTTTTTGTTGATAACTAAGAGCTGATAGGAAGAAAAATATAAGAAAGGCAACCAGCTACTCAGGTTCAATTTTCAGTTTTTAGATGACTGCAGTTGACTTTTCAGACCTTGGGCTGGGCTGAAGGTTGGTATTAAGTGACCACCCCACTTCCACAAGCACCGTTATTTCTAAGGAAGTAAAATAAAGGCCTCATTTTTAGGATCAGAATGTGACGAGGATATCTAATTCTTCCAAAGGCACAAAACAAGCTACATGCCAGTTTCTTCAACCTCCCAGGTAGCCTGATTCAAAGGACCGTCGGACCCTTTTCTTGGTCATTTCCTGCAAGTTTTTCTTTCTTTTTTTTTTATTGTTACTAAATTTTTTTTCCCAGTGTTCCAAGATTCATTCCCCATTCCCCACACCCAGTGCTCCCCGGTTTAGGTGTCCTCAGTACCCACCACCAGGCTCTCCCATCCCTCCACCCCCCTCCCTCCAAGTCCCTCAGTTTGTTTCTGTGTCCAAACTCTCTGTTGTTTCGTTTCCCTCCCTGGATTACCCTACTTCCCATTTACTTTCCTTCTCCCACTGTCCTCCAGGTTACCCCTCATGCACTGCAAGTAAGTGAAACCATGTGATAGTTGACTTTCTCTTCTTGGCTTATTTCACTCAGCATAATTTCTTCCAGTCCAGTCCATGTTGCTACAAAAGTTGGATATTCATCCTTTCTGATGGAGGCATAGTATTCCATTGTACATATGTACCACATCTTCTTTATCCATTCATCTGTTGAAGGGTACCTTGGCTCTTTCCACAGTTTGGCGATTGTGGCCATTGCTGCAATGAACATTGGGTACATATGGCCCTTCTTTTCACTACATCTATCTTTGGGGTAAATGCCCAGTAGTGCAATTGCAGGGTCATAGGGTAGCTCTATTTTTAATTTTTTTAAGGAATCTCCTCACTGTTTTCCAAAGCGGCTGCACCAGTTTACATTCCCACCAACAGTGTAAGAAGGTTCCCCTTTCTCTGCAGCCTCTCCAACACTTGTTGTTTTCTGTCTTGTTAATTTTGGCCATTCTGACTGGTGTAAGGTGGTATCTCAGTGTGGTTTTGATTTGAATTTCCCTGATAGCTAGTGACGCTGAACATTTTACCATGTGTCTGTTAGCCATTTGTATATCTTCTATGGAGAAGTGCCTCTTCATGTCTCTTGCCCATTTTTTGATGTGTTCATCTTCTTTTTGGGTGTTGAGTTTGAGTAGTTCTTTATAGATCTTGGATACCAGCCCTTTGTCTGTAGTGTCATTTGCAAATATCTTCTCCCATTCTGTCGGTTGCCTCTTTGTTTTGTTGACTGTTTCCTTTGCTGTAAAGAAGCTTTTTATTTTGATGAAGTCCCAGAAGTTCATTTTCGCTTTTGCTGAGACAGGCTTTTATCTCTGCTTTGCCACAAGAACAACGTGCTCCAACTAGCCCACCTGTTCCCGATGATCCTGGGTGCTCAATCACGGGTATGCATGAGAAACAGGTCCATGCCAGCTGCTGTACCGGCCCACAGTGGTCAGCTGAGCGAAGCCTCCACCTTGGGACTCCTTCTCTGCTTGGCTTATTTCAGTCAGCATAATGTCTTCCAATCCAGTCCATGCTGCTACAAAAGTTGGGTATTCATCCTTTCTGATGGAGGCGTAGTATTCCATTGTATATATGTACCACATCTTCACACGCACAAGGGCACCCACACCCACGGGGGCGCCCACACGCACGGGGGAACCCACACGCTTTGGGGGAGCCCACACGCTCCGGGGGAGCCCACATGCCCAGGGTCGCCCACACAGGCTGGGGTCGCCCACACGCTCGGGGGATGCCCACACGCTCCGGGGGTGCCCACATGCTCGGGGGAGCCCACACGCTTCGGGGGAGCCCACACGCTCTGGGGGAGCCCACATGCCCGGGGTCGCCCACACAGGCTGGGGTCGCCCACACGCTCGGGGGGGTGCCCACACGCACAGGGGGCGCCCACAGGCACGGGGGAGCCCACACGCTCGGGGTCGCCCACACGCACGGGGACGCCCACACGCTCTGGGGACGTCCCCAAGTTTTTCTTTCTTAAGGAAGAAGGGAGATCATGCCATTATTGACGAGTCTTTAAACCCTGGAAGTGTGATCAGCCCTTGTCTTGGTCTGTTCAGGTAATAATACTACAAATGAGGCTGCTTAAACCACAGAAATTTCTTCCTCACAGTTCTGGAGGCTGGGAATCTCAAGGTTAAGGTACTGGCAGTTTTGCTGACAGGTGAGAGCCCACTTCCTGGATGGCCGTTTTCTTGCTGAGTCTTCGCAGGAAGAAGAGAACGATCATTTCTCTCGTGTGTCTAATAAGAGCATGGTTGCTATTCATGAAAGATCATCCTCAGGCCTAATCTCCTCCCAAAGACCTCACCTCCAGGTGCAACCAGCATTTGGGAAGACACAAACATTCAGTCCCTAGCACCCGTCCTTTAGCTTTAAAGCACTAACATTAGTAAATGAAACACATGTGATGGCTTTGCATCCTTTGAGGTTTCAGGGCTGCGGAAGGAGGTTGGATCCGATCATCACATACCCACTCTTCTCCCTCCTGCACTCAATGTGCACTGTTTACAGTGGAAAATTAGTCACCGTAGTTACCACAACCCAGCTGTAAAATTAAGGGGAAAGAAAGGGGAGACCATGGGAGTGAGCAAGAGGAGGGCAATCAGACCCTGTGCATCTGTAAATCTGCATGTCTGTTGGACAGCTGGGTTTCATTCACACATTCAGATCTGGAGGGACAAGAACTTGGAGTGACTGGGTCTGGCTTTCCATGAATCATGGTAGAAAGTATCCAAGAAGTCAGTGTGCTTTTCCCTCCATAGGACTCAGCGGAGAAAGTGTTAGCATAAACTAAACTAAACATCTTGAAAGAGTTCCTGTAACTGTCCCCTCCCTCAGCTTGTCTCTCTGATGATACATATTAACCAGCATGACTCCTTGGTATTCAGTAACTATGCACCTAAGCCCCTTGTAGACATTTTACACAAATCACACTGTAACGCCTACTGCACTGCTGTAAAGGAGAGTGTGAAGAGTAAAACCCCTTTTTGTGGTGGAGGTAGTTTTCAGATATGTATTGGTACATGCAAAATAAATGTTAGCTTGTCAGGCATATAGGAATGCCTCCTACCCACCACCAAAACAAAACAAAAAACAAAAACAAAAATATCACCATAATGATACACACCATTTAGTCAATCTGGACCTCTGGACCCCAGAGTGCGATACTGGCCCAGGAGACGGCCCCTCTTGAGGTTGGACGGTCTAAGAGGCCAGAGGTGCTTGGGAGTTGCTGAAGGCCAGAGAACCTTGCTAGGTAGTAGAAGGAGCAGAGGGAGTGCAAGGACTATATGACTGAGGCCACAGGGTCCCCCTGTCGCTTTTGACGATGCAGAGAGCTGAACTGGTATCTAGGACAAGTCGGGGCGGGGCCGCTGAGTGCCTAAGTCCCCCAACCGGATGCTATGAACTTTTTAGCAGAAGCTACTGTGCTAAATAAAGAGTCTCTACACTCAGATGTCCCCTGGGAGACATAAGAGAGGGGGAGGATTCCCAATTGACTGGGGATTCACCAGAGGGGACTCATTGAACCAGAAGTTACTACATTTAATCCAGAAGTGACTGAATGTCAAGGTCTGTTTCTTTTTTTGCCATTAGTAGAACTAGGCACTTGGAACGACTTTTTTTTGCAGCAGAGACTAGACCCTATTCTGTTTTTGCACTCTGAGTTACTCCGTTCCTGTCTGACAACCGTAACATCCACCCTGGACATGGTTTAGAGCAGGGGCTGTGGCTAAAACTGGGGCTTTACTTCTCTGTACCCACCCTTTACTAACTGTAAGTGCTAACTGTGCCTCGGTTTCTTGGTTGGGAACATCTGGGTACAAGCAGCACCTCACTTTTCCTCATGCTGATTCAGCGAGCTCTTCTGTGACACACGCTGGGCAGAGTCATGGAAGGCCACTCACCTAATTCAGGGTGGGGGGGCACTTTTGTCTCTTGTTCTGCATGAGCCCCGCTGCGCTCCTGGTCCTGATGCGGGGGCTGCCGGATAGCCTCAGTAATGTCGGCCGTTATTATTCTGAGTTGATATGTCACCGCCTTCTCTGGAAAGTCTTCCCTTGCCTTGCCTCCATCCTTCCCTCCACCCTGGATGCAGGGGCTTGGGAACAGCTGCATGGTCCCCAGCAACCCTGCCCTTTTTCCATCTGTCTCACCTCCTGAACTGAGCTCCTTAAAGGTGAAGATCTTATTCATCTATCCCCGGGCCAGATGCAATTTAGGGAACTCATACCGGCTGCTGAGTCAACACAGCTATTGCGTGAGGCATGCGCAGATGAGGCGAGGGCTTCTGATGGAAGATCTAGTGATCCTCTGGTCACATGTTTTGGGGCTTCAAAAATGATAGAGAAGTAGGTGCAGAGATTGGGCCAAGATTGGTAGTATGTTCATGTCCTACTGCTGCTATAACAAATTACCCCCACTCGGGGTCTTAAAAAACAAAGCTTTATCTTCTTACAGTTCTAGAAGCCGCAATCGAAATTCAAGGACACCGGGTTGAAATCAGGATGTTGGTGGACTGTGCTCCCTGGGGAGACCAGGACAGATTCCACCCTTTGTCTCTTTGGCTCTGGTGCCGGAAGGGTTGCTGGTGGGATTCCTTGGCTCCAGGCCTCCTCATTCCAATTTTCCAGGCCAGCATCTTCGAATCTCTCCATCTTCACATGGCTTTCTCCTCCACGTGTGTCAAAAGTCCCCTTTGCTTTTCTAAGGACAGTTATGATCACTTTGATAATCCAGGCTAATCTCATCTCAAGCCCTTTAACTTAAATATACCCGCAAAGATAGCAAACAGTTGTAGATTTCGGAGATTAGGACCTGGATATCTTTGGGGTCATTATTCACCCCACTACAGGTAGTTTTTTCCATAGAGTTTTCTGTAGTATTACCTGCACTGATTTTTTCCTGTTTTTGTGCAGGGAGAAAACAGTCACAGTCCAATTTCCCAGAAAGTTGACTGCTATCATGGCATCATGGGGCGTGGGGTTTCTCCGTGACTATGACATTGTCCCCCGAGAAACAGAGCTGCTGAACTGAAGTCTGTTCAGCAAAACCAGCATTTATCATGCATCTTGAATTGATATATGACACTCACGGATGTGTGCTGGAGATAGAAGGATGTGCAAATCAGAGCAGGGTACATTTTGAAGACAAGTAAGTAGGAACATAAAACTCAGAGGCATACACGTAGTCACCAGTCAACAGGTGCTTGATTAAAATCCCAGGGTTCTCTTAAAGACCAACCAAGTAGAAATTGAATTGAAACACAGAACCTGGTCCAATTACCAATACCACCCAAGATTTTCAGCTCTCCCAGATGAGGCCACTGCGTACCTTAACAAGGCAGTTGAATTTGTCACCAGTGATCCTCTGCAGAAAATGCAGGTGACAGATCTCTTTGCCTCTAGATAATGTTTGTTTTTTGTTTTTGTTTTTGCTTTTTTGTTGTTGTTTTTTTTGCTAAACTATAGCTCAAAATAATATCTATACTATCTGCAAAGGACTGTAAGGACATGTCAGTTTCTGAAATGTTTGGATAGTTGCCAGGATGGATTCTGAATTGGAAAAGACCAATAACTGATTATATTTTTTTCAATGTCTTGTCTGTAACCTGCAAGTTTCCTGTAATCTGTTTTCCAAGTGAATTTAGAATTGGTTTTGAAAATTAGTGATGCATATGAAAACAATGCTAGCATAAGTTTTGCAGATTTAGTGGAACGCCATAAAATGATGAATTTTACATGGAGTTTTCAAACATAAAAACACACTCCCAAATGAGCCCCTAATAGGATTCACTGAGGAGATCTGAGTATTGGATGGGTGTGTTTGGGTCATAATCACAGAATTTAATTTCTAAAAATAACACTCTGAGACAATCTCTTCTATTAAATAAAAATCTCTATCTGTCCTGGCTTCTTACCAGACTGCACTGCCCGAACACTGCATCCACAGAAGCTGTCCTTCACCCCGCACTGCCTCTTCTCCCTTCTTCAATGGCTTTCCCTGATAAATCCCCCTGTCTGAGCAGGAGAGCACAGGATTGCTTTTCAATGTGAAAAATCTGCCTCTGCATCTTCAGTTCACCATTAAACAACTATCAATCACACAAGACTATTTTTCAATTTAGAGTTTGACCCAACTGGCTGCCATTTGTGGGGGCAAAGGCCAAATCTTGGGATGCCGCCAGTGGGGAGAGGGGCAAGTGGGCTATCTGCACCTGGCTCCCAGGCACAAAAGACAACCTTTCATGAAGGCTCAGGGATAGGACTGAAAGCAGATGCCCATCTTATGGCTTCAAACTTGTATGGAACAATGATCCACATCTAAAGGATGGCTTGGTGCTCTTCAATGTCATGTCCAAGGGAGTGTAGCTTGGTTTGCAGAACTGACTTGGGGCCAGACATTTGCAGTTCTGTGAAACTGAGAAGAGGTGAATTTCTTTTCTGACTCTAAAGTAAGATAGCCAAAAGTTATGATTTCATTGCAATGGGAACACATTCACTATCAGGATCTAATTTAGTAATCTTAGTTTGGCATTCCTGTATCTTCCATTGATCACAAAAATTCCAAGTTTTGATATTCTACTTGTGAACTAATGCTGTCATCCTTCTATTTCCCCATTCATGAGCTGAATGAAACTTTGGCCAAAAAAAATGTATTTTCACACCTGTTATCAGACCATACTGGCTCTACTGAACTATGACATAGTTTATAAACCCCTCAATACCCTTCTGAATAGCTCATTCGTATGGTATTGTGTGTTAAAAGCTTTGGATTCTTCAGTGTAGACATTTAAAACCTGGCACAACTTTTGTATCTCTGTTTTGGCATTTCCTTATTTTTAATATATCAGGAGTCTCAAAAAAGTGAGAGAGGCCCCTCTTGACTTCTGAGAAGCCTGGTGCTCATCACCTTCTGAAATGTGCCAAAAGAAGTGAGAAGGGCTCTCCTCGTTGCCAAATTATCAATGAAATTTTAAAGACTTATTGAACATTGAGAGACATTAACACATATCTACCCCTGCCCTTTTTGTGCCTGAAATAAGAACTTAAGGATGTCTCAAGGGGAAAGAAACCTTTGCCTTTGATTTTGTTTTTATGTCTCCCTCACAGTCTGGGTACCATTAACACCTGACATCAAAGTCACAGACTGAAAGCATGACCTTCCTCAAAGGAATTTGAGAGAAAATTACTTTTCAAAAATGGCCAGTTAGGATCATGGAATTTTGGGAACCTGTAGGTAGAGATTAGAGGTTAGGAACCACCTTCTAGATCTGCCCTTGACAATTCTGAACTGTGTGCTATTGGCAGGACCCTGAATCCGTGCAGTGTATCACTTGTATATACGCCAGCTCTGGATGGAGGGCCCACGAGAACCGACAATCAACCATGTCCAAAACTGAACTCATCATGTCCTCTTTCTTATATTCGTCATCTCAATCAATAGTATTTCTTGACTCATGATAAACCTTGAAACCAATCTTAAAAAAGCCTTCTCTTCCGAGGCAAGCCAATCAAGCCCCAATGAGGTTACTATCTAATAATCTCTTGAATTCACAATTTCCCATGTCTTTTGCCTTCAGCTAATGTAAGACACCATTATGTCTCCCCTGAATTACCAGGCAGTTTCCTAACCCATCTACCCATATAAATCTTTGCCTTTCTCCAATTTTGATAAATGCAAATTAATACCCATTAATCAGCCTATTGATTCCTTAGAATGAAGCCAGTGTAGACATGGCTTACCAGGCCCCGGATGACTTGTGCCCACTCACCTCTCCAAGCTCATTCTACCTCCTCTCTCCTTTGCTTTCTTATTCCTCTTACCCTGTGTTGGCCTTCCTTCAGTTCCTTGACTATTCCAGGCCCTATCTGCCCCAGGGCCTTTTTACATGCTGTTTCCTCTGCTGAAAACCTTCTCTTTTCTCCTTGTTCTCTTAGGAATGACTTCCTGACTCTCTAGTTAGGTCAGGATCCCCTGTTAAAAGTTCTCCTCTTACTTTGTATTTCTCTATCAAACCATTTACCACAAGAGACATTATAGCAATATCTTAAGTGCTTGAATATTCAATGTATCACTGATATGTAGAATTTTTTTTTCTGCTGGGGTGCCTGGAACTGAAGACGCCTTTCTGTTGGGCATCTGACTTTTGGCTTTGACTCAGGTCATATGTCTTGAGGTGGTGGTCTTGAGGTCATGGTCTCAGGGTTGTGAGATTGAGCCCAGTGTTGAGCTCTGCACTCAGCACAGAATCTGTTTGGGACTCTCTTCCTCTCCCTCTGCCCCTCCCTCCCCTGTGCGCTCTCTTTCTCTCTAAAATAAATAAATAAAGCTTCAAAAGAAAAGAAAAGAAAAACTTTGTTTCCTTTATTCCTCCTTTTCCATGTTTGTTGTAGAAAGTGTCTTTTTATCCACCCAGGAGGCAAGGGCAACTCTTTCTCCAGGTCAGGATGCAAGTGTATCCTCCATTCTATTTTCTCCACTGTAGGCCGACAAGTTTCAACCCTTTGAAAGACTAAAGTCATCCTACCTTTGAGAGAGGAGAAACATGTCTGTTGAAAATGGTTTGGGAGCACATCTAATGGGGACCCAACCTTTTCCTGATGGGTGAAGTTCTTTTGGAAGAGATGCAAGGATTTTTAGCTAAAACATTGAGGCGGGAGCAGGGAGCTTAGGGCATCCAGGCAGGGGCCGATCTCTTGTAAGAAGGACAGGCTTCTGTGTGTGGGGATTTCACGCACACTCCCTGTGTGGGGCCTGATCCAGACTGGGTGTCTGTGAGTGGATCTGCTCCCAGGAGGTAACTGGCAGGTGGACAGATGGGAAAGGCCACTGGGAAAGCAGCGAGCCCACGGGGCAGCCTTTGTGCAAGTGGCAGTTCCAAATCACCTGCCCTTGAGCTACTCTTCACCCCCCATCTGAGGACAGCACAGGGCATCTGGAACCTTAATGGGGACAAAGGGAGAGTTAGACTTCTAACGAGTCTATCCGAGCACGCTGGAGCATGTCTAGCTGCTCTAGAACTCAACCTAGCATATAACTTAGAAATGCTGCCCTTAATGTCTCTATGTCTTCCACTTCCACCTGTGCAATGCAACTTCCGAGAGAGCTGGAGACGGCTGAGTCACATGTGGCTTTTAGGGTGATGTTAGCCTCAAAAGCACCTCGGGTTTATTTTAATCAATCAATTAATTAATTAATTTATTTATTTATTTATTTATTGAGAGAGAGAGAGAGAGCATGAGAGGGGAGAGGTCAGAGGGAGAAGCAGAGCCCCCACTGAGCAGGGACTCCAGGATCATGACCTGAGCCGAAGGCAGTGGCTTGACCAAGTGAGTCACCCAGGGGTCCCCAAAGTGCCCCTGATTTTAAACAAACCTTAGTACTCCAAATATGAATATCAGTTAAAACAAAGGTGCTCTGGCTGAGTCAGGAATGTGGGTGTGGCCGTCAGCATTCAGAAGACTCTTACTTTCCCTGCTCCTACCTTGAGGTGTCCCCACCTGGGCTCCTTGGGACATCATCCAACACCCCCAGGCCTGCATCATCCCTTAATGAGCCTGCTTTTCAGTTGCCTAAATCTTTCTAGTTACAACGTGCTTCCCGATACATCATTCTTACTAAACTGGTGACCTCAAAATGCATCCTGTTCTAAGACTCTGGAATTAGTGTGGCATGACGGTGACCTATGAAACTTGTAAGCTCTAAGACTCCTAAGGATGAGGCTATTTTCTGGATGCCTAGGGCTGGATTTCCTGGCTCCGAAAACAGCTTCCTTAGCACACTGCAATGGGCTGATTCTGGTATTCCAATGAAGTAAGGAAAAGGTTTCTCATGGCTGTGGCCTGTCTCACACAGGTGGTCAGGAAAAGGTGACTTAGCCAATTCCTGCTTTGGACAGGGAAGTCCGACTGACTTCTTTAATTAACATTTGACACCCTAGCCTCATCTTAATTCCCCAGCCTTCTCTTACATCTCGGGAATGGGTGTGGAAAGCCATTCTGCCAAGTTTGGGCTCTGTCTGCATTTTTCTCCAATGCCTAAATGACACCCACTGTCTATCACATGTTTACAGACCCCTGAGCAAATCCCGCTGCACACCAACAAGACTGCTCTCTCTCTCTTCCACTCGTCCTGCATCACTGGCCTTCAGACTTAAGGGACTGTCCCCACTGTGTAAAGATGATATTCTTTCGATTGCATTTCCTAACATGCTGGGACCAGATTTTCAGCATCATGCCAGCCCCTTATGAAAGACACGTGAATTTGCTTAGATCCCAGGGCCCGTGATCTGTAAGAAATTAAGGGGGCTGAGAGCTAATCACGTGTTGTCGAACACATTTTATGTTGAAAATATGACTCCTGACTCTAGAGTGTCAAGTTAGCCAACACCTTCTCTCCCATCACAGCTTATTGAGAGCAGTGCTCGGACCCTGCTCTTCCAAAATCTGTAGATGCTTAGAAAGACGCTTACATTCTCCAAACTGTAAGATAAACCAGCACCCACATTTTCATGGGCAAAGGTGGTTATGATTTTAGACCTCAATTTAATATCTGATGGATCCTGAAAAATATCACCTGTTCTTTCTTAATGAAAACCATTTATGTTGCTCTCTGTGCTCTGAAAATATGTCTCTCTGACAACAGATACCAAGTGATTGATGTTCAGGAGAACAATTTCTATAGGCCCTAATTGCTCTAATGGAAAATGATGACTTTTGAATTCTTTTAGCGAGGGAAATATTGTCTCCATCAACTACCAGAGCCTTTCTCGGACGTATTGCCTGCCCCCCTTTTCCCCACTCATTCCTTTTCTCCAGATGAATTACCCCATTACACCACTGGTGAATTTAGGCAGCCAGGCAAGTTGAGAACCAGCAATTGGTCTCACATCTGCCGGTTTCCAAAGGATGTGTTTTTTGTTTTTTGGGTTTTTTTTTTTTTGCAAGCTCCTGGAATGGATTATCTATATAATCTTTTCCACCAAGATTCCATCCATTTTTTTTTCTCTCCTTTTATTTCAGCCTACTCACCTGCTTCCCAAACCACTTCCCACATCACCTCTATATTAAGCCACCTTTTTTCTCCTTTGTTTCTATTTTGCAATGACAGAAACAGCCATAAAAAAAGAAAAAAATGATTAGAGAGGTTTGGGATGTAAACATAACTGTCTTCATTCTCCATTAACTGCACTAGATATTCTATGATACTAGTAGCTTTCCAAATAAGTACCCCCATTTAAATTTGTTCATCATAAAACAATTTCCTAATTTCCTGGGGGAACGTTACTCTTTTGGGGACTAATACTCTATGTTAGGGTTCTTTCACAATAAAATCTCATTAACTTTGGCTGAAGCCATTGAGAAAGTGTCATAATGTTCCTGCACTGGGAGAAATGGAGAAACCACTTTTTAAAAAGCATCAATTAAGAACTAATATGCTAAGCAAGTAATAGTGTAAACAAGGGACATGTTTGACCTACTTTAAGGAACAAATATTTAAGAACCTTCATATCACTGTATAAATAGAAAACAAGACTCAGTGTATAAGTAAAAGCTACGAGTACAAAACCAGAGATTCTAAATTCTTTGGAGAATTCTAGTAACTCCCTGATATATTTTATTGCAATTCCTATGAGTTTGCTTTCTAAAGAGTTCTGGTCCTAACTTCATTGTGTGTGTGGTGGTCGGGGGCAGTTCCCCACACATTCAAGTCATACTGGGACGCCAGCTGGGTGTCCCACAATTCAACTCAGTTCTGACAATCTCTACCTGGAGATGGTGTCTGATTCTCCAGGTTAATGGTTCAGCCCTAGGCAACTATCCCCCGATTCCATCCCAAACACACACAATTCAGATGTCGCTTCCGGGTCCGAGTTATCACATGTGCTTCAAATGATTGGCTGTAGACTGGAGGCTCCAATGACCCCTCTTTGGGCTCGATTAATTTGCTAGAGTGACCCACAGACTCTGAGAAACATTTTACTTATTAGGCTACCAGTTTGTTATAAAAGGATACAACTCAGGACCAGCAGATGGAAGTGATGCATAGGACCAGGTGTAAAGGAAAGGGTGTAGAAAATGTGCCATTTCCCCTCAATCTCCATGATTGTGCCGACAGTAAGCTCTCTGAACCATCCCCCCAGCACACTTTTTTATTTTTGTACTTTTATGGAGGCTTCATTACATAGACCTAACTGTTTCTATTATTGACCATTGGCCTTGATTCAACCTCCAGCCCCCTCCCCTTCCTGGAGGTCGGCTACATAAGACTGAAATCACATGGTTGGTTCTCTGGCAACCAGCCCCACCCACTTTCCAAAAATCACCCCATTGATTTTTTTTTTTTTTCCCTCATCACTTGGGAAATTCCAAGGGACAGGCTCCAGGCACAATGGGAAAGCTGACCTCTCCCTACAGGTCCCACCATTGAACTCTTGAGGTGTCTCTCCTTTCTTCCAGGGCTGTTGCAGCCACCAGTTCCTGCTGCTTCTCTGTCAGCCCCGCTCGGGTCACCCTTGGGAGGCTCTAGGGCTCTGACCTGCCCCGAGTAGGCTTGTATGTTCCAGGTAGGTAGTCAGGCCAGACGCTCAGGCTCACATCCATGCTGCTGGGCCTGTGTCCCTGAGCGCATGTGTCTACACGCTATTTCCTGGTTATGTTCCCTGCACACGTGCATGCTTTGTTGTCCCACTGGATGTCACCTGATCTCCACGATAAAATTGTTGAGAATTTCAAGATAATCTCTGCAGAGCATTAAGCTGAGGAGCCCCTTATGACAGTGGGGTCCTGAGAAACTATAGTGGTTCTATTACCCTGCTGACAGAATCTTCTGGAAAATTGAGTGTCATGGATATCCTGCAAGCTACCAGCTGCTACTCTGTCACAGGAGCAAGCAAGGAAGAGCACACGGAACAGGAAGAGAAGCTCCTTCCTCTTTTCATGTCCCTCCACTGCCCTTCTCGTAACAAACAGTAATCATGCCAGTTGGCAAAGAAAAAACGTTTAGAGGGTCCAGCTTCAGTATCCATGCAGGATACATAATGGACTTAGAGGAAGAAAGCATTGATCTGAGTCACATTGGGAACGAGTGGAATCTGTAAGGCTAAAGGCAAAAGGAACCGTATGTAGGCACCGTAGTCTAGTTGATTGGCTTTCCTCCAAGAGGGGATGGATTCTAAAACCACTAAACATATAAACTTAGATTGATTTATTTGAGTTAAATAAATGATGGGAACCAGGTTTCACACTGTTGCTGTGGGAGGTTACAGCTGAGCAAAGGGAGGAGGCTGGAATGTCCCATGTAGTGATAGATTAAGCCTGGAGACACCACCGCGAGCCCATGGTTACCTGGTTACAGATGGAAATACTGATAAATAGGCACATATGCACTGGTTTACATACACATATGTATCTCCTTGATCTTTCAGCTGAGACGGAGGGCCCAGAAGCTATAACACCCCAGTTGGAACAAAAATACCCAGAACTCAGACCATGGTTTCTAATACTGTTCTCAATAAAAGGAACCAGGTCTCCTTGGACAAGTGGTTGATTCGGGACTGGGGCAGAAAAATATACAAGATGAGCTTGGAGGATCTCTAGTGCCTGAAAGTGAGAAATTGTACAAAACACACAATAGTAAGCGAGGTACATCAAAGGGATCCAGATGCCAACTAAAAGAGTTCCAAATAGTTGGAGCTGGAATGATGTGAGCGACAAAATAAATAATGTCCTGGATTATTACTCAGTGTATAATATAAATATCTCTGAGTCCATACTGATATAAATAAATGATTGAATAAATGAATGAGCAGGAGAAAATAGATAAACCTCCCATGCCAAAGAACTGTAAATGATTTATTTATTTATATGTTTATTTATTTTAAAATTTTATTTATTAATTTGACAGCTAGAAAAGGAGAACCCAAGCAGAGGGAATGAGAGAGGGAGGAGCAGGCTTCGCGCTGAGCAGGGACCCCGATGTGGGACTCGATCCTGGGACTCCGGGATCATGACCTGAGCCGAAGGCAGATGCTTAATGACTGAGCCCCCCCAGGCGTCCCTGTAAGTGACTTATGTAGCTACTCCTCCACCCTCCAGGTGATGGAACAGAAAATGAGGGGCAAAAAAGAGTAACTTGACGACGGAGAATCTAACAAACCGCATCTCAAGCCAGGTGATCGGAGTTGGCGTCAAGAGCGATGAGTGTGATAGTACACTGATAGAATGCACTCTGAATACGTGGTAAGAACGGCCCATAACGCTGTGGTTTTCCTTGCAGGGGCACATTAGTACATGATAAAAGCCTCACACACATCCCTGAGGCATATTCCATATGATAACTGACCTCAAAACTGTTAAAATCAGCAAAACTGGGGAAGTCCAAGAAACTGTCACAACCAAGAGGAAACCTAGGGATCCTGGGACAGACAAGGACACTGGGGGAAAATTGAGGACATCTGAGTAAAGAACGGATGTTCATAATCTATCAATATTTGGGGGCACCTGGGTGGCACAGTTGGTTAAGCAGCTGACTTTTTTTTTTGACTTTTGGTTTTGACTCAGGTCATGATCTCAGGGTCGTGGGCCTGAGCCCTATGTGGCTCTGCACTCAGCAGGGAGTCTGCTTGAGGCTCTCCTTCCCTCTTCCTCTGTCCCCTCCTCCTGCTTTTTTTTGTCTTTGTCTGTCTCCCTCTCTCTAAAATAAATTAATAAGTCCTTAAAAATAATCTATCAACATTGGTTCATTAATTGTGATGAAGGTACTCTATGAATATTAGGATGTTAATAATAGGGAAAACTGGGAGGGCAGTGTACAGGACTTGAGACTGTACTGTCTTCACAATCATTCCATAAACACCATAAATGTGAAAGTGCTCTAAAAAGAGTTATCTTTTTAAAGATTTTATTTATTTATTTGACAGACAGAGAGATCACAAATAGGCAGAGAGGCAGCCAGAGAAAGAGGGGGAAGCAGGCTCCCTGCCAAGCAGAGTGCCTGATGTGGGGCTCAATCCCAGGACCCCAAGATCATGACCTGAGCCGAAGGCAGAGGCTTAACCCTCTGAGCTACCCAGGCGCCCCTAAAAACAGTTATTTTAAAAAAGAATGGATTTGAAGCTGAGAGGTTGAACCCAGGTAAGTGGCACAACACAATCTCCTTCACAAAGTATTCACCCCTGAAAGAGGCACAAACCAAATGGACAAAATGCTTGGATCTACTCACCTCTGACAGCCTCTGTCCACAGCCTTCCCAGTTAAAGGCCGAAAGGGCACATGAATGAAATGGTCACGATGCCAAGGTTGAAGGCCACACATACACCATCAGCACGTACTTAAACTATCAAGGCTGATCCAGCTATCAGCACTGATGAATGTCCAGCCTGCCCATTATGGAGGCCAGTAAGGAGTCCTTGGCATGGCACCATCTCTCAAGATGGCAAAGTGGCCATTTGCTGCCAAGCTTTCAGATGGACTGCATTAGATCCTTTTCACATTCCCAATCCTGCTTCCTTATCTTCCACAAGTGTTCATCCCAAGGGCACTCCTTAATAAACATCTTCTATGCTGACACCATCCCAGTGCCTGATTCCCAGCGAACATTACCTGTGACAATGCCTACTAAGTGGCAGGATCTATGTCAGGTGAATTACATTTGTCATCTCTGTTATACTTCTCAACATGCTGAGATGTTCTCAATGGTGGTTACCTTTGAGATTCAGGGCAGGGAGTCTCAGGTTTATTAACTTTCCTGGGGTCCTGTCACTTTTAGGTCCAACTGTCTCCCAAAACTGTGTCTGGCAAGTCTACCATGCTAGCTATAATGTCCTCTATATTACCCCTTATGCACCACAAGTAAGTGAAACCATGTGATACTTGACTTTCTCTACTTGGCTTATTTGACTCAATATAATCTCTTCCAATCCAGTCCATGTTGCTACAAGAGTTGGATATTCATCCTTTCTGATGGAGGCGTAGTATTCCATTGTATATATGGACTACATTATCTTTATCCATTCATTTGTTGATGGGCACCTTGGCTCTTTCCACAGTTTGGCGATTGTGGCCATTGCTGCGATGAACATTGGGGTACATATGGCCCTTCTTTTCACTACATCTGTATCTTTCTGGTAAATACCCAGTAGTGCAATTGCAGGGTCATAGGGTCGCTCTCTTTTTAATTTTTTAAGGAATCTCCACACTGTTTTCCAAAGCGGCTGCACCAACTTGCATTCCCACCAATAGTGTAAGAGGCTTCCCCTTTCTCTGCAGCCTCTCCAACACTTGTTGTTTCCTGTCTTGTTAATTTTGGCCATTCTGACTGGTGTAAGGTGGTATCTCAGTGTGGTTTTGATTTGAATTTCCCTGATAGCTAGTGATGAGGAACATTTTTTCATGTGTCAGCCATTTGTATAACTTCTATGGAGAAGTGCCTCTTCATGTCTCCTGCCCATTTTTGGATGTGTTCATCTTCTTTTTGGATGTTGAGTTTGAGGAGTTCTTTATAGATCTTGGATACCAGCCCTTTGTCTGTAGTGTCATTTGCAAATATCCTCTCCTATTCCATGGGTTGCCTCTTTGTTTTGTTGACTGTTTCCTTTACTGTACAGAAGTTTTTTATAAGATTTGATCCCAAGCATGATGCTTGAGAGTGTTATGGTACAGTAGGAGCAAACCAGAGGGGCCGTGGGAAAACAGAGAAGAATGCTTACTCTTCTGGTAGGAAAAATGTTATGCTCTAAGAAACAATACTTACACACTTATAGTTCATACTTGGTTGGGTTTGGGAAAGAGTGCTTCCCAGTGGTTCTCTCAACGGCTCAAGCCTTAATGCATTAAATTTTCCCTGGCAAATTCAACCGTCATCTAGGCCTCTTAATCACACAGCCACTTAGTTCTGCTCTGATACAAACACTGCGCATTTCCGATTTGTAGAGTTGTTTTCCTTTAATTAAATGAAGGGGGGTGTAGTTATTTTCAACTCTCTGCACAAATTACTACCCCGTAGGAATGAATACTGTGGTGTAAGTAGTACTTATTCTATTTATTGTGCTGTCTATTGATATGTGTTGGACTTGTTCTATTTTGGAGGCACTGCCATGGTAACTGGGCTACTGACAAAGGCCTGTGTCAGAGTAGAACTTGAACATGCAGAACTTCAAATAAGTGATGCAAATAAAGAATCAACCTCAGCAGGCTCAGAAATAACAATCTGGAGGATTTTGCTTTGCTCCTAGGTCTATTTGTCCATAAACTTGGAAATTTCTGAGAGGCAGCCTATGGGATTTACTGGACAGCAAAATGGTCCTGAGCAAAATAGCACAAGAAAGTCCATTTCCACAGTCTCTCAGCACCTCTAGCAACATCTTTTTTGGCCTTTGGGTCAGGCTTTCAGTTTTTAGGCAAGTACAAATTGGTGTGGAGCTTTCAGAAAGTCAGGGTAGTCTTAGAGGATTGGTCTTGAGTCTGCAGATCTGATTTGCCCTTAACAAGTTGACAGCCTTCCCCAAACTGGAATTCTCTTCCCCACCTATGCACTTGGGTGCCCTTGAAACCCTGAGAGCTCTAACCAGTGTGAAGGAGAGACAGGGAAGAGTCCTGATGGAGTCACCCTTCTCTGTAAGACAGAGCAGATGTCAATGTTCCTGTGGGGAGTGGGCACCTAAACTATGCTGACTTTTCATAATCCCCTTCTATGGGGACTGAGGATACCTGAAGGAAGCCACAGGAGAAAAATTCCTTTGTCAAAAAGATTTTCCTTTGGATTTTGCTTAGGAACAGCAGTCTTGTCACATCCACTCAATTTCTCAATTCATAAACCCAAGCAGGGAGCAGGTCCTGTGCTGCCTTCTTCATTACCCCCTGCATCCTCCATCCTTTTCTCCGAATCCCTCAGCCTATCAGCTCAGGCTTGGTGTAGCTCCAGAGCTGGACCCAGGGGGGGAGAGGCATTCATGTACCCATGGGTGGCTGCCCTGGGATTCAGAGTCAGTGTGAAACCTATCTTTCTTCTCTTCCCTTTCTACTAGAATTTTAGCCATTGCTCATGGCTTCATAAGCTAAACTGTTCAGGTTTGAATTCAATCAAGAAGGAAGATGGTTGCCATCTCTCAGGAGCCTGCTCAGAAGGACTAAAAATGGACAGGCTCGCAAGGCTCTGTATGGTAAGCCATGGGCCCCAGAGGGGAACATATAGAAGTGGTATTATCTGTGCAAACTTCCTGACTCCAAGAAGAGCAAACTGGGGCAGAGGCAGGCAGAGGAGTTAAGGGGATTCCCTGTTTATTAGAGAAACAGGCTCTTGCTTGGCTAAAATAAAATGTGTAAGTTTATCTCAGAATCCCAGCTTCTCATCTATCCATCCCAAGAGGTTGTTGAAAGCTTAATACAGAATATCAGGCTTAGTGCCACCACCTGTTCCCTTAATCAGTGCACCTGCAGCAAAGCCCTGCATGTCCCACCTCCTGACCTTTGATGCCCTGAACCCAACCCCAGCCCCCCAAAACATTTCAGTCTTTGTCATTCCTATAGGCCCTCACTTATCCCCAAGCACTGACTAGAAGGTTTGACACTTCTTAAGGGTTTCCAAAGTCGAGGGGCACCTCTGTCAGAAATAACAGATATGGGGTCTGAATTTAGAGCAGACCCAACTCTCCTCAGGCCCTTCCCCCTTTCAGTTTTCTTTAATTGATAATGGAAATCTCCCTTCTCTCTGATCCTACGTCTATTTCTCTTTCCCCAGATATCCCTCTCCCATAAACACCAGGAACAACTGCCTTTCCACTCAACAACCTTCTCTTTTGGGATCCTGAGTATGTCCAGTTAGGGGAGTCAGCTATCAGGTTAGCTCATACCTTCCTCCCTCATTTAATCAATTCTTCCTCCAGTTTGTCAAATATTTCCTTTGTCAATGACACGTTTGCTGTGTGTATTGGGGGTGAGGGAGAGCAGAGCTGGAGACCGAGGAGACCTTGGGACAACAGGTGTGGAAATGTGCTTTGGCTGGTCATTTTAGGTTAAAAAGCAAGCTCTGTAAAATGCCCATAGACTTTGGTTTTTCTAGAGGGCAGAATTCACAGTTTGGGGGAAATGAAAGAAGGAAAGGAAGGAAGGAAGAAGGAAGGAAGGAAGGAAGGAAGGAAGGAAGGAAGGAAGGAAGGAAGGAAGCGGTTGAATGTCCACATCTGGAGTGAATATTTATGAAGGCGAGAGATAGCATGGAGGAAGTAGAAGACTGGCCAAATTCCTAATAAACCACAGGAGGAAGACCAAGATGGGGCTCTGTATTTTTAGGGATGACAGAATACTTCCGGCCTGCGAAGGCTTGAGATGTTAATTATAGGACCTGTGGATGTCAGCAGAGATCTTTTTAAAAGAATAACTTAAGTGCCTAAAATCCCCCCAAGAATACAGAGCCAGTTTTAGAAATGGCCATCAAAGACAACAAAAGGAAATGCGCAAATGCTTTCTACGCAGGGTGGTGCTGGGCAACCAGCTCCCTTTCCAGCCTCCCCCCGCCAGGCCGTTGCTAGGAGACGGAAGGGCTATACTTCCATCATCTCCATACTTGCTGGGAGATTGAGTAATTGGTCTCTGGATGTGCGTGCGCTGCTTCCCAAAATATCTCTTTAAAAAAATGTAAGGGGGATGCGGAGCCAGTAGGTAGGATGATGGAGGGCGGACTGTGTCCCAAGAGGGCAGTGGGTTCCAAGCACCAAGGGTGAAACTGGGTGGGGGAGGAGGAACCCACATGGGGGTAGAAATGGGGAGCTGTTTACAGCCTTCCCAGGTTCTTTCCCATCCTCAACCCTGTTATTTGGGACTAATCTCCTAAGTGGAATCTGGAAATTGGGGACAACTAAAATTTAGGGAGCAATGTGGTTTGGTTTTTTGTTCTTCCTGTTAGGATGCAGTAAGGCTGGAAGGAATATTTTAATTTTATTTTGTAGATATTTAAACTGTAAATACACACCCTTTATTGTGCTCGATTATAGGTGTGGAACCCTGATTTGGGGGCAAGGGAGTGAAGGAATAAGTGGGCCTGCTGGGAACACATATGCACAGAAGACACCATGATGAAGAGGAAGATACAGATGTGTCAGCTCTCAGAAGTCAAAGAAATAGGACACTGTAGGATCTCTGGAAGTTAGGAAACCTGGGGATGAGACTCAGCACCACCCTTAATGGCTATGTGACTCCTCATGACCCTTCCATGCCTCAGTGTCCTCATCTGTAGGCTGACATGGGTAAGCTGTTAAATCCCCAAAGTATTCTCCACATCTCCAACCTCACTCAGTCTACATCTAGTCCCCCCTTCTCTCCGTAGCCAAGGGAAGATGTCCTGTTGTTTCTTTGCAGAGGTCCTCAATTCTTTCCTTTAATGGGAAAATCTGATTGATTCCTGCATTTTGAATTTTCCCCAAAATCTATTCAATCGACTGTTGCTGAAAGTCTTAAAGAATAGATGTTGAGATGGAATTTTAAATTTTATTATTTTCCTTTTTGTCACATTTTCACACAATACTTAACATGTTCAAAAATCTAATTTTTAATAGCGTCAGTTTTTATGGTTTTGACCCAAGGGAGGAGGGTGGAAAGAGACAGGGGGTTCAAGATGATTGAGTGCCCTAAAAGTCTATCGAGGATTAGGAAACTCCCCGTCTAGTTCTGACTCTGTGCCTAAATCGCGGGACCATGACCAGACCCTTATCTGCAAAATGGGGCGTGGGGGAGCCTGCGCTCTGGTCTCGCAGGAATGTTAGGAAGCAAAATGCCATAATATATGTAAATGTACTTTGGAACGTGGAAAGGCTGTACAGAATGTTCTGCATTCTTTTCACTGCGTGCCTAAGAAATTTATTCATTTATTCAGCTAGCATTTTCTGAGATGCTGCTGCCACGAGGCCCTTCTTAGGTATTCATTCACATGGCTCATACACATGGTCAGTGTCTTTCATCGTCCACTAGGTCCCACAGTTCCAGAGACAGTGACTCCCAATTACTATAGATGACTGAGTTTCAACTACTATGCCCCCTGAATACGAGACATTCTCTTAGGCTGAACCTTTGCACAGTGTGGAAAATGCTCTCAAGTCACTCCCACGAGTATCTGCCTTATTTTGTTCTCGAACACTCCCAGTGACACAAACCTCAGACACTTCACTTCCTGTGTTAATGAATGCCAGTGTCTAATCATTGTGCAAGCAGATGTTCCTTAGGAAAAACAAATAAAATTAGGGCTATCTTTAGGTTGGCAAACACCCCCACCCTTGGCTGAGCAGGCAAATAAGCAATGCCTTTCACCCCTTTTTCTCTGTCATCAGAGACTGCAAATCTCACTGTCCCATGGGGCATCCAGATTCCCTTACTTTCTTTGTTTTTAACAGCATCGAGGGAAATTTTAGATGGCCCTTAGATATAGGGGCTGTGGACCTCTGTTAGTTGTCTATTTTATCAGTGGAGGAGACACATCTCACTTTGAATCTCTCTGATCCCTTGAAAAGTTACTTTCTGCTTGTGTCAAGGAGGTTGAAGCCTGAAGAACAGGTAGGGGAACATGAACTGATGTGAATAAAGAGTGACTAAGGAATTGTGGGCTGGGCAATAGCTTCACCAGGCAGAGCTGGGTTCCTTGCCCTTTCTCCTGTGTATTTGGCAAGCATTCTAGAGTTTTCTGTAGGGGAATGGATGGCGGAGGAAGAGCACAAGGGAGTCATAAAAGAATGCCAAGTAATAATGAATACGAGTTATTCTGTGCACTCCCAGGAGACTTGAGCCCACGGGAGGCAAATGCTGGTTCAGCACCAGGAAGTACTTGCTAAGGAAGCTTTGTAAAATGCAAATGGACTTTGGTGGTGGGGGGGGTTGGAGAGGGGGCAGGAGGATGTATTCAGATAATTCCCTCTCACTAGGGCTGGACCTCCTTGGCAAGAATATCCAAAGGGTTGCCTCTGCAGCCCCTCCAACCCTGTGAATCTGCGGTGCTGTGGGACGTCCCGGACAGCCATTCCGATCCATATTCATCTCTCCTATCCTAAAGGTGCAAAGGCCAATGTTTGTCTCCAAAAAGTTCTCTCTCCAAACTAAGAAAGTATTACATAACTTTGCAAAAGCTCTTTGTAAGTCCACTATAGAAAAGTCCTGTGGTCAGGCTGGACTGAATAAAAATACCATCATCTTAAAGATGCCATAGAATGGTTCTGGTCCCTTCTAGTTGTAGGAAATGGCCAACCAAAGAAGTAACAAATAAAAATTACTATATCGTCACCCAAACAAGATCAAGTGGTAGATAGTGCATAGAGCAGAACTACTAGAATGTTACAATTTAGGAGAAGATTGATGAGGATAAACTCAGTATCTGGTACGTGCGTTCCCAATTCAGTTGCCTATCACTCTCGGGAATTGCACACAGCAATCTGGTAGGACTGAAGTAGACTTCTGAAGAGGGATCCTGATCTTGGGGCCGTTGCATGATTAAGGAAGTGCTGGCATTGCCTCTTGCAGTGATCTAGGACTAGCATCTCAAAGCAATATGGCAGAACTTGAACTCCAGTGGATCCTGTGAGCCTGGTTGTCATGGACACAGGAGAGGTCCAAGCCTTGTGGTTGCTCTGCATGTACAGCAAGCTAGCAGCAGGATGGCCCTCATCAGGACCTACAGTAGCAGAACCACCAGCTGTTCTGGCATAATGGGGATCTGGAGCCCCAGCCTTCAGTCCACCAGGACTGCTTGATTGATTGCTTGCCTTAAGCCCTGGGCCATAACTGGTTTCCATGAAGGATTGTGGGAAACTTGTTTTCTGAGAGAACATCTTGCCATGAAAATAAGACTATGTAAAAAGAACCCTCATCTCAAATTAAGGAAGAAAACTTTGAGATTTCCAAGGAAGATGGAAGACTAACCAGGTGCACGGAGCCTCCCATCTTGTTCTGATAAACTATGCTTGATAAACTATGCCAGAATGGGAAAAAAGAATAAAAAATCCCTCCAAGCCAAACAAAACTGAAAGCTAGATTAAACTCTTGGAGGGAAAGCCTGTGACCTTTCTTGAGAGGAGATGGTCACAATACCTAGTGAATAGGGCATCAGGGAGGTGGTGGGCTTTCAGGGATGGCTCTAGTATGTGTGGTGCCTCTGTCCTAGATGCAGAGCTCCTCAACTCTTATACCAGCCCCACTGGATGGTGATAAGCAGTAAATTAAAATATTTCCTGGGAATCAATGACCCTTGAGACCCATGGCTTACCTGAGCAAAGGGAGACACACGTAATTTTGAGATTGATTTTGCCCCTCATGCAATGTGGACTTGAGTCAATCATAGCCTGATTTAAAGGAAAAGAAGAAAGTAGCATATCTCTCATTTGGATTGGTATCTACAGGTCCATATCTCCTACAGGATAAAAGTGGTTACTTTGTCTGCATGGCGATTAACTTTAAAGTATGTGTCCGAGTTAAATCCAACCTCTACAATAGAATGTTAGCTATCGCGACATATACAATGACATGACTGACAAAAAGATGCAGTGCCCATATGAAAAATGACTTGAGTAATTGATTTTTAAAATGTTGTTACCAAAGGAAGAGGGTGTTCTAATTAGCATAGGGGACATTAGAATTTTTTGTAGTTATGAAATGACTGGTTCTGAAGATTGAGGATTTATTACTGGAATTACACAAGCACCGTCCTTCCTGCATGAAGGAGGCAAAAGGTTCTGGCAAGCCCAGGTTTCTCAGGCCAGAAAGGCAGCTTCGTAGGTCTTATTTTGTCCCTCACTGTCCCCTATGTGGATGTAGGCCAGACCTTCGTGTATCGTGGCATCTGCCTTGGAGGGGGACTTCCATGCAAGGACAGAGAGGGTGAGTCCCTGGCCTGTGTCACAGGCCTCTGGTCTTGATGAAATGCCATTGCTTGTCTGTAGGAGTCTGGTCTGAAGGTCGGATTCATTGTAAAATACTGTCTGCTGATGGTGGGGGAGGGCAGGGAAGTTAGCTGCTGGAGAGCCGTCAGCATGGGAGTCTAACACAGAACCCTACGTGAGGGAAACGGCCAAAAGCACAGGGATCGTAATTCTTAGAACCCTCTTGCCAGGTGGCTCCCTCCACCTGCAGGCTCATCCTCCCCCAGACTGAGGAGTGGTTGAGGGTGGGGATTAGGAGAGCTAGGAAAGTACCCCCAAAACCTTGCTGGTGGTGCTCAACTGACCGTGGGCTTTGACTTAGGGGCTAATGCTCACTTTGTCCCTAATGACCAAAGACCTCACCCACCACATTTAACTTCTGAGAAACTCCTTAGTTTCCTTGAACCTTGAATCTTGGCATTAGCTTCCACTGATAGCCTCATTCCCGGAAGACTGAGCTGTTGGGTCGCTTTCTACCAGTTGTTTCTAAACACCAAGTCACAGGGCTGGCGCAAGCCGCACCTGCAGTCCCTCCCTCAGCCTGCCAGATGCCTGCCTGCCGGCATTTCTGCCTATTGCCTGGGTAGGAGCCCTTGAGCATCAAATGACTATCTTCCCTCACAAACAGGAAGTGCTGTCTCTACTGGTCAATTTATTTTGATCCAAATTCTTGACGAGTTTCTTCACTTTCAGTGTCTCAGTTTCTCATCTGGGTATAACAATAGTACCTGCCTCGCAGGGTTGACTTAAGTGCTGGGTAATACACTGTAGTTGATGGTTGTCTCCAAAAAGATATGCCCATGGCATAATGCCCAGACCCTGTGGCTGTGACCTTGTAAGCAAGAAGATGTAAGGATCTCGAGAGAAGGGACTTGTCCTGATTATGCAGGGCGGGCCTTCAATGCAGCCACATGTGGCCCTGTAAGACAGACTCACCGTGGACAGGCGCAAAGAAGAGGAGGAGGCAAGGTGACCACTAAGGCAGAAACTGGAGCAGTGGTGGCCACGGGCCAAGAAACATCTGGGGCTACCAAGCGATGGATCAGGTAAGGAACAGTTTCTCCCTTAGGGTCTCTGGAGGTAGTGTGGCCCCGCCAACACCTCCATCTCAGACCTCTGGCCTCCAGGACTGCGGAAACAAAAATTTCCGTTATGTTAAGCCACCCAGTTTGTGGTCATTTGTGACACTTGTGGTCATTTGTGACACAGGCCACTAACGCACTTGTAGAACACCGCGGCATGCCTTAAGCATGAGTGAGGTTACTCATCACAGGACTGCGGGAGTGTTACTCCAACAGGAAATTAGGCGTCTTTAAGGGTGAACTACAAGAATGTGTTTGAAGAGGAAGAAGACAAGGGCACTGGAAATCTTGACCTTGGGTTTGGAATTTAAACCATTACCACTGTAGTGGTCCCACCAATGGGACTATCAGAATGTTGTCTGGGGGAAGTGTGGATCTTTAATAGTCCAGACTGGTTTCTAGCTGGCCAGGCACCAGTAAGTTTAACCTTCGTCCTTCAATCTGGTTTCTTCGAACGGGATATACTCTCCATCCCACAGGGACTCATGATCTTATTTGGATTTTGGACACGTTGTTTCCCTCCCTACACAGCTTTGAATTCCCCAAGTCCCTGCTGAGTGTTAACGGGATCTTACTTTTTTAACTCAAGGAAAACATTACCTGCACCAGTGAGAGGGGCTTTCATGAGGCAAAGTTCCTGAGGAGTTGGATTTGGGGATAATCCCCTGCCAACTTTACGTTCCTGAAGCCTCCACCAGGAATGTTGCCCAGATGTCTCCTTTCCTCTCAGCGGAGATGGAGGGGAAGAGGTCAGACCCCGGAAAATAGGACTGTGAGAGCCTGAGAAGTAGAAGTGTGGGTGGGCCACCTGCCGGCAAGGCAGAGACAAGCCACGAGACCCCTGACAAGCCACCTGTAGACTGCTCTCCTGCACCTTTTCGATTTATTAAACACTGGTTAACCGAGAGGCCAAGAGAACGTGTCATTTTCAATTTGGCTACTGCTGCTGGGTCATTATGATCTATTCACATGGGAACTTAACTGAAACTAAGTAAAATGTAACAGTTGGTTCTTTGGTCATACCGGCCACATCTCAAGCCCCAGCTAGGCACATCGAACAGTGCAGGCTGAACATTTACGGCATCGCAGAAAGTTCTATTGGCCAGTGATGTTCTAGTTCTGCAAGACAGAAGCTGAAAGTGCCAGGTTATGGAGGGATCCAGCCAAGAACTTCTTCCAAAGGCCGCATACTCTTCTTTCCTTCAACTAATGAACAGTGTAGCCATCTGCAGTGACCCTATTAAAATACAGACAGAAGGACCCAAAAAAGACAGACAGACTGCAAAAGGAATACACATGCCATGTGTGAATGTTGTACACTTTTAAAGTAATCATCATGTAACCAGTAGTGTCTCTTTTGGAGGATGTTATTTATTGTAAGACATCATTTTTATTAAATACACTGTAGTACAAGAGACTTTCCATGTCAGGTTGAGAGAAGCTGGCCACATGATTTTACAAACAAAACTTTTTTTTTTCTTTTAAACACTGTTATTCTGGTGTCACTTTGAAATCAGCCAAGATGCAGTGGGTCTCAGTAAAGCAATGGACCTCAGAACAGATCGCAAAACAAGAACCAGTCAGTATTGGCACAGAGACGTCACATTAAAAGGAAAATAAAGCAAATGAAAAGAGAGTTCCAAATACCAGGTCACAATTTAAGGGGCAGTATATCTTCAGAGAGATTTGAGATGTGTGTGCATGTGTGCATGTGTGTGCATGTGAGTGTGGCCTGGATATATACAAACATCTCTCCACGTTCAGAAGCAGCTGTGGAGAGTGTCCTCATCTCTCGGCAGATCTGTAAGTGATGGGCAGTGATCAGTGAAGGCAGGGAGCGATATTTCACAAGAATGTGGTCATTTGTCAAGGGATTACATATTTAAAATCCACATTTAATTCAAATACCTCATATTTAAAACATTTCCAGTTGTTTTATACATTATTAAAGCAAGAGTAAGATATACAAGCCGCAAGATATAGGCCTTTATACATTTCATTTCATTTTCTCCAATTTTTTCTCCCAGTCCAAACATGTGGCTTTTAGCAGCTTTTCTTATGCTTGCTTCCTTATGGTGAACGTTCAACCAACCTTCACTCTGGGTCATTTTTGTTAATGCACAGACCAAAGGTGGGGGGTGAGGGGGAACCACGGACCTGGCCTAGAATGCATAGACTAAAAAAAAATGACATCCCCATGTGTTCTCGTTTCGTCTCCTGAGACGTATGTTAAGATGGCAAAAGAGTCGCTTGGTTGCTATTGTGAATTTCACAGTGTTTTTTGCCTGCAACACACACACACACACACACATATATATATTTTTTGCTTTGCTTTGTGTTTGTGATGAATGGAGCCAAAAATATATATATACAAATAAATGAATAAATAAATAAATACATAAATAAATAAAGGTAGAAGGAGAAGGGGGGCACAATGTAAAAACTAAGAATATTCAAGAACCTTTGACTTGAGCAGCAGTGATTCCTTCCAGCCCCAACAACAAGAAAATACCCTTTCCTGTGCTGTCCTATTTAACTACGAATCCCTCCCACCCTGGATTCTTTAGAATAACATTTGCTATCACAACCTGGGAGTCTCTGCATTCCACGATTATGCACTGTGAAGGAAGTGCTTTAACTTCCATCAGCCATCTGAGGATTGGGTCACCGGTCATTCTCCCCATGAGATTTTCTATGGTGGGTGAAACAGAGCTCAACATTGGGAATAAAAATCCTCAAATGGGAGGGAAAAAAGGAGAGACGGAGAGCGAGCGAGAGAATCGAGGGTGTGCGAGTATGGAGTCATTTATTTAATTAGATATACTATTTAATACTATGGCATTATAGAAGATCTAATTTGCAAAAAGGGAAGGTTAAAAAGTTACATCTGTTCCTGACCAGGGGATCCTTTTGCCATGGCTTTTTTGCAAAGGACAGTGTTTTTCACCGTCCTTGCTTCGTATTCCCACTCGGATACGGGAATTCCTAAGAGTCGCTCGCCTTTCAGTGGGGTCCTGGACTTCCCACTATTGGCCTTTGAGACACTGGGCTCCCGACATTCTGGTTCTCTTCTGAAATGCTTGAACTCTGAATGGAAGTTCAAGGGGGTCACCGTGGGACAAGATGGGCATAACACAGATGTGCAAAAAATGACAAAAAAAAAAAAATCGATTCTCCTTTCGTGGACCTTTACATACAGAGATCTATTTCAGTCTGCATTCTCCTTTGCAAGGAGCCGGGGAAAGGACTCAGTGTAATGGAATGGCTTTGATTCAGTTGTTTTGGGAAGCACATTACCTTAAATATGTCTTCCACCCATGCAGTATCGCACAGAGTTGAAAAGTACGATGTAGTCCTACCCACATGGAGAATGGAAGCACTAACCACAATAGGACATTAAAAAGTTTTGGTTATTTAGCAGATTTTAAGCAAATTATTCACACTGCACCCTACTTGTCATTATCTCTAATACTGTGTGCCTAGACATTTATACATAAGCACACAAGTCACTGTGTCTGTATATGTATAAATCAAGTATTTATATAACACACATATAAATACATGAAAATACCACAGATAGTGTGTGTGAACACATAGGTATAATATGAATTCTGATAGGATCTTTTATAGCATAGTTCAAAATGTTTTCTAAATAAGCCTGATTATGACGTTGGTTCAGTGTAGAAGGATTTAGCTGAAGCTATGAGCATGAGCATGTATCACGAGATTTCAGCTGCTTGTCATCTCACGTATCTCCTTTTGTTCTTCCAACCATGTCCTGCTTCGTGAGTTTATCAGCGTGCTTGCTTTCTTGGGCCATTTGTCTGTATCCTGGAGTCTCTAGTGGACAGAATTATGACCTTCAGAGTCAGAACATTTAGTTAAATCCCACTGGTGCCGGAAGCAAACCTGGAGATTTCTAGCATGCCACTCAACTTCTCGGAGCCTCGATTTCCTCACTTATAAAAAATGGGAATAATTGGGTAATAGAGGTGAAAAGTGCCCAGAAAACTATGACACAATCAGTGAATGGAAACGATGGTCAGACTGAGTTTGGGCAAGGGACTTGGGTTCACCCCTACTGCCGTTGGAGTGTATCACGAATTGGGTAGCAGGCCGTAGTCTGTGGTCGTTACACTTCAGAACAAGGATGTTCCTTTCTAAAAATCAAAAGAGCATGAAAAGAGGGGATGGTGGAAGAACAGTGATGACTATTTTAAGCTATTCTCTGGTTAATTCAATCTGGTATTCTTTCAATGCAAGACATCTCTGAAATCACATACTCTTAAGACAACAGAGGAATAATAATAATAATAATCAGCAATATAAATAACTATAAAACTTTGCACTTGCATAGAACCTTTCATTTCAAGACCTTGAGGGACTTGTCAGAAGGTAAGGAGATTTTTTTTTTTTGCTTTTTTCCTTCAAAGGAAAACACATCAGAATGGTATAGAACGCTCCCATCTTCTCATTTGCCTTAAACGAATCCTTGCTTAAACTGTGCAGCCCTTCTTGAATTTGATCCCTTAGTATATTTACCTCCTTTGCTGAAATAAAACAAGTAAGTTGTAGCCTCTTCCCCGCCACCCCCTGCCACCCCCCGCAGCCCCCCGCAGCCCTGCCGCCAAGCAGCTGGCCGGTCCTGCACAATGACGAGACTGTTCAGGTCATCACGGATGTAATCTAGGAAGGTTTGGTACAAATCTGCCCCTTCTTTACTGCTTCGCAGAATGCCACAGTGTTTTAACAGTACCATGGTCCTTAATAGGATATATACGTGCGGGTATATACCAGGGAGATATGGCTTTCGTTATATTGTTATGTGTGTTCTCAGGGCTTTTTTCAATCAACTCAGCTCCCGTGTCTCGTAGGCCAGCGCGGAACTTGAAGGGACCGTAGCGTTCATCTTGTCCAACCCCCTTCACTTGACTGCTGATGTTACTGGGTTTCCTTTTGTTCTCTGTTAGTCGACACTTTTGATTTGTTGAGAATAGGCTCTCAAAAGCCTATAAATGGAAAGTAAGGTGCTCCCGGAACTAAGGGCGCAAGCAAGACTGAAACAGAGCAATTGCACCTTCAGAAACAAATACGAAATAAAATGTCCTAAGATGAATTAAATTCACTCACTTTCAATCTGGCTTGTGTTATAAAGATGTCAAGTTAGCAAAATTCCCCTCACAGAGGGTAGCAATTTTTCTTGAGGAACAGAAATATTTTTCTTCCTTGATAAAACCGATCACCCAAATAACTGTAAATTTCTATTTAAATTTACAACCTCTTTTTGCAAAACCCACGAGTATACCCAGAAGCACACCTCTGAGGCTCGGTCTGGGCATAGACTCCCATTGCCATGCTGTACCTGATTTTTTTTTTTTTAATTCTTACTTCTTTTAATGGAGTGGGAAAAAAAAAAAAAACACAGCATATTGACAATGGAGTACACTGGGAATGAAACCACTCTCCCAACCAGAACCCAGAGCACGGTCTCGGCCTGTGCACACTGAACATCAACGTATGTGATGTCCCCACGGAGAGGTTTCTTTTCCTTTGGGGACAAAGTCTGCCCTTCCCACAGTCCTAGAGTCTGTTCGATGTGGTTGAGGACATCCAGACTTCAGGGTCCCTATTCGCTAAAACCCATCACCACCATACGACCCAGAGACATTTATACTCAGCTAATGAACTCCATTAGCTTCCCCTAATTATATAAGTTATACCTCTTATGAATTTGCTCTACATATCAGGGGCATGACGTCTGGAGCAGTAGTTTCTGCACACAAGGTATTAATCGACGAAGACCATGCACAATTTTGCTTGCACAGTTTAAAGGACAGGTGGGGTGGAGGGGAGGGGTCGGAGGGAACTTCTATCTGAAAAGTTCAATATAATGCCTCCGAATTTATAACTTGTCCTATCTTCTCCAAGTCTTTGGCTTTCCCACCTGACCCTGAAACGATCTCTGGACAAGAATTCACCCATTTTCAGCTAAACTTGACAAGGTTCAGTGGGCAACACCTGGAAAGACAAGCCAGGGCCATCACCATGACCTGCAAAGACAAGACTGCCTGGGCGTGTGTGAATGCGCCATCTTGCGTCTCATGGAAGCCATCTTTTCTCTCGACTACATCCTAGTGTTTCCGGTGATGGGAAAAGAATAGTCCATGGCACAGAGTTCAACAGTCTTTTTACTCCTCAGAAAGCTCCTCAGGGGAAGGTGCCGAATACATTCCTCCCAGCTAACAGTCGCTGGGTTTTTCCTAAGTAGGGACTGACGCCAGCTGATCCCAATGGTTGTCTTTGTTCCTCCCAGGCTGTGGTTTATAATAAATCTTCTTTCTCTCTGGTTTTAATCTCCCATAGATAAAGGCTTCCCAGATTAAACACAAGTTTTCCTGTTTCATACACAGGCTTAAGCCATCCAAAAACAATAAGAACAGTAATAATAATAAATAAATAGAAGTGAATCCATAGAAACTCTCGATGTCTGTACAGCAGAAGTGACAAAGTTTAAGTCAAATATTTGTTTTCCCTTTTTTTCATCCACATCAAAGGCAGGAATACAACAAGGCATTGTTAGTTGTGGTGGGAAAAGTGGAGTGTCTGCTGATATAACAAATTAGGGTTGTTAAGGCCTTTGTCTATGCAGAGTTAATAGGAATGCAGAAGCCAGATTGATTCAAAAGAAAGGGTAAGGGCTAGGAAGCAAGGAAGAACAAAAAAAAAAGAAAGAAAGAAAGAAAGAAAGAAAGAAAGAAAGAAAGAAAGAAAGAAAGAAAAGAGAAAACAAAAACCAGGGAAGAAACCAAGGGAGGTGGAAAGAGAGAAAGAGACAAAGCCAAAAAGGAGTCCATACTGTGTCTGCGGATAGAGACGTGCACATGGCTTCCCTCTGGCAGCCTCTCGGTGTCTTTGTTGTTAATACTGTCGGAGTGGAGAACAGCAGACTGATGGCACCAACAGCAGTTAAACGACGTCCATCCTCTCGGCCCATGTGAGGAGGTACATTGGGAAGGATTGGTCTGGGGGAAAGGGCCCTAGCCTAGAATATCCAGGTAGACCGGAGATGCCTTGGCCAAGTTCTGAAGAAGGGTGTGGATGCCCTTGATGTCCTTCCTCATATGGGGCTCTCGCTGCCAGCACCCCAGCATCAGCTCGTAGACCTCCTGGGGGCACGTTCTAGGTCGCTGCAGGACTCGGCCTTGAGTGATGCATTCTATCACCTGGATGGGATGCAGATGGAAGACAGGGTCACACAAGAGGGAAGACAAAGCCGATAAAACTGATGTCATGTAAGGGGAAGGCTGCCCTAAGTGTTTGCCATTCAGTTTTTGCCTTTTTTTCTTTTTTTTGAAGGAAGAGAATAATTATTATAGCTGGTCAATCATGGTTTATATCCCCTTTTCTAGGCACACTGAGGTCACCGACCTGGTGGAGAAATACCTTCTGTCTGTGGGAAGCTTTCATATCTCATTCAGGAATTCCAGTGTGTTTTAGTCTTACTGGCCTGATATGGAGCCTGGAACTTTCATATCAGGGCACTGACTGACAAGGGGATGCCAAGCTGTGGAAATGAGTAGAGTTGGGATAAAAGACTGATGTGGGCCTGAGGAGGATGTGAGAAGCTGTGCCTCAGGTACAGACAACAGTTGCAAGAGAACTGAAATGGGAAAATAAAACATGAGAATATTGTAGTGAAAAGTGAAGAAAAAAAAAAAGGCCATAAAACCTTATTGGAATACTACCAAAAAAAAAAAAAACAGCTGGAATTGAAGGTCTGGGGGTACCTCATCTGTTCGGAATTTACCAGATAAGCAGCACAAAGCAATTCCTCAGTCCCATCCCTGGTGAGTCCCAGGTGTGTCAGAGAACACTAATTTTCTTTCTCTAGAACTCTTAAACTCAGAGAGTGACTAGACTTTGGCCATGACATTTAAGTTCCAAGAGGCCATGTGGGAGGTGCTGCTCCCCAGAAAGCCACATGGCTTCGTCTGTCTCCTGGCCTCTGGACCTCGCCCAGCCCACTGCGCACCTCATTGTTGGACAACTGGTACCAGGGCTGTTTGCCGTACGTGAAGATCTCCCACAACACGACGCCCAGGCTCCAGACATCACTTTCTGTGGTGAACTTCCTGTACATGATGCTCTCTGGAGGCATCCAGCGAATGGGCAGCATGGTGTGGCCACCGACCTGGCGGAGAGGGGGAGAAAGCAGGCGTCAGTCGCCCAAAAACCAAGTTCCCGTCATCAGAGGGGGAGAAGGGTAGAATGCAAATGGGGGGCACTTTTGTCCTTTCCTTTATTTGTATTTGTTTATCTTAATTATTTATGAACCCATGAGGGGAAATGCAATTTCCTCAACAGAGACAGAAGGCAAAGGATTTTTTTTTTTTTTTCGGGTGGTGGGTCCTGGTTTTCATGCTGGAAAACCCATCACGACCAGCCCAAGCCTGAAGCCTGATGCCCAGGCAGCTGGTGAGCACACAGACCCAGGTCACACCGTCAGCCCCTGTGTTCTCAGACGGATGCCACATCAAGTTTCTGCCTGATGACAATTGTCAGTGTCCATTTCTGACTCTTTAAAGGAAAGAAATAGACCAACAGTGGCTGAAAACTGCTGTCCAAGTCCTGAGCCCAAAGAGCCGAGAGTGTCAGGGCTAATAAGCCTGGCGATTTCCAAAGATCCTCTTAGCATCAAAGAGATCTCGAGTGTCGAAGGAGGAGAGTGTTCTGTGGGTTTTTTTTTTTCTCCATTCTCTGTAAAAGGACTCCAGATCTGAGAAGTAGGGACACAGATTCCTGGGTCAGGGGTAAGGTGCCCTCATGTGCTCACTGTTCAGCTCCGAACACACCGGCAGCTCAGACACTAAGAAGAGGCGGGGTAGCCGTCAGTCCTCTTTCACTCTTGTCACTCACTTCTTACCGTGCACTGACAGGCCGTCGGTCGTCCATGGGCACAGATGTCCTTCATGGAGCTGCCCAAAGGTGCCTGAGGTGACGTCAGCACTTCAGGGCCGATATTCAGAATGGAACCTGTGCGGCACGGCCACTCACAGACCAGGAAGGACGCCATGCTGGTGCTGCTGGACCTACTTTGTTACTGCCCAGCTCACGACCCTGGAGCCCCACGGGCCCAGGGCTTTGGGAAAGGAGATGTGCCAATACACAAGGGGTTCCCCATGTTTCCAGATACTTCCCAGGACTCAGGACACCACGGTGGAATGCTCCCCTCAGGTGCTGGCAGCCCACAGACCAGCACTAAGGAGGAGCCTTGTGGCGGGTGCGGGGGGCCACACGGTGGACAGTCCTGTGGAGCGACAGGTCTCTGTGCAGGTTTTTAGTGAAGAAGACATATTTATTGATTTTATGGGAATATTGCAATTAGAATCCAGATTTATGATCAACATATAGTTGGTCTCTGAGGGATAAAAAGAGAACGAGGACATTATGGAGAAACACATGGTAATCTTTTGGACACTGGGTCCTCAAAATATTAAGAGCCAGCTCCCCACAGAAGTTCCTAGGTCATGCAAGCCAAATATGCTGCAACCTGTAACATGCCTTGCTTCTGGAAGAGTCATGATACAGAGTCTTACGATGTCTCGGAGTTTGGCGGAAAATAACAGGTTTAATTTTGTTTAACTGAGTGAATTAAACTAATTTGAATGCGTGTTTGTGGGGAGAGGGAGAGAGACAGAGAACTGCTTCCATACGTCTAGAGCCAGACAACTAGAATCCCACTGTGGGATGTGCTAACCTAGCAAGATACTGTGGTTTCCATACTCCTGCGCCGGCACAAATGCCACGGGCAACACTCAGTCCACAATGTTAGGAGCTGCATCCCAGGACTTCTGGTCAAGGACTAGTTGCCAAAGCTCTCTGTGTCCTAGTTGCTCCAACTGTGAAATATGGCTAACAGTTTATACCTCCCAGGGTTGTGGTGAGGTCAACACTCAGTTTGCGGAAGCACTTGGTAAATTCCAATGCACTGATGCTTTGAAGGTGTCTTTTCCTTCCCTGTAACCTTTACTATCTTATCTCCTCATTCTAAAGACATTAAGAGGAGCCAGTGCACACGACTGTCCTCTGTGCCTCACTCTGCAGGGCAAGCGCTCTGGGGCTCCTCTGATGTGACCACGCCTCGGCCAGTTTCTCTGCCCGATGTTGGAAATGGCCAAAGACAAAGATCCTGTTTCCTTTAAACGAGAAAAAAAAGATTCCACTTCTGATTTACATGTTTTCCCATCTGATCATTTGTTTTATGCTTGCAGTCTCTTTGGGACACATTTTTCATGTTAATTCTTTCGAGAGTCCCTTCTGGGATTTCACACACGCTGTTTCAAATAATGCTTTCCTTGTTCTGATGTCAAACGGGTGAGTGGTGGGAGAATCTAATAAAAGTTCAGACAGGGTTCACAAGTTTTCCAAACCCATTTAGAACATTTCTGAACATTTCTTTGCAGGCCTTTCTCAGGATTTTGGAGCATGTCACAAAAGTAGAACCAAGGGGGCAGGGAGAATAGAGTCACCGTTGTTACAAATCACTGTCACATTCCCGTCACAGCGCCTGGATGGCTTTTGGACTTCACAAAACCACATACGGCACAACCACAAACACAGAGAGGCATTTGTTTTGCATTGTATCACCTGGCAACTTGCCCTCACACCCTGGCTTCAATATCTGTGAGACGGAATGCCATCCCAAGTACGACACAGGGACTCAGAGCTGCTGCTCCGAGCGCCGGACCTGCCACGGTGCTGGGCAGGGTCCTCCCGGGATCCGGGCCGCTCAGGCCCACGCTTGGCACTACATTCACTGGACTGAACTGGAGCCAGATGGGAGATCCACGCAGCCGGGGAGTTGATTGGGACTTGAGATCTTAATTTTCTTCAACTCAAGATGCTGGGACCTGGTTCCTGCTGGGCTATTAACTAGCTCAGCTGAGTCACTGCAGGTCTGGCTTACAGGTAAAATGTGGACAGGCTAGACCAGCTCTGGATCATTTGTGGCACAAAACACTGTGGCTCTGTAATCGCTCGCCACCGCTCGGCCACCATCACTCTCCATGAGCACCGAGTCATTCACCTCTACAAAGAGTTTCCACTTGAGCCCAGTAGTTACACTCAGGGGCAGACACTGGTTTGCCTTCATATTGCCAACAATGCACCCAAATTTCAGAGAGTTGAAGTCGCTTACATCAGGGCACACAATAATGCTTGTCCACTGGACGTCTTGTACCTGTTCCCATGGGTCATGGTATGCGTCTGGCTCCTGCAATCTCTAATATATGTCTGTGTTTGCCCCCAGGCCCATCGTGTGGGGCCTCACCCAGGCCGAACCTACTCATGCCTCTTGGAAGTTTGAGCCCCTTTCCTTTCTACCTACTCCCCAAAGAGCTCCTGAAGACAAGCTCAAATCGCACCATTCCAAGGAACTCTCAGTCCTGCTGCAGTTCAGTGAGTTACCCAAAGATAGTCCGGCGCCCCTCAGCACAGCTCTGCCAACATGTCAAGCGATCCTTTCGTTTGCTAACAGATCACATGCCTCAAGAAAGATGTCTGCATCTCAGTTATGTCTGGCTGGGCATGAGGGGGTTGGTTGGTTAGCATATCAGGTCTTTGAGCGGGCTTCTTATGAGGGCTGATATTTGGAGAGGAATTCTCAAATGTTCTTTCAAAGAGATCAATGTTCACTACTCTATCTAATCTCCAGTAATTCCCTGAATTCTCCTTCCCACCACTCTTCACACCAGGAGCATAGCTAGGTTCTTCCCTGACAGAACCAACTTAGATTAAACAGGTGGAAACTGGCTCATCTATTTGATTCTACAAATAAGAACCATTTAGTGGAATTCATAACTTCTTAAAATTCAACCCAAAGTTCTGGAGTTCACATGGAGTATGAGAACTCCCTGAGTTGTGTGGGGAACCCTATTCCTTTCTTGATTTGCCATTGTGAAGTACACAAGGGAGTCTATGGTACTGACCTGAAACTATCTGATCTTGGGAGGAAGTCTAGAAAGATGTCATAATGCATAAGACGGCGGACTACTGTTCTACATATTGTGATTAGCGTCTCACATCCTCTGAAGCTGGAGAAAAAGGATCGACTAAAGAAGAAAGTTAAAATGGGGTGCCTGGGTGGCTCGGTCAGTTGAGTGTATGACACTTGGTTTTGGCTCAGGTCTTGATCTCATGAATCCTGAGATCGAACCCTGCGTGGGACTCCATGCTCAGTGGGGAGTCCGCTTGAGAATCTTGCCATCTGACCCTCCCCCGACTTGCTCTTTCTCCCTCCCTACCTCTCGCTAAAATAAAAACACATCCTTTTTTTTTTAAAAAAAAAAGAACAAGAGAGTTAAGAGTGAAAAACAGAAGGACTGAGGACCATCTTGGCCTCTAATGATTGCAACTTGCTTAAGTTCGTGGAGTAAATCAGAGCCATGACTGAGGCCTATGGTCAAAAAGAAATTCCATAGTGTCTAAAATAGATCAAGTTATGGAAAATAATGGATCTTATTTTTCAAGCATATCAAAAAAACTATGTTCAGTTATCTCTTAGAATTTGTTTCCCTGACACCTCATAATTTTGATGGTGACATGTATAGAAATAATCAGGTTAATCAAAAATAACTACTGTGCTCTAGTTCAAATACCTAGACCTGAGCATCCTTTAAATATACCTGTGTGAAAAGTTTTAAGACAATAAATCTTGAAGAAAATATTAAAAGGTCATTGGTAAAATTGTCTTGTGTTGGAAACCGATGACTTTACTATTTTTAAATCAAACTGGACACATCTAATCGGTTCAACAACAGTATTTCTTACCCAAGGAGCACTCTTTGGGTACACACTCTTTGGTCATAAGGTTTTAAATTGTGAAAAATTTCCCATGGCCTAACAAACCATATGTTTTATTTTTCCACATTGGAAAACTAGGATTTAGGGGAAATCTTGGCACTTGCTGAGTGAACGTAGATATGGACTGGTGACCAATAGTACTGAAGACAGCTCTCCTTCCCACCACTCTTCACACCAAGAGCGTACCTAGGTTCTTTGTCATTTTTACAAATACCCAAAGCATCTTTATTGCTGGTGCAAGTTAGTGAGGAATGCATAATCTATTTTCCTGGTGTGCGAGGAGATTAGAGAGGGGGTGACAAGCTTAGCTCTAGTCCCCTTCCATTGGGATCAACACACATTGCATCTACCATCCTCCTTGTTTCCTCATCATCTTTTCTTCCCCCTTCTTCCCTCCCCTTCTCTTCTCTTCTTCTACTGCCTCAACACTTCTCAGTGTGGCCCCTGCCAGGTACATTCCTCCTCCATTTCCTTGAATATCCTCTCAAATATCACTCATCCTGTTCCATTCCAAAATCCCATGTTGCATTTTATTTCGTCCAGTTCTTTCATTTCCCCCAAATGATAATGGCTGTTTCCTCCGCAACTCATTCTCTGGCCATGATGATGTCTGGTCTCCCTTCTGTGTTTAGGAGAGGCACAGTGGGAGGCTAGAGCCTATCTCCAGATCCAAAGCAAATGCTTTTCTAGCTTTGAAGTCACTGGTGATTTAGAGGTGAGTAATGTTAATCTGGGATCTTCTACTCTCAACCAGAAAAGACCAATGATACCTAGGAGGCCACTTTCAGCTTGTGTTTAGTCAATGAGTGAGTGATAACTTGTTTGGAGGCCGAACATTTTACTCCCTTAGAAGCAGGCCAAAGGGCAAGCCCCATTAAGAGATGATTAGCTGTCAGAGGCTTTTGGCCACATGAAATATTGAAGAAGCTCCTAGAACTCCTTATTACATCCTATATGCAACTGCTTTGCTTCAGCACTTCTCCTTGACCTGTTCCTTAAAAATTCATGAAAGCTATAAACTTTAAGAAATAGCTGGAATTTATTTACTTATTTATTATGTGTTCGATCTGTAATATGAAATTTAAAAAAGGAGCGAGAAACAATTTATGCATAATATTCTCTTTGGAGAACTTGGAACCATTGTGGTCAGACTGTGGGCACTCTATGACCACATCCGGGAAGATCAGAATCCTTCTATTATGAAGAGTGATGGGATGCTTCCATGGAGTGTGGCTACTGAACTGGGGGCTACTTCATGGAGAGAAATTCAGCCCTTCTGCCTTGCCTGGAAGCCATGAATGAATCCAGCTCAGGCTGGGTCAAGAGTACCCCTGGTGACAGTCTGATCATCATCTCCTTTTCAGGCAGAACTAATTATTCCTACACTGGAAACCGCTATTATTTGTAGCCCTGAAATGTCTTGCTATCTTTTACCATTACCAATGTGGGTCACAGACATAAGGATTATGAATTAGTAACTTCAAGCCAAGTATTTTTTAATTAGTCAAAGGGAGTATGTGCTGGACCTATTGCTAACCATATTTTTGCAAATATTTTTTTTCATAATTTAATCTCTGCTGTCAGAATAAGACAAATGATCATATTTTGAAGAGAAAGGTCACAGAGCTAAAATTGCTATCTCCAGACATCTGGATTCTAGGTGAGTAGGTAAAGCAAATTCAATACAAAATTTCCACTGAAAATTTATTTTTTCTTTATTCTACCATGAAATAATAAAAGTGATGAAAATAACAATAATAGGGGCGCCTGGGTGACTCAGTCGGTTAAACGACTACCTTCGGCTCAGGGCATGATCCTGGAGACCGGGGATCAAGTCCCACATCGGGTTCCCTGCTCGGCGGGAAGCCTGCTTCTCCCTCTCTCACTCCCCCTGCTTGTGTTCCCTCTCTAGCTGTGTTTGTCTCTGTCAAATAAATAAATAAAATCTTAAAAAAAAAGAAAAAAGAAAATAATAATAAAACCTCATGTTTGTATAATACTTTTTTGCTTTTTCTTGCCATTTTCACATCTATTCATCTTATCATAATTGTACCTACCCTGAAGTATATCTGTGAAGATGAAATGAGCAATTGCTTAGTTACTTAAGTTATTACATGATTAATTGAATTAATGGATTCACTGAATCAACTGAACCAACGATCAATTAAAGATTAAATTTTCATATGAGAAAAGCTCTGTGGTGCTGCTGGGCAATGCCATTTATATGACTTTCTTGAAAAGGCAAAATCATAGGTCTAGAGAACCCATGGTTGTCAGGGGACGGGAATTGGTGAGGGGCTTACTTTACAGGGACACAAAAGAGTTTTGGGGGGTGAAGGAAAGTCCCACACCTCAGTTATGGCAGCAGTTAATGTCACTGCATTTGCCCAGACTTAGAACTGTACACCAGAGAAGGGGGATTTTACTATATGACCCCTTGGTAAGCCTGGCTTTGAAATCAATCAGTCAGTTTTTTAGAAAAGTGCCCAATACATAGTAAATGCGCAAAAATTACTAGCTGTTGTCTTGTTACACTAAGTATTTGATTCTTGATTCTCCAGTAATCCTGTGGGGCTAGTTAGACATGATCTTTTATCCCAACCTAAGAGCTGAGGAATCTGCAGGCCCAGAGCTAAAGTGATCCCCCCACGACAACACAGCCAAGGAATGCTAGAGTCTACAGTAGGACCTAGCTCTCCAAATGCATGGCACCCTTCCCACTCTGTCTGTAGTCTGGCATGGAGTCAGATTCAGAGCTAGGAAAAGTTCCTTGCATTAGACTGCTTGGGGGGGTCATAACAAAATACCATAGCCTGAGTGGCAAAGACAACAGACATTTATTTTCTTACCTTGCTGGAGGCTAGAAGTCCAAGATCAAGGTTCCAGTAAGTTCAGTTTCTGGTGGGAGCTCTCTTCCCGAGCAGAGCTTATATGTGTGCAGAGAGAAAGTGAGCTTCCAATGTTTCTTTTTATAAGGATACTAATCCTATTGGATCAGGACCTCACCCCATGATCTCATTTAACCTCAAGTACTTCTTTATGGGCTCCATCTTTAAATATCCTCACACTGGGGGCTAGGGCCTCAATATGTGAAATTTGAGGGGTGCGGGCCACAAACATTTAGTCCCTAATACTCTCCTGGCCAGTGCTCCCCCTTCTGACGCCAGTACATTCTAGGGAAGCAAGAATAGCTTTATGTACTAGGAGCTGTGTAATTCTGGCCCAGAATGAAATTCTGCAGTTCTTTGTCAGCATCTTCATGTCCCCAACTGAAGATTCAATGCCACTGTTTCTTTCCCTCCTGGACAACTCTTGATTATTACCAACGAATTCTAAAGCTTATCAAATAGTTTAAACTGCTGTTGTCCCATGAAAGATCCAGTTCTTTTCCAGTGCAGACCTTAAGGCAACCTCAATCCTCACCCTATCCCTCTATCCCCTCCTCCACTGAGGTTCCCAGAGGGTGGCTAAGGGAGAGCATGTAGACCCTGGACCTCCTAGTGATGTGTAGATAAAGGCAGAAGGCTTCCGGGGCTCATGTCATCACAAGTGATGTCCCGATGTCCCTCCTGGGTCCCATTGTCTCCTGCTTATACACTATATACAATTTAAAGAACAAAGTGACTGTAGCTTCATCTTATTTTACATCTGGCTCTAATAAGAAGCAAATTAAGTCATCTGTCAGTAAAGCATAAAACTACTGTTGCACTGACGTTTAAGAATCACTTTTAGATCTAGAAACAAAGATCTCCATCTTAATCATTAAGTGAAATTAGAAGTAACATCATGTGTCCCCCTGCTTCTGATTTCTGTCCCCCACCCCATCGCACTAACTCTTATCCACCTTGGTGAGGAGTTTCCTGAGAGGTCAAGTGGAGGACGACGTCTGTGGAAAGCACTAACACAGCAAGCTGGCTGGAGTGTTGTACTCTCCAACCATATACATTTCATCAAGCTGCCATTTTTAAATGTCCAGAGTTCCTGAGCCTTTTATGGCCTCCTAAGCATTATGGTTTTAAGCCCACGAGACCATCTGACTCTTTAACATTTGAGACCCAAGCACCGTATCCTTTCACGGTGAAAAGCCACCAGGGAGTGACATGCCCTGAGCAGAGGCAGTCAGAGCGATGTATGTTCATGTCATTGTCTAGCTGAAGGTGGTTTCAGTGTGTTGGTTCGGCACCAAAATTCCAATGTGAAATCGTTTCTATGGAAATGATTCTGAAGAGCTGCTACTCCAGCTAGCTTTTATAAAGGAAGAAATCAGAGATTTGTCAACAGAGTAGGAAAACAAAACGCAAAAAGCTTCTCTCTAATAGAATGAGCTCTCTCCACATCAGTGGTGATTACTGTGGTTACTGCTGCCCTGGCTGCATCAAGTCCAGTAAATGGAGAGATCAGGTTTCTGGGCAGACACCATCCATCTGCTCCCCCATTAACCCCGGCCCGTTAGTTAACACTGAAGCCCCCGCCAGAAGGTACATTCCAACATTAGCCTGAGAGGAAGACTTAATACACCAGAGCCAGTTTCAGATGAAGAAAGTCTTCTTTCCTCCCAGCTGCAGACATTCATTCTGATGGAGAAACTGATGTCTTGTGTCCACGAGAGTGTAACGATAATGAGAAAGTTGTTTCCTCCGGGGAGCTCTGAATGCCTGCCTGGGCATCATTATGGTCCTTTTCTGCAATGTCTGTGAGACATGTAATGCATAGAGATTGTGACCGTGGTTACAGAGGACTTGTGATTTCTTATGATGAACATGAGAGCCAAGAAATAATATAGAATTAACTCTCAGTTACCTATTCTGTGCAAGGCTCTCTGTTAAAGACACTGCCTTTCATTTAGATTACCTTTAATTAGCTTACATTTAAAACTCATCAATCTCCCATCTCTCCAGACATACCTACAGATACAATATATCCATAGAAAGTGCACATATTATGAGAACTGGAGCTCTATCTCTTGCCCAATGATAACGGCAGCTCGGTGTTAAGGAAAACCAGTGTGGTGTCACCGGGTGCTTCTCAAACTTTCCACCAAATCACCCCAAAACACAGAAAGAAGTTAAAGATCAGGGATATGGGGGAAATAACTGGGACCATGTCTGTGGGTCTAGGCCAAGGTGCTGACGGCAAGTATGGGATTTCTTCAAAGTTCTACATTTCATCTCTAACATCTGATGTAACTGTTGCATTAGACTCCATGATGCATTATTGAAAGTAATGATTTGTCTCCAAATCATTCACAAAAATTGATGCCTTAGAATTATGGGCCATGCTCCCTTCGTGAGTCTCTGGTCTGAACACACCACCCTGTGTTCAAGGGCTACCCAGACCTCTGGTCGAGAGGCACTGGTACAGAAACACAAGATGGTATGTCTATCCACAAAGCCACAGAATGAACAGGGGTTTGGGAGTCAAGAGACCTGATTTCCTGTTGTAGCTTAGCTACTTACTAACTAGATGAACATAAATTACTTTATGTCTTAGAGTCTCTCTTTTGCCATGCAATAGGAATGAAACCTATATGCCAAATGTAACAAGTCTGCATGAGGATTCTGTACAGCCCTGCCCATGACTGCCCATTCCTGACGGGCATCCTTCACTCTCTGGTCCACTGGAGCCCCGCTCATGGAGTCATCCAACGTGGCGGCCCACATCAGAAGCCAAGGGCTCTATTCTGGTGCACACATGTCTCTCTTTGTGACTTTGGTAAGTCACTGCTTCCCATAAAGCCATCGGTTTTTCCTTTATGGAATGAAGATGACACTACTTATTGTGTCACGCCTGGGAGGCACAAGTGAGGTTGTTGAGTGTGTGAGTGCTAACACCCAGCCCACATGCAATTCCTCATTAATCTTGCTTCTTTTCCTGTACTTTTCTCAGAGCACATTTCAACAAATCTGTACTCAGTTAGTGCCATGTCCACTGTGGAGAAACAACATTGGATGAGCTCAGGTCCCTGCTCTCTGGAGCTTGTTCTATGCCCATAATTCCAGGCAGAGGACTGATGCCTGGTGGGAATGTGAACAACTGGTTATGGGTCATGATACTGGTGCTGTGTGGCCAACAACTCAATCCATCGATGTTTTCGGCTCCCTTCCAGTAGGAGCTGTGTATTCAGATGCCTGAATACTTGTCACCTGTCCAAAGGGTTGCAGGAGGGAAATGACTGGGAAATAGCAAGACAGGGAGTTTTCAAAGAGGCCTGATGAGCTGATCCTCCCTGAAGCTCCTCATCAGAAGAAGCTGGCAGTAGAGCCCCAGAGATATTGTGATGGCTGAGTTATGTTCAGCCTGGTGGATGACGTTTAACATCTAGCTACCATTTGTTGCAGGCCTACCATGAGCAAGGCATGGCCATGAACTTCACGCACATTATTTCAGTGAGCTGCATTGAACTACCAACCAAACCAATGCAGGACCAAAGCAGGCACATCAGGTAGGGATGGCCAGAAACTGTGTGTCACTGAGACAGTGGCTTACCCATGGAGGGAATTCACTTGTCTCACTTACGGGAAGTCCCGCAGTATGCAGTCAAGGACTGGTGGGATACTTTAAGATGTCTTCCAGGGGTGCCTGGGTGGCTCATCTGGTTAAGCGTCTGTTTCTTGATTTCAGTTCAGGTCATGATCCCAGGGTCTGGGGTCGAGCCCCACGTTGGACTCTGAGTCAGTGTGGAATCTGCTTAAAATGTTTTCTCTCCCTCTCCCCCTGCCCCCTCCCCCTGCTAGTGCACACACCCTCTCTCCCGAAATAAATAAATAAATCTTAAAAAAAAAAAAAGTCTTCCCAAGGATCTTCCACATCTTTTCACCTCCATTTTGATCTCCTGGCTCTTCGCTCCACTAGCTCCTCCTTGGGCCGCTGTGACTATCTCCTGATCAGCCCACCCATTCCCTTCTGATCCACTGTCGGTACCCTAGCCAGAGCAGTAGTCTTAGAGTTTTAGTCGTCTCAAACCATTTTGTTTTCTGCTATAAATTCTTTAATGACTTCCCATTGCCCTTGGGATAGAATGAAAAGCCATTAAAGTGTCTGCTAGGAGCCCTGGTGATCTCTGTGGCTCTTTCCCCAGTCTCCTCTCAGCGTTTGACTGCCTTCCTTGCAGTGACCCATCCGCTTGGGTCTTCCCTCTGTTTCCTAAGTGTCCTCAGTGCTCTCTCACCTCAGATCTTTCACACATACAGCTCCTTGGGTTTTCCCTGACTTCTACTTGTCCCTTGGGACTTAAATACCATATTCTGAGACATCAAAAGCGAGTAAAACTGTCAGGTAGCGTGACTTCCTTTCCCCTCAGCATGAATCTGGTGCAACAACATGCTGATTTGTGTGGCTACGTGTTTGCAGTCTAACCTCCGCCTCTAGACTCCAAGCTTCATGAAGGGTGCTCTCTCCGGTGCTTGGATGCTCAACCGATATTTGCTAAATGAAATGTTTGCGTCTGGCTGCCTCATGGAATGACCCTGGTAGCCAGACACTATAGTATGGGATAAATATGGAAGGAGAACCAGGGGCTAAGGCCAAAAAGGCAGCTTCTTGTCAGCCTCACTCAGGGTTGTCAGCACAGACCCCTTGGAGCCGAGGGGGGGGGTCCCCAGAGGGGAAAAGTAAAAAACAGACAGTAGCTGATTTGCTTTAGAAAGTGACACCCTTTTCTAATTTAAACTGTAAATAAGGAATGGAACACACATATGTTGTACACAGAGTAAGAAACATGGGACAAGTTACCAAGAAAAGCTGTGGAAGTTGAAGATTAATGGGGTTGAAGTGACCCATTGGTAGAGGAGAGGGTGTGGGTGCTGGGCAACTTCATAGAGAATGGAAGGGCTAAGTGCCCTGTCCCACGGGTTCCTTTCCCTTTGCTTGTCCTCTTGGCCACCGCAATTTCACTCCCTGAAGCCATCCTACTTACAGATGCAACCCCCGTAGGGCCCACCCCACTGGGATTTCCCATGGAAACCTCCCATGGGAAGAATGTTGCTCGATGGTGGGAGAGGCTTGTCCTCACGTGGCTTTGGCGTGGCATCACACCTGCTTGGTCTCACCAGCTGGAGAGAACAAGGCAGAGGGAAAGTAAGGAAAGGGCGTCCTCAGCTCCCCAACCTCCTCTCAGCATTACCACTGCCTCCTTCCAACCTGTCCTCTGCCTCTCACCTACCATCCCAACTCCACAACCTTCAATCACGACCAGGGAACTAATAACTGAAGTTTACTAAAGGCCAAGACCCCAACCCTAAGGGGTTATTCACTTCTACCGCAGCAGATAATATTAAGCAAAAGTATTATAACATTATTTGGATTCTCAAACCTTCATTGCTCGGCATATAGACTGACTTTTTAAATTGTTGAATTGATAATCATTTGCCTTGGTATCATTCACTCATTCAGCAAAATTGTTTTTGAGCTACCTGCAGGGTGCTGAGCATCATCCTAGATACTGGGCACATGGATGTGAACCAGTTCCACGTCCTCATGAAGTTCTCATTTAGTGGGACATAAACAGATGTCTATGCATCATGATACTTACAAGAAAGTAAATAGATGCAAAGGAGAGAGAAGTGTACTAATTTGAATAGAAAGTTTCATCAAACACTCTTCTGAGCAGGTGATCCCTAAGTAGAGATCAGAATAACAAGACATGCTAACATCAGGAAGAAGTGCATTCCAGGCATTCGGGTCAGCAAGTGCAAAGGCCCAGAGGTAGGAAAAGCCTTGATACGTTTGAACAATGAAGGGGCCAGTTTGGTTGGAGTGACTATGGCAAGAAAGTGAGTGTAGGAAAAAAAGTAGACTGTTTATCTGGGCATCTTTTATTGGTGTGTGTGTGTGTGTGTGTGTGTGTGTGTGTGTGTGTGTATGTGTCTATGATCCATATCTATAACTATATTAATATCTTTACTTCTATATCTAAATAATATGCTACATCCAGATGGTATTTTAAGGCAAACCACTTAATACTATTTTACATAAACACATAGTCTGACCTAGCTACCACTACCATTTACTAAGCAAGGAAACTAAGACATAGGAACCAATAGTCAGAATCAGGGTCTGAGGGGGCAGTGGGAGGCAGATGTTTCAAATCCACTGAGCTTTCCTTTTTCTCTTTGACTTTTTCCCTAAGTTTGCACCACTTGCCCTAATCCAACTGGTGGCATGGCCAGATTTGTAAGGCAGCTATAACAATCATTACTCACTTTCCCTGCACCATGTTCATGAAGAATTCCCTTCTTCTCTGATCCAGAGAGGTCAACAAGGACCTAATCTCACCACCACTTGGATTTAGGAACTGAAGTAAGGTCTGGCTGTGTGGGTCTCCTACCCCTTTCTTTCAGTGCAAGGAGGAAGAGGCAGTACAAGGGTCCTATTATTTCTAGACTCTTCGGTAGCACAGATGCATTCTTGAGTTTCTCAAGAGCTTGGAATCTCTAGGATGCCTAGTTATAGCCCTGCTGACGTTCAGCCTTGAGACTGGTGCTGACGGTCACTGAATGTTTGCCTCTGTCAGTACATGAGTGGGGGATGCCTTTATATTACCTTGCTTTTCATCATTATTTCCCCAATATTCCACCAGCTATATGGTCACATCATTGCCAAGGCATCCTTTGACTCCTGAAACAACCTGAATTTCCTTTAAGGAAGAAAGCTGCTCTGCGGTATCCCAGGGGGTAAAAGAAAGGAGTTCATAAACCTGAAGTCCTCCTGATGGTCCTTAGCATTCTTTGTGCTTCTCCCTTCCTGTCTCTATCTCTTCATTAACCCCTATAACCATTTTTTCTGAAAATTCCCTCCCAAGGTCTCTCTCCCCAGACATTACATTTTTTTTTTGGATACCAGAACATTTATTTAAGTATAGTTCACTGGCATTTAGGATATTATATTTACTGGTTAATATCTACTTGAATCTACTTACAGAAATAGCTTCACGAAACGTATAAAGGTCTTTAAGCACTACTATCTACTCTATGAACACAGACTCAGGGAAAACAATTCCCTCCAGCCCAGATTTGTCTTTCGAGATGAAGACAAGAACACTCCAGAGAAGGGCAAGGTTTATACAGAAAAAAACAAGCTCAAAACTGCAGGAAAGACAGAGGTGATTCCCGACTCAAGGAAATTTTAAGCAATCTGCTCCTTTTTAATGCCGGTGTGTTCTCTGCTTCTCCAAGGGTTAGATATCCTCAGACACACCCCCCCTTCTTCCGGACCCCTGTTCCTCTCCCATCTTCTGAATCCCCCTAAATGGCACCACCATCCCCACCAACCACCACTATTTTTGTTCAAAGCTAAAAACTTAAAAGTCATCATGGATTCTTTATTTCTCCTTGTCTCTACATCCAAGTCATCGCCATGTCCTGTCAGCTCTGACTGCAAAATACACATGAATGTGCCCTCCCCCCCCCATTTCCACCCTTGCCATGTAGTTTTATGCCATCGCATGCTTTCACCAAAGCCTCCTCTGAGCGTTGGGCTCCACTCCCAAGAGCTGTCCCAACTCAGCAGGAAACCTACCTGAACCCTCTTATGCTAACTTGGCCAGCCTTCCATTGAGGGCATCACCTGAAGACAACCTAACCTAACACTGTCCTCCAAAACTCCACGGTCTCGGTGGCCTGCCCCTACTGCCTCTACCCCATAAGAGCAACTCACGGAATGACCTACATCTTTGCCCCAGGGGCCAGATTTTACTCTTTCCCTTCACTGCAACTAGATTTGAATGAAACTTAATGCTGGAATGGATCAAATAACAAAAAAGTATACGGTTAGATGGCTACTTCTTTATGGTGCACACTTGGTAAAATTTCCAGAAGATGAGAACACAGATTTTTTTGAGAAACGTGTGAAAGGCTTTTTAACCCATTTGCTAAACACTTTAATGGTCACTTCGCTGCTTCTCTAAATTAAATCACTAAAGTTGCACCATTATTGTAAAGTGGGAAAAGTGGTTACCCCTGGAGGGAAAAATTAGGTTCAGCAGAAGAGGAACCCAGAGTGATCTTTATAAAGTAAAGCACTGCAGAGAGACAATGGCAACTAATAGCATGTGGGAAGCTCTGCACATCCACACATCTGAGGCTCATGCCAGACGTGAACCGTGAGCCTCACGGGTCAGAACCTTAACGATCTCTACTAATGAAAACTCAGCCAATCAGAACTGGCCTCATTTTGATAGTTATCCTCTTGGGGTCTTCGGAAATTACAATCAGGCTGGCTTTGCATTTATATCACCCAAGTTCTGGTCAGGAAAACTGGAAGCTGGGCAGTGGGGAGGCGGGAGGAGTTTATTTACCTGAAAGGAAACAGGCTAAGATCTGTCTGACACCATGCTCACATGATGAGGTGGGATCACAGGGCAATGATGCTTGGCTGCTCACCACCAAGGGCAGGTCAGGAAAAGGTGAAGGTGAATTGTGGCATAAGGATCTCACGCTTGATAGAATTGCTTTTTGATGTTAATGGCCAATATGTCATTAACTGCATGAATGCTCAGATGGCGGTAGCTATGAAGTCCCCTTCTTTCTATACCTCTGATGCCTTATATTAAGATCACCGGGGGGGGGGGGGCTTTTCCAGGTGTCCCTCTGATTTAAGACTCAGGCCTTCAGGTGAGGGAAAAGGAGCTCTGGGTACCCCAGCACCGTCTCTTACAGTAGGACTAGAGTCTTACTCTAATAATAGAACATGCCCCACAGTAACCACCACCATCCTAGGACCCTCTCCTCTTTGGTCTGTGGGAGGAGAAAATGGGGGAAAGGAGTGAGAAAGAGCGGCGGGACTATTGGCCCGGGGCCACTGGAATGTTCTTGAAGAGGGGTCACCTCCTTCCTTTCTCTTCTCTCTGCTCTCCCCATCCTCAACCTGAACTCAAAGAAAGTACTTCAAGAGAATTTCTCATAAAGACTGGGGACGCCTTAAGAAGAGAAGACTGGGACTTCATTCTGCATTCAGGCCTCTGTTTGAGTAGCAGACTGTGCATGGCAAAAAAAAGAAAAAAGAGAGAGAGAGAGAGAGAGAGAAGAAAAGACTATAGGTAGAGCTGAAAGGGACATCAGGAGAACCTACGCCCCAGCACCAAGAAGGGCAAAGGTATGTGAGCATCTTAGGAATCAGTGAGCACTGTGGGAAGCACTGTGTCTATGCTGGTCTGCACCCTGGCTGCTCCCAGGGTGACATCTGACCCCAGAAGTGTTAGCAGAGAAGCAGTGATGGTAAGCAGAGGATGACAAAAGAGATGTAAAGAAAGGTTTGCCTTTTATCCTCAAGCCCTCCTCTCAGACCCTAACCTTGTAGGAACTGGAGATAAGATGAGAAGGAAAAGTCTAGCTTGTGATACTGGATGGAGAGACTTTGAAGCTGATAGAAGGACAGTACGAATGGGATACAACTGGTTTTATAGATGAAGGTGAACAGAAAGTCCTGGTATCTATCCAAGATGGTCTCTTTTTAAAAGAGTTTACTTATTTATTTGAGAGAGAAAGAGCATGAGTAGGGCGGGGAAGGGCAGAGGGAGCTGGAGAGGCAGGCTTCCCGCTGAGCTGGGAGCCTGACATGGGGCTCGATCCTAAGACCCCAGGATCATGACGCTTAGCCCACTGAGTCACCCAGGCACAGCTATCCAAGATGCTCTTACTACTGAGAAATAATTGGCCTCAAAATCACTGTGATGCATAGCACTCCACACCTTTTAGAAGAGTGAAAATCCGTAATGCTGACAACACCAAATGCTGGCACAGATGTGGAGCACCAGGACGACTGAATGGTACAGCCACGTAGGCATGCAGTTCAGTGGTTTCTTACAAAACTGAACACACTCTTCCCATATGATCCAGCAATTGTGTTTCTTGGTGTTTAGCAAATGAGTTAAATACACTTACCAATACCCATCACCAAGAGTGAGCCCTTATGTAAGCTATGGACTTTGGCTGACAATGCATCCATGTAGGCTCATGAATAGAACAAATGTACCATTCTGGTGGGGTATGATAGTGGGGTAGGCTGTGCATGGGTGGGTCATAGGGGATATGTGGGGATTCTCTACTTTCTGCACAGTTTTGCTGTGAACTAAAGTCTGTGTTTTTTTTTTAAGCATCGCATTGAGGACATATGTTGTGGCAGTAACCAAGGCTCCATCACTTGGTTTCCATCCATGCCATTCAAAAGTTCAGGAAAGGAGGTGCTGCTACTGCCCCATCCTCACAGTGATCTGCTGGCATTCATGGGACTGTGGTCACTATTTTCTAGAAACTGAGAAGCTGAGCAGCGGGTGCAGAAGCGCGGCGTGGAGGAAAGGGATAGAGAATACAGCTGGATGGGCTCGGGCATGGGGTAGCCTGACCGTCCATACCCCGGGGTCAAAGTCAGTGTGGCCGGAAGTCCTCTCTCAACAGGAAACAAAGAACGGTGCTCCTCAGCAATCTCTGAAAGGGGGACATAGTGAGGGCTCGGGAAGGAGGCCAACAGAATGTGGGAACAAACTCTTCTTACCAAGATAAAGTTAAGTTTACTGTGGAATGTACACACTGTTTCTTCCATATGTGACTTTAAAAACTTTTGTTTTAATTTTGAAGACTTGATAGCTAAACTTGCAGGACCACAAGAATGTTGGGCATATCAGATAGCAGGCATGCTGAGCTGGAACAAATAAAGATGAGGAAGGAGTAAAGGACATTAATGAGAAGAATCTTTGGGTAATTGTTACAGTTTGTGTCTTAATGGGCTGATGATGTTGGCTGTATCACAGCTAAAGATATTAGGATGATTATAATCATAATAGTTCTTTCCTAAGGATATTAGATTCTTAACAGGCCATACAAAAAGAGCTTTTACAACTTACTTAAGGGGACAATTCACAACTGAGAACAGTCAATGTCTAATGACCATTCTGACAGGCTTCTATAGGCTTGGTCAGTCGTAGAAGAAAAAAACTTCAATGTCAGGTGACCGGAAGGGTGTTCAGTGGAAAAAACAAAAGCCTAAAAGGGACTTCATGGCTGGCTGAATGGTCACATGTAAGTGGCTGGGTTTTCTTATATGAACCAGGAAGAGGGTCCCCCAGAGGCACTCAAGAAAAGTGTGTGGAAGAGAGACTAAAAAGGTCAGAAGACAAGCGGGAAGAGTTTCTTTGCCTGAAAGAAAGGGAAGACTGTTTGGGGTTTCACGAAAAGTGAGAGACAACTTCCACTACGGATGAGGGTCAGTTTGGGGCAAACTCCCACGCACTGGGGGCTTCACTAAAATGACATCATGTGAGTCCAGATTACAGAACCATGTCAGGTGACATTGTATCATGTCTGTCTAAGTGGGGTGTTTCCAGTACCAAGTTCCTTTTCCTTCCAGAATGGATTCACCTTAAATCAAATTCTAAGAAGTCAGATTGGTGGCAAATGGGAGAGTTTCCCCATGCAGCAGAACCTGAGGACAAGACTTCGATTCTCTCAGGAAGTTCTGTGGGACTGACGGCTTGCTCACAGGCTCCTTCCAGGAACCTACAGGAAGTACTGGGTCTCAGGAGAGTTTGGCTGAGGAGAAGAATGGGGAATAGCTTTTCTACAGTTGCATTTCCTCTGTTGTTCAAGGATTCCAGCACTGGATGTTGGCTCTCCTGCACTTCCCAGGCAAGCAAACATGGGTATCAGAGGGAATCTGAAAGAGTTTCATCTCTTAGCAACAACAGGCAGGCACTAGGCCAGGATGTTGGAGGTACACGACGTGGGCAAGATGGAGGCGCCGTGTGGCCAGTTGGGAACCCACGCAGGAGCTAGCGCAGAACAAATAGCCAGTGGTCCCAACAACAGGCAAAGTCAAGAACATCTGAAACAGTGCCACAGGAAGGGATTAGGCAGTAAGACCCTACTATCTTTCTTTTCTTCTGTCATTCCATTAGGGCTGGATCCGAATTTCCCTACCCACATTTTCAGACCCATCATTACCTAAGCAACCTTGGTTTTCCTCAACTCCTTGCCCAAATTGCTTTGCTGAATATAGAATCAACCTCCATGTCAGGCTGATCTGGTGTCCCTTTGCTGACCACACAGCCCCCACCTTATGCCTAAAGGACTTCTTCTTTTCCTACCGCGCCGGGTGTGGCAAGTAGCTGGCCACCAGTTACCCCCGCTCACAGCACCGCACCTTCTCCAGCTAGCCCTTTTCCCAGCACAGGCATTTTGCTGGATCTGCATTCTAGTTATCACTCGGGGTGCTTTTCTTGTCCCCCAGGCTTCCCCAGATACCTGGATCTGTGCCTCTAAACACAAGCTCATTTCTTGGGATCCTGTCCCACAGGATCTGGGGATATCTCTGTATAAAACGCCTCGTATCAGGGTCCATCAACTTCAAGATGCATTTAGCTCTCTCTTGACCCCTGGCCTGGATGGGAGGTTCGTCCCTGGGTTACTTTCCTACGACGAGCTGGATTTGTGCATCATAGTGTCCGAGTCTAAAACCTGGCCTCCGCCTGCCCTGCACCCACCCTATCTGGCTGCTACTTCTTCTCTGTGAATCCTGTACTGGGATACAGCACAAGTCAACTGTTGATAGAAACTTCATCCTTCATTGGCTTCCTGCATAGTGGTCGGAGCCGCTCACCGTGTGCACGCTCTCACCTTCATGGCCAGGTAGAGACAGGGGAACAGATGCAAGTGCTAATCGCTGGACTGCATGTGGGCAAAGTCCTAGTTGACTCTATACGTGGACAAAACTGGGCTCCCCAGCCTGGAATGAGCCACAGAGAGGAAGGGTGTTCATCAGCGAGGACACAAGAAAATCGGCTGGATCACAGAGCACCAGCTGTCATCTGGCACACCCCTGGTAGGGGCCAGGCTAGTGTCTGGTCCTCTCTTTCTCTCTCTCGAGACCTTTTCTCTACTCTGAATTTCTTTCCATTTTCTCTTCCATGTAATTCCATGATTTTGATGACAGTTTTGGTATTTAAAGACCTGCCAGTGATAGCAGTTGCTGACCTAGAATAGAGCCCTAGTTCTCTGACTCTGAATCTAGGGCTGGCTACCCTCCACCACATGGTGTCCTGGCAGCAGTCTGTGTCCTTCCCTGGAAATCACATGGTGGGGGCAGAATCTGGGGCCCCAGTGCGGAGGTCTTCCTCCTTCAGACAGGTGTGGTCAGAATATAGGCTGATGGGGAAACAGCTCCACGTCCCAGCTGAAAATCTGGGCTTTAAATGACTTGTCTCGGGGCGCCTGGGTGGCTCAGTTGGTTAAGCGACTGTCTTTGGCTCAGGTCATGATCCCGGAGACCTGGGATCGAGTCCCACATTGGGCTCCCTGCTCGGTGGAAAGCCTGCTTCTCCCTCTCTCACTCCCCCTGCTTGTGGTCCCTCTCTGGCTGTGTTTCTCTCTGTCAAATAAATAAAATCTTAAAAAGAAAAAAAAGATAAATGACTTTTCTCTGAGCATCTGGGCTCTGCCCACTAGCCCACAGACACCTGGTGTAGAACTGCTATCTTGCTTTAGCTTTTCCTCTGGTGAGACTCCCTAAAGCTTTCTTTGGCAAGCTTGCCAGGGTGAGAAACCATGGTGGTGGATCATTGTTGAGTCTTATCACGGCAATGTCTCTCATGCTGCATTAGTAAATTTTGAGTGCTTAATAAGTGACATAAATGGGAAGGGGTTTACATCTTTAGAAATGCTTTTTTTCCCAAGGTTAATATTTCATGCTAAATCTATTCAATCTTTTGACATTTTAATGACCTGTGTACAGCAGTCTCATATGTTCGCAATAATGCCCAAATTGAAAGAGTATGATGATCACCTCACTGCTCTTTGCTAAGTCAGTTTTAAGCATCTTGTTCCATTTGGGCCTTACGTCCAGATATTTTCCTTTTAAAACTCTGCCTCCCTTATTTTCCCAGGATTGTAATATTTGGAAAGACAAGAAAGAAACTGTTGACTTTTCTGGGGATCTCAAGTGTCCATGTGTTTCTTGTCCCCTCTTAAAGGCTAATGACCTTTGGACAAGTGAATGTGATCTATTCAATTAAAAAATTCTACATATCTGGAATGGTTACCCTAAATTTGGACCTGGTCTTGAGTTTTTGTTTGGTTGGCTAGATAAAGGGAGTATATCCCAGGGTTGGGAACACAACCAACACATGTTCCAGGCATATGGTGGTTCTTTACGTACATTAATTTACTTAGTCTCTTGCAACAACTCAGCAAGCGGGGCTTTGCAGTATTTAAATCACAGATAAAGAACCTGGGGACTCAGAGAGGATAAATGACTGTCCCAGTGTGTGGCCGAGGCAGCCCTGCAGTGCCTTGCCCCAAGCCAGAGTCAACTCCAGCTTTCTGGGATTATCATCATGTTTTGGATTCAGATCAGAACCTACAGAAGTCAAACATACTCTTCACTTGAGCACTTAGGATTCCAAGACTCATCAACTACTCCAAAAAAAAAAAAAAGTCAGGGACAAAGAGGGGTCTTTCTTCAAATTCTACCAATATTGTAATTATTCTGGTGGGAAAAACACAACAACAAAGATATGTAGTCATCGTTCTCAAAAATGTGGTCCTGTACAATAGGATTCTTCCTGAAGCCCAGCAGGCTGTTCTATAGGGCACACTGGCCAGAGACCTGGATGGCCTGTCTTCTGATAGGAACCTAATTTTTCCAAGACTTGTCTGTTTCTAAGGACTCACATGCAGTTTATAATTCACTTTGCTATTTTTAAAATGATCTAAGGATTACCTTCTAAGCCCCGAGCACAGTATGGCCGTTTCTTAGGGAAAACCCTACCCTTCTGGCTGGAACACGTTCTGGGCCTTGCTGTTGGGGCTCCATGCAGTTCCATCCTGGCTGCCCATTAGTGGCTTGTCTGGGTCTAATTTAGGCCACAACACACATCGAGCAGGAACTCTGTAATTCCATGTCCTCCTCAGTGTTCAGCAGATTTTGTTCACTCAACAAATGTTAAATGCCAGTAATAACTAACACCTTCTCTCTCTAAATAAAGCACTATTTTGAGACAGCATATACATGACCATTCTGATTTCATCTTTTATTTAGAGAGCAGGGGAAAAAAAATAAAAGAAAAGAAAAGAAGAGAAAAGAAAAGAAAAGAAAAGAGAAAACCCACACACAGATTCTGTCGGCGGCACCTATATTTCAAAGTCTTAAAGTAGGTCATGGAGATGGGCTGGAGTCTAGGGGCGGCTGACGAGCCTGGAAGCCCTGAAAGGATCCAGGGATGGTAGCAATCAAAAGTATCTTCTGCAAGCCTTCAAGGAGGAGACAGAGCAGGAGGCTGGAAAGAACCCTGGGTAGGCGACTTGCCGCCGAGGGGTGGTCTGGGCTCGGCCGCTGCCATTGATAGTAATGCAGGTGGCACTCAGGGGTCAGAGCGGACGCTGCCTGAGAAACATCTGTTGATTCACTTAACTTATTCCTTTGCTGAGCACCTATTTACCAAGTGCCTACTCTGTATTCCGCATGGGGAAAGTCACAGGAACAGGGCCCTTGCTCTCATGGAATTTTGGTGGGGAAGATATTAAATCCAATAATCTCAAAATAAATATGGAATTTAAGTGCAATACGTGTGGGGGCAAGGTTCATGATGCAGAGAAAAAGGAGAGCAAGTCAAACACCTCTCAGGCCCCGACCAACCGCACCCACGTAGGTCTTGGTGCCTGAAGGCTCCCCGCTGTGCCTGGCGGCCATTTTTTAGGGGCTGAAGGAAGTTGACTCAGGGTGGTGGCTGTCTACCAACTTGTGTGGAAATCTTTCAAGTTTTGCAACCAGAGTTCTGGCTGAACACTGGCATTGCATAAGCGCTTATAATAGAGGGATTTTCCTGGGCTGGAAGGCTGGTAAAAGGTTTCATGTAGGGGTAATAATGAGAGCCAAGACCTGAAGAATAAGTAAGAATTAACTAGGTGAAGACAGAACTCATTTTTAGGCGCCGTGAGTGGAGAGCCTTCAAAGGCCCAGTGGCAGGAGGGAACAAAATGTGTTTGAGAAGCTTCAAGTCCAGCGTGACTTGAGTGCATTGAGCACACCGGCAGTGTGACAGGGGATGACGGGGCGTGGCATGTGAACCAGAACATGCAGGACCGTGCAGGTCGGTAGAAAGATTTCATTTATTTCCTATGAACAATGGGAAGCCAGGAAAGGTTTTCAGCCAAGAAAGGCATGGCCAGATCTGCCGTTTTTATAGCACTCTCAGGCTGCTGGGGGAGCATCTGGAAGGCTGCTGTGTCCCTTCCAGGGAGAGGCTGGTGGCTTGGACTAGGATAAGGGCGGAGAGAGTATATTGCTTCTTGCTTGCTAAATTGCTAAATCATTGTCATTCGCTGAGCTAGGACACACTTGAGTAAGCCTGGGAAGTGTTGGGGATGGGAGCCAAGAGACTCTTGAAAGAGAGGAAGGCTGAGGGGGTTGTCATGGAGCAAACAATGCAGCATCCCATAGGAAACCAGGGTGCCGGGGGTGGGGGGTTCTGGACTGGAGGTGTGCATTTGTGAATTAGGTCTGTGGCAGTGGCTGCTGACCCCCAGACCATGAGGAGAAAGCCCAGGGAAGAGCAGGGCACTATTTGGGGCCTTGAGAAATTTTAGCAGTTAATGGCTGGTCCTGTGAAGGGGGGTAAGAAAGCATGAACAGAAGGGACAGGGAAGACAAGTTGGCCTGGTATCAAAGAAGCCAAGGAAAGAGAACACTTCAAGAGAGACAGAGTAGACAACAACCGTCAAATGAGATGAAGGCTGAAAATGCCCATTAGCTTGATCTCAAGAGAGATTTCCCTGAGGGGTTCATGACAGTAGGTATACTTTCACTCAACTCTTCACTTTGAATGAGTGTGCTTGAACAGTGATTGTGTGATGCAGAGAGCTCCCCCATACCATCACCCCGCTTCCGCCAGTGATAACATCTTACACAACTATCATGTCTCAACCAGGACCCTGACAGTGGTAGGGGATGGGAGACACCTGCAGACCTTCATCAGACAACAGTGAGAGCTGCTGTGATGAGGTAATGGGATCAGAAATCAAATCGGAGTGCTTGGGAAAGAAGAGGCAGACACAGTATAGACAGCAAATACTGTATTCTGCTCAGCACCAGGCACGATATTGGGTGCCGAGGGCAGTGTGGGGAGCCCTGCGGAAACCTTCACATCCACAGGATCTGGACAAGATATACGAGGAATAGGAAGCTGAGGGTAGACGTCTCTCTCTGGCACTGGGCATCAACATAAGAGACCGCAGTGGGTCTGGGAGCAGGATCTCTAGTGGTGAGTCCTTGGGACCAAGCCCCCTTCCTTCTGTGGTGGCAGAAGGAAGCTCACTTAGCTTGTGGCAGAAGCATCAGGACAGATTATCTGGGCAGTTTGTGCATCCCAATGCCTCTCAGATTTTACAAACTGTTGAGAGCAGAGAATCTTTCTACACCTGAGTCCCAGACCTTTTACAGCTATTTTATTTTCTAATTGAACATTAGAAGGAACTTCAGCCAGTGGGTTTGAGGGATGAATTCCTAACAGGCCCATTTCACAGGTAAACACACTGAACCCCAGGCTCCAAGGGAACTCACATCACCCAACCACCTACATTAAAGTCCTCCCCAGATCTCAGAATTCTGGTTTTTGACATTTCCATCCCATTGCCTCTTAGAGTACCTTACTTCCTAAGTTGCTCTGGGTCTCCAAGAAACAGATTCTATTGAGTTGTGCAATTAATTAGCCACTGCTTTCTCTGAAAGTTTGATCATTTACTTCTTCCTGATATCACCCAAGTGATCTCATCCCCAGATACCCAAAAGCCAAAAATATCATGGGAGGACATGTTTTGTCCTTGTCTCTCGTTCTAGCTGATGGACGGCCAAGAGCCAGAAAGATAATTAAGTATTCGAAACCTTGAGGGTATATTTGACTCAAGTATCAAATTCCAAGTCCTCCTCTACTAAGGTCATTCCTAAAGCTCTGTTTTCAAAATGAAGGTCAAGGAGAGAGGGTCAAAGGAGGGGAAGCGGGTGGAAGCTGGAGTAGGGCTCGGGTCCCCGTGGGGCTGGGGCTGGTTTGGCCTCGTTCAGATGGGTGCGCAAGGAGGTTCCCTTCGTCTCACTCCATCTCCATGGGAAGACAGACAGCACAGCACTGGCTTCTCCTGTGGGAGAAGCTGTAAGAAAGCTCTGGTCCTGCATACTAATTGGCCTACTTTAATGACTCTTCATCCCCTGCCTTCAACTGCAACAAAAATCCCCTCTTCCGAAATCGCCTGCTCCTAGCGGAGGAGGCTGGCTGCCATGGCAACCAAGCCTTCCAATGCTGGGAAAACTCACCATAGAGATGTGGGGAGAAAAATTCCACTGGTGCATTTCCAAAGAAGAAGGGCTTCAAGGGGAGGGATATGGACAGCAAGGGATATGAGGAAGGATGTGGCTAGAGATGGGGACCTTCCCTGGCTGAGGGCAGGGGGAACACTACACAAAAACGTGCTTGCAGACAGAAGCCCGACAGAGAGAGGACCAGCCTCTGCTGGTGTTGGGAGAGCCATTCACATCCGGTGATGCTCCTGTCACCTCGTCCATGGGGTGCCCCACACAGAAGACGGAGGACAGGAACAGGCCTGCAATGGCCTGTCTCATGAATCAAATACTCCCTAGTCAGTGAAATGCAGTCTCAATGTGGAGTGTGCTCTCATCGGCATGTGGACCTGGTCCCTGCAGGTTCCCGTTAGTGCCCTGACTCTGCTAGAAAACCGTATTTGAAACACAATTGTAGGGGCACCTGGGTGGCTCAGTTGGTTAAGCGACTGCCTTCGGCTCAGGTCATGATCCCGGAGACCGGGGATCAAGTCCCACATCAGGCTCCCTGCTTGGCGGGAAGCCTGCTTCTCCCACTCTCACTCCCCCTGCTTGTGTTCCCTCTCTGGCTGTGTTTTGCTCTGTCAAATAAATAAAATCTTAAAAAAAAAAAAAGAAACACAATTGTATCTCCTTTGAAAAGAGGGAAAACACAGTCAACACAAAGTGTGTGTCTTCCTACTGAGTTGTTGTTGCAGGAGAGGCAGTACCCCCCCGAGGTGTGTCTGCTCAGACCCCGCCGCTCCCACCCGATGTGGCCCAGGACTTCTGGGGACAGACCAGGGACAGACACCAGGCCAACAGTGCTTGGCGCCTCCACATTCTTCTTTAGCAGGATGGCAAGGCAGCAATGGGGTGTTTGGGGGATCCCTTCTAAATCTGGGCGCTTCTTAGCATTGCCAGAAGCTCTGTCCCCTCTGAAGTACTTTAATTCACCCCCCTCTTGTTGTTGAGAGCTCCCCTTCAGAGCCTTTTCTTCCTGTTTGTAAAGTAAGGCAATGCCTTTTGCGTCCTGAGCCCAGAGCGTCGTTTCTGAAACACCCCAGTGTTAAGTAGCTGGCACACATTAACGTCGAAAAGGGGTGTTTAGCTCCCCAAACCAAAGCAAACACACACACAAATGTTCTCTTTGGGACCAATGTGGAGAGAGAGTTTCTAAAGGCCGACCACAAGCTGATTGTGTTTCTGACAGTCCCCTTCTCTCAAAGGAATGGGCAAATTCTGCGGTGCCTTTATCTGTGCCTGACAACTCCCAGAAACAAGCCAGGGCTGGGAGCTCGCCTCGCCTCCGATCCAAGTCAGGGAACTCTGAGAGCAGGAGGCGGCCCGCACTTGGAGGAGGACACCGAGAAGCCACACAAAACCGGGAGGCCCTTCATACCCCATCCAGAAAATGATGCAGAGAAAAGCCCTATTGGGTCGCATTTAAATAAGAGCTACATGGTCACACTCACCTTTGTCCCTCTGATATCATTTGTGACCCAAAGACTTTCTGACATGCTTGACGCCCAAGCCCCGGCTTTTCAACATGACATTGGATGAATCTTTCATTCATTTCAACAAATATTTATTGAACAAACTCTGCAAGATGCAGGGGTGGAATGCAAAAGTGGCTACCCACCTGCCCTTCTTTGAGAGGGTATTTGGAGAGAAAGGCTGTCTCTTACATTTGCAGACAACACTCAGTTCCCAAAGCACTTCACACGTGGCATCTAATTTAATCCTCGTGCCCGGGCTGGCAGGACAGCGCGATAAAGCTTGTGCTGCCGAGCAAGGAACGGGGTGCAGGAAGCCGTTGACAAAGGGTGCCGACAATGTTCGGGGGAGCTCTCCTGGCTCTTTCGAACTCACTTTGCACCTAGGAAATTTAGGTGCTAAAACTGTATGTTCTCTGGGGACCAGGGCACAAGGCAGCATTGGTTAGGAATCGCCTCTCAGGAGATTAAATAAGTCAGCCTTCAAAGAAATCTTTGAAAGTGAGGACACTTTATTCAGAAAGAAAATTGGCTTTGCTTTCAAAGAAGACTGCAAAGGAGACATTTCAAAGCGATGGCTTAATGAGGTAGAAAAAACACTGGCCAAGGAGTTAAGAGGTTGAGAGCCCCGTGCTAGCCTGTGGCTTTTAGAAAATGAGCAAATCGGGCCAGATTATTTCTAAACTGCAGGTCAAAAATTCTGTGTGATTTACCTGGCAGGTCTGTAGTCATATGGATCGTGATGAAGTTACTGAAGAAGATCTGATCAAACACAGTTTTAGACGTTTATGCAATTGGTTATTACATGTAGGTGTCTTCCTTGCCAAGACTGGTTCAATGTCAAGAACTAAATAGCACTTTCAAGGGCTTGTTATTCTGAGTTCTCCTCTCACATGTACACCAACCTAGACAATAGATTATAAGGATAGAAAGCAGAATGTCTGGAACAAAACAGACATTTCCTATATTTGCTTCATAAATAAATGAAGACGTAGATGGATGAATGAATATGAAGCCGGCGACTTTATGGAACAGGGAACAGGATTTTGTAGTGGCAGAGAGGGCAAGGCAAAAGAAGATACTTGGACCTCTGTATGAGAAGTTTTAATTTTACTACTTGAGTCCTACTACTTTTTTCTTAAGGTGAGTTTGGTGACTTTCTATAGCTAAGGAGCCACAGTGCCTGTTTTCTGATCTTAGATAACTGCATTTGGAAAATGAGGCTATGCCTGTACCGGCTCCAAGACAGCACAACTCCGAATGGATCCAAGCATCTAACCGAAATCCAGGCTCCCAGTGTAGACCAAACAGACCCATCATTTCAAGTCATCTTATGTGGTCAAATAAGCCACTTGGGGTACCCTCAGCCCCTCGGTCTGTGGGCTGCTCACTGATGGTGTCTCCGAGTTCCTGCCAACCCTGTCTGGTGTGCAGGTCCATATTTAAGGGCTTTGTGCCTTCCAGAAACCTCTCACCAGTGGAGCCCTGGGCCCCAACCATGGAGGTCCATCTGTGGTGCCCCCGTGCCTCTATTTACTGGGGATGTGTGTCCTGGGGAAACGTGCTCCTGTCTCTTCTGGAGCTTGTTAATTTCTGACAACCCCTGAAGCCAACGCTTGCCCTTCTTGGTAGCAATCTAGGAAATCCCCGACCCAGGGGGTCATCTAACATTTACTCTTTCTGATGAAACCACTTCTCAAATTAAACTTTGGGGCTATTATCACCATATTCTTTTTCTTTCCCACTAGATTAAAAATTCTTTTTAAAAAAGATTTAATTTATTTATTTGACAGAGAGAAATATAGCTAGAGAGGGAACAAAAGCAGGGGATTAGAGAGGGAGAAGCAGGGGGAGTAGAGAGGGAGAAGCAGGCTTCCCACAGAGCAGAGAACCTGATGTGGGGCTTGATCCCGGGACTCCGGGATCATGACCTGAGCCAAAGGCAGATGCTTAACGACTGAGCCACCCAGGCGCCCCTAAAAACTCTTCTATATTATAATGATAATAATATTACAATATATAAATTTATCAAAGTAACATGCCATACACTGTAAAGTTACACAACATTACATGTCACATGTGTGGGATAAAGAAGAAAATAAATTTTCCCTTGTAGAGTGGGGACTGTATTTGGTGCACATCTGTGCCCCCACAGTGCCCAGTAGGGGTTGGATAAGCATTTGTTGATTGATGGATAATAAATGCATCACGGTAATTATGCTAAGGAAGACACTGCAGTATTTAAGGAGGCATGAGAAATTCACAACTTTGAAGTATAGACAAATAGAATAAGCATTACCTACAGACCAGGATCATTTAAAAAATAAAATCGTTGTTCAGAAGCTCCACCATTAAAATTCTGATTGTAAAAAGAAGTTAAAATCTGTATTTTCTGTATCATAAGTGTAATTTAGTAGTGGTGAGCACAGCAATCAAGAAGAATTTATGTAAAGAGAAAAGTGGGAGCAGAATTATTTGCTCACAGGGGCCATTGCTTAGTTAATGCTTCTGCTCAGAAAAATAACTTTTATGCTGCTCGACTTGATGTTACTGATTTTTCATCCTTCATGCTCCACTGCCCTTTGATTCCTTAAAAATGAATCATGAGCTTTGAATGTGAGACTAAGAGGGAGGGATGTAAAGGAAAGAAAAAAGGAGAGAGATTAAGTGCTAGAAGAAAGAAAATAGGAACTCTGCTTTCTCCAAGGAGTAAGCAACTGAGCAACAAACAGAAATCTCTGCACTCAGTGAACAATACTGCTTGCATTGTCCTAACTTAAAAAAAAAGAAAACGAGGTGGGGTTTCTTCTCTACTTAATGAAACTGTTTTGCAGTCCAGGTGCTGAGTCATCTAAAGGTAGTCCCAGGATCATTGTCTCTTTCACACAAGCTAGTTATTGACCAGATATTGACGAGACCCCAAGCAATTTACAGCCTGGTGCTTAATTAACGTAAAACTGCAATAACGCTCTTCCAGCCAGTCCCAGGGCTAGAAGGCTGAACTTCCCAATCATTTCTTTCATCCTGAATGCAAAATTAGACCAATTTAAGGTCTCAAATCCTCACTCTTTCATATCAGAAGATTTCAAATCTATGATCTCATTTACAGGAGAAAGTGTGACTTTTTTTTCCCTCCATCATCCTCACCAGAAACAGCACCAGATCATTGACCTCACACTTCCTTAGTGAAACCGCCAGGGTTTCAAAGCCCAATATAAGATGTTTCCTTCTAACCTCCCGGATACTTTTACAGAGTTTTTGGATATATCTAAGAATGTCCCCAGTAGAACAGTTCAATTAAAATCACCTCTCTGGCCTTAATAAATGCAAATAGTTGGATCCCCAATTATAGGCACAAGTTCTCTCTCTTTTCTTCTCTCCCTATCCCTGTTTCTGTCTTTTGCTTGTTCTCTCCAATAATTTATCAAATAGTTTCAGTAGATCTACCAACAAATGCGATGCATAGATGACCATGAAACTCACTGATAGGGCAAGTGGAAGAAATTTTGAGGGTGGCAAGGACAGCTGGCAGTGGTGACTAGAGCATCTCTCCAAAGGATTACTGTCAGACAGTCTGAACTGGGGAGGGCTTGAGAACTTTATAATTGGGCTGGAGGGCTGCTTGTCAAATGGTAGTCATCTCTGGCCTTCAAATAGCGACCAGATAATAACTGTAATTTAACCTGCTCCTGCCTTAGAGACAGCAGCCACCTTTTCAGCTCTGGTGGGGAGGGTGATTCTTCAAAGAACACAGAGCACATCTCTGTATAATTAAGGCTCCAGCTGCATAGATCTGCTCATCAGAAATTCAAAGAGTCGGGGAGACCAGTTTGTCTCAGTCTTCCTCGCTCCTCCCACATCCTCTTCTGGTTTCCTCCTTGTTCCCACCCTTTCTGGCTTTATAGCTCATCTCTGAAACTGCCACAGAAAAACAGTAAAAGCACTAAATAGTGCCATTTCCTAGCTAAAAGGGGTGCTCCTTGAAGGCCTGCCTTACTTGTCTTTACAGAGAACCTTAATAGATATTGGCGGAATTCATGAAAGTTCTCTTGGCTCCCAGGGATGTTGCAAAAATGTGACTTCTATGTAAATGAATCCCGTACCTTAAAATCTTCCACCGTATCTCAGTGTACGCTCAATCAATTTAAAGAGGGTAGATATTATTCTTCCGGAAGATACCACCATAACATGTATCCATATTTATACCAAACGATTTGCCTAAAGATTAACTGATGGATGAGTATCACTCTTAATAATTGTCAGTTGCTTAGCGAAAAAGGCAGGCTACTCCCACTTAGCTTTGTGGCAAAGGAACGGTGACAATCTTTGGCTGTACAGTGAATACTCCATAGGTTCAGATCCGGGCTTACAACATTTATTCATTATGTGACTGCAGGTAGAGCGCCTTCACTTTTCCAGGAGGGGCCTGTGTACTCACTGACTCGTAGGGCAGTGTCTGTGAGTAGCACTTACAACCTTCTCTGAGGGGTCCGTCCTCAGTAAGTTCAATAAACATGAGTCACTTCAGCCAGCGGATCACAGCTCTTCTGAATAGAGTTACAAATTACAGAGTTTCGGGGCGCCGGGGTGGCTCAGTCAGTTAAGCGACTGCCTTCAGCTCCAGTCATGATCACAGGGCCCTGGGATCGAGCCCCGTGTCAGGCTCCCTGCTCAGTGAAGAGTCTGCTTCTTTCTGTCCTTCTGCCCCTGTGCTCTCCCCCTGCTTGTGCACTCATGCTCTCTCTCTCAAATGAATAAATAAAATCTTTAAAAAAAAATTAGAGTTTCCAAGACAACTTCTCTTTGTTTCCATCATGGAAAAGGGACATGAAAATAACATCAAGAGTTTGGTTTATACCTGATTAGTAGCTCCCTAGGTGCCTGGTTTATCTACAAATAATGTATTGGCAACGGGCTTGGGTGTTACTGCAATGACCTTTTCAAGGACAGATAGGTGATTGATTTAACCTCCTTTGCCTAAGGAGACATGGTCTCCTACTGGTGGCTTAGTCTAAGGCCATCTCTGACAGGCGGGCCGAGTCAAACTCAGAGCCTAGTGGCAGCTGTTGAGGATACTCATACTGCTGAAACCCTTCATAACCCATGTTCTTTCATCTGAACTCCACCACAGCCTGCTTAGAATACAGCCAGAAGACAACCAGAAATGCAGCAGAGAGGCTAAGAGGCTTTCCTTTGGCCATGCACTGAATTAGGGGCCAGGAGAAGCCTGGAACTTAGGTAACTTGTCTTTCAACAAGCTCTTTCTAGTTTACATATGAACTACCTCCTCAGGAACTACAGTTGATTTTTTAAAAGAGAAATTTTCTATTGTAGAATACACTAAAAATGAAAGTCAGATTAAAAAAATAAAATCTGAAGACGTGCTGTAAATAGTCACAGTGGCTCTCAGCAGGGAGTCAATGGACCAGCACCAGGGGCTTTACATGAGAACTAAAGATGAGTATGTCCTGTGACCAACCCTAGCCCTACTGAATCAAAACCCTGGGGTGTGTGGCCAGCCTTCTGTTCTACCAAGGCCTGGAGGACTCCCATGTATACCAAGCTTGAGGACCACTGCCCTAGAATAAGGAGGCCCAAAATGAGTTATCTCACTGAATCCTTACAACAACTCCTAGATGTGCATACTGTTAGCACAGTCTTGGTTAGAGGTAACTAAGGCTCTGAAGGAACAGTCAATCTTCCTAGCATTATGTGGTCAGTAAGAAAAAAACCTCATGTCTGCCTGACTCCAGGGGCCCAGCTTCTAACCCCACCGCTCCACTGCCTCTCAGCAAGCGTTACTGGCAGATCCTGTCTATGACTCCTGCTCAAATAAGGCTGGTCCTTTACTTCACAACAGCCTGCTACATTTCACATGATGCACTACTAAAACAATTAATCCTTTACACTTGACAGTGGAAATCCGAGCTTTTCTAGGGAGTGATCATTCAGATGCCCAATCTAGTGGGATCCAGGCTCACAAGCTTTGGTCACTTTTTACACACTATTCCAAATTTTAAATTGGAGAACAGTTTTGATCACAGAGTTCTCCAAATGGTTTGTACTTACTTTCGAAGGGAACAAAGAAATGTAACAGACCTCAATTTCCCTTCACTAGATTTGGCTCTATGGTTCAAAGAGAGTCGTTTACATTCAAATAATTAAGATAATGGTGAAGGCCTGCATTCTTCTGATGGATGTCTTGACAGTTGTCCTTCAAGATATTTTTCAAAGAACAACAGGTGCTCTGGGATTTGGTCCTGGAGTCTATGGACGCTGATCCCAGGACGGGGCCTCTGCGTAAGGGCTTGCACATTTCATTTCTATCAGTCTGACCTTGGGGTCATTAAGTTTTCAAGTGATCATGGGAACAGAATGGATTATAAACTTAAAGGACAGCAATTTGGCATAGGATGCTGGTAAAGGGCAAGTAGGGAGTCATTCTTTAAGACTAGAACTATTGGGAGCCCTTAAGGGAACTTTTTATCTCAGCTCACAGATGTGTGAAATGACTGCATTTTCCAAGATCTAATTCAGAAGGGTCAGAAGAGGAAGTACACTTTCCTACTTCCCTACCCATGCTTCACCCAACCTCAGTGGCATGGATGGGGGTTGAGAGGAGAATGGGATGGGACAGAGGAAGAATCTACTAGGGCTCTGAGAAAGAAAATCTATATAGTCCGCTCAACCACTTGTAGTCGCTCCCCTCTGATAAACAAATTGCGTTTCAGTACATTTTGTCTACATGTCTTTGTGAAATGGAGGCTGACACAGGATACATTCTCTCTTTGAAGTGATTTTTAAGTCAAAGCATGCAAATGACTTCCTTGAAACTGAACAACTGTGTGAATGTTGAACGGTAGCTACGCCGTGTACCGGAGAGCTGTTGGCCCAGTCTTTATATCCCATGGCTTCTGCGTGAAGGGGTGATTTTTCTCATAGCTCACTGATTTGTAGGGCACAGGGGCCAAAGTGAACCTAAGTGGAGAGGTAGGGACAGAGAAGATATGGTAGTTTTAAAAAAAGCCTGAGGGTTTCTGTGATGGTGACATCAGCACGTGGAAGAGAGGGGTCTTGGCCACCACACGGCTTTAGATAGATGTCTCCTTCAATATAATGCCTGCTTCAATATAAAGTTCAAGGTCAGGGTCCTGCCAAGAAAGAAGCCTGCTCCATCATGCTTTGTTAGTCCTCAGTCAGTGAGAGCTGTGCGGGGCACCTGCGTGTGTCCTCTTTGTGACAGTAGATGGGATTTTCTAAAAGAGATCATGGCTAAAGGCCATCCACGTTGCTTCCTTTCTTAAATCTTCAAATGCGGTTATCAAATACTAAGACTTTCTTCCATGAGAGTGTCTAATTCATAATTCAACCCAGTGAAGAGAAAAAAACAATACTTACTACCTATAAGCACTAAGAAAACACACAACATTCTTAATTAAGTAGTTTACATTTTCATTAATTAGAATGTCTACACAGTGACAAAGGCACTGGATAAAAATCCAGAAATTAAATCCCTTGGTTAGTTGTTCCGCAAGATACCAATCAATCAGCTGGATTGATATCCCCTTCCCCCACTGAATTAGCTAATTTCTTGGCTAAGCTAATTTAATTATTTTGGCCGCATAGACTTCTCTTCAGACTAATCAATAAAAACCCAGAAACTATCATTTTAAAGGTTAAACTGCTAAATGATTCAAAACATAGACATTTTGAAATAAGTGCTCTCTCTAAAACTCCTTTCTTTTTATCCTGTGGACATAATGTCTGAAGTGAAATGCTATTGAAAAAATACAATTCTGGGGCACATGGGTGGCTCAGTCATTAAGCGTCTGCCTTTGGCTCAGGTAATGATCCTGGAGTCCTGGGATCAAGCCCCGCATGGGCCTCCCTGCTCCGTGGGAAGCCTGCTTCTCCCTCTCTCACTCCCACTGCTTGTGTTCCCTCTCTAGCTGTGTTTCTCTCTGTCAAATAAGTAAATAAATAAAATCTTAAAAAAATCATAAGAAAACAAAAAAATACAATTCTTTGGGGGCACCTGGGTGGCTCAGTAATTGGGCATCTGCCTTCAGCTTAGGTCATGATCCCAGGGTCCTGGGATTGAGCCCCACATCGGGCTCCCTGCTCAGCAGGAAGCCTGCTTCTCCTTTTCCCATTTTCCCTGCTTGTGTTCCCTCTCTAGCTGTGTGTCTTTCTGTCAAATAAATAAATAAAATCTAAAAAAATAAACCTTAAAAAGAAAAAAAATACAATTCTTCCACTTATGGAAAAAAAGGATGCCAGGCCGTCTAGCTTGTGAGAAGACAAGAAAAAAAATCAGCAAGTTCCAATATTTATACAACTTACTTATAGATTAAGTAAGCTCTATTTTCTTTACAAAAGAAAATGGAAAAACAATAGATTAGGAAAAAAATATTCGCTTAATTACATATACATGAGTAATCACATACATGCCCCCCCATGTATTTTAAGGGATTATTCACTTAAAAGAAAAAGTCAGGACCTCCAAACATAAATATCAAAAGCACAGAGGCAGAGAATCTACACAAAGAAAATAACGGACTAGAAAAATTGGACGGCAGCTGATTTTGCTGTTTGCCTTTGCCAGACCCGCCCACAGCGGCATCACCTCAATGAAGTAAAATCCTCGCACGTGTATCTGAGGCATTTATTTCAGACCACTGGTCTCTCGCAGTTTGACTCACAAACTTTGTCTTTGTCCTCACAGCTCCTGCATTTACCTCCACCCTGGGGGGGCATTTTTAGCGTCGCATGCTTTGATGTTCCATTTTGGACACACTACCCCAGCTTCCCCGCCCCCCCCCCAGCTCCCCCCAGGCATTCCCTGCCTCGAGTGGTGGCCCACATTCAGCCTCCGCCTTTGTGCTGGCAACGTGGGTGAAGGACCTCATTGGCTAGGAACTTTCTGCCTTGCCCCAAACGTAGTAATCGACAGTCAGAGGGACAGAGATCATGCACCAGTAACCAAAGGGGACCAGGTTTGCACCTGGGGGACGGTGTTTTATTTAGGAATTTGCAAAATTTTAGTTTGGTCCCCAGTCTTTTCAGGGTTGAATGCCATCCAGACACATAGAGATGGGGAGGGGGGGGTCATCAATATTCATATACTGCTGAGTCCCATGCAATTGTTTTAAAAACATGATGTTAGGGGCACCTGGGTGGCTCAGTCGTTAAGTGTCTGCCTTCAGCTCAGTTCATGATCCTGGAGTCCCGGGATCGAGCCCCACATCGGGCTCCTTGCTCAGCGGGCAGCCTGCTTTTCCCTCTCTCACTCACCCTTCTTGTGTTCCCTCTCTCATGCTCTCTCTCTGTCAAATAAATAAATAAAATCTTAAAAAAAATAAAAGCAGGATGACAATATAGATCAGGAGTCATAATAATGTTCAGATCCTTTGATTCTTATGTCCACTTATCCTAAGTGAGTAATTCAAAAGCAGAACAGAGTCCTACGTACATTCATGCTCTCTGCACAGCTATTTAAAATAGTAAGGAAAAAGAAAAATTTAGAAGGTCAATAGCAGAAAACAATTAGGCTAATCTTGGCAAGTCAACCATAAGGAATATTACTTATCCATCAAAAAATGATCATGACACAATGATCATTCATTGTAACAAGAAAAACGTTGATAAATAAAGACCAGGTAAAACTGAATGAGCATTGTAAGATCAAGGTGGTTCCGACTATAGTGTGTGTGCGTGGACATGTACATAGTGTATATACCACAGACGGCATTTGCAAATCCTCCTACTCTCTGAAATTTACTTGTAATCCCCAAATCGAGACTTGTGGCGCTTTCACAGTCATTCACAGACCTTTGCAGAGCAGGGACAATTTTGAGTTAGATAAAGGTGATGCTCTGTCTTCTCTGTTTCAGGTCTCAGGCTACAAATGAGCATCCATTTCGCCATTTGATCAGTGCCACATTATTTTTTTCTTGCATCCTTTATGGGTTTTGTTGGCGATTTCACAGTTGAAAATGGTCTGCAAGCATAATGGTCAATGCTGTTTAGCATTCCTAAGGGCAGGAGGATATGATGTATCTTACAGAGAAAATATGTGTGTTAGATAAGCGCCTTCAGGCATGAGATGGAGGGCTGTTATCGCGAGCTCAAAGTTAATGAATCACGGTGAATCACCTCATTAAATAAGGTGTGTTTAAACACACACACACATAAAACAAGATTATGTATTGATCAGCTGATGAAAAATGTTGTCATCAGAAGTTCACAAGAACAGAACCCTATATTTCTTCTAGGAGCAATGGTTCAGTGTGTACTAATTCAGTGTTTGCAGTAAATTTATAGAGCACGACTACTGGTAATAGCAAGAATCAACTATGTATATATATGTGTGCAGATGTGTATGTGTGCATATATATACATACACACACATATAAATGCTACGGGAACATTGTGTGTACAAATACACAAATGCACAATTACCTAGGTTTAGGGATCCTCGAGTTCTCTTAAAATTTCAAAATTCTTTTTATGACATTGCTTTCACCATGCAAACATTTAGAATGAATAGAAGCCAAAGAAACCCTGCTGACTGATGACAGAGTTCTCTAGTCATAAGTATGGATCGTGGGGCGCCTGGATGGTTCAGTCGTTAAGCGTCTGCCTTCGGCTCAGGTCATGATCCTAGAGTCCCAGGATCGAGTCCCGCATTGGGCTCCCTGCTCGGCGGGAAGCCTGCTTCTCCCTCTCTCAGTCCCTCTGCTTGTGTTCCCTTTCTTGCTATGTTTCTCTCTGTCAAATAAATAAATAAAATCTTGAAAAAAAATAAGAATAGATTGTTTTAGAATACGATGGCCTTACTACCCTTGCAAAAGAAACAAGTTGGCCAGCACGCGTCTTTCATGCTCATTCTCTGGACAGACCACCTGATCTTGCAATGTTTTAGTTGGTTCCACTAAGAGGTAAAGATGATAATATCAGGCCTTCCACAAGTGTGTACATTAAAATCTTACAATAAGTTTCCCAGCGAGATCTTCTGATTATTTTAGGGTTCTAGCATTGTGGTGTTCAGAATGTCCACTTTAAACTATTACTTGATGCCAGGGACTGAAGTTTGTCCCCCAAAATGCATATGTTGAAACTCTCACCCCCCGCTCACTGATAGTATTAAGAGATGGGGCCCTCAGGATGTGATTTGTGCCCCTACAGAAAGAGGAGACAAGGGATCTTTCTCTCCCTGCATGCATACCCCAAATAAGGCCATGGAAATACATAACCAAGAAAAGGGCCCTCACCAACGACCTGGCTGTGCTGCATCCTGATCTCCAGACTGTGAGAAATAAATTTCTGTTGTGTGAGCCCCCCACCCCCCAGTCCATGGTATTCCATCATGGCAGCTGGAACAGACTCTGACAAAGCTCCAACCCCTTCAAGTGATGGTCTCAAAGATAGGTGCTTTAAGGAGCTGGTTCCAGCAAAATGAGTTTCATCAGGGTGGAGTCCCGATTCCATAGAAGTGAGGAAGAGGAAGAGGCACCAGAGAGCTTGCTTTCTGTCTCTCTACCATGTGAGGACACAGTGAGAAGGTGGCCATCTGGCCAGAGCATCCCCACGAGAAACTGAGCATGCTGGCACCTAGATCTTGGACTCATAGCCTGTAGAAGTGTGAGGAAATAAATTTCTGTTGATTAAAGCATCCCGTCTGTGATATTTTGTTACAGCAGCCTGAGCAGACCCATACACTTGGGTTCAGTCCTTTTGTCGTCTAGCTTCCAACTGGGTTCAAAGGATATTGGAGTCAATCACGGGCCAGCCTTCTACCACATCCACATTCTTGTTGGGCAACTCCAGATAAACACCCCTCCTGGATTCAGGTAAGCACTCCCTCCCCTTGTCACTTGGATGGGGTCCAAGGGTGATGGGGTTTTAAGCTATCCCTTGTGCTTCCCCTAAAGCCTACTTACACTTTGCAAATTGTCCTTTCATTCAAATACATTTCTACTACTTTGTGTCAGTGCGCTACCTCTTTTGTATCAAAACCCTAACAAGAAATAACACAACATGAGAATTGCTAAAAAGATTATTTTTCAAAATGCGATTCCGAATATCGTGTCTCAGATCGAGAGACTGAGGCCCAGGAACTCCTAATTAACTGTTGGTCACGTCACACTCAGAGTCATCTGAGTCATTACCAACAGGATCACCAAGGGACGGTGACTGCTCATTGCCCATACCACGTAGCCGGTGACAAAAAGGCCATGATGGGAAGAAACGAAGCCCCCTTGCTCTGCCAAGGGCACAGCTTATTAATATTACATTTTATTCCCCTGTTCTGTAAGCCAGATCTTCCATAATCTCTGGTCCCATTTTTTTTTTTTTTGCCATGTCTTTTTCTCCATCTTGTTTCCATTTGCTGAAAAGTCTCCATTGTTTTAGGGGTCAGGAAAAAGGGGCAGGGGGAGCGCTTGTTTCGAAGTGATTGCCTAGCAACCCATCTTCCTTATTCCAAGGACAGAGGCGATTTGCATTTTGAGAAAGAGGAAAAAAGCTCCCCTTCTCATGAGGCCCAGAGTAAGAATGTCTCGCTGACCACTCCTCAAAGGAACCTTCCTTCCTCTGAGAACTCCCCCTGGGTGGCCTTTCTTTGCCCACAGCTGCTTGTGTGTACTCCCTTGGGACCGGAGCTGCCTTCCGAGGTGCACCCAGAGCCGCCCGCGGCAGTGAGTGTTTTTCGGCCCTGCCAAACTCTAGCCCTGGGCGAGCGGCACCAGGACGGGGCTCAGAACATCCTGATCTCATTCAAGTGGACATTTCTTTCCCACACTGCTCTTTCCTCTTGGAGCTTTCTTTCCTGGAAATGTGCCACACCCAGGGGGATGTCTAAGCCTACTGCTCTTAACCCCCAAACTGCCAGGGACTTCCTTGAGCTTTCTCAGGGAAAGGTGAAGCCAGCCGACAGACCCATGGAGAGAAGAGGACACATAGCTTCCCCCGGAAGTTCTCAGCTGACTTACAGGAGACGGGAATCAAGAGAAGAGAGGCTGTTCTTCACCTTGTTAAGAAACTGAACCGAGTTGGTAGACGAAAAAAAATCTCTATTGTAAACTAGAGAACTCCTACCACAAACATCTCATCCTCCATCCTCCTCAGTCTCCATGCTGAAGGAGAAAGGACGGTTCTCTAGAAAGACACTATGGGGAACGATAAGACTGAAGTCCTCCCTGATTTATGCCTGAAAGACATAAAGAAAACTCTTGGGTTCTCTGGCTCCATGTTGGGCAAGACCTTTAACCTTCTGAAGCTCTAAATTGCCATCTAGAAACCAGATTTTTAGGAATTACATTGACAACTGTTGACAGTGTTTCACTTATTTAAACTCCACCAAGTAACACGAGGAATGCGCCCTTCATATATTGTTGCATAAGGACCATCTCATGATTGTATTTGTGTTGGTTCCTTTGTCTCCTCATCCTGCTGGGATATTTTTCACTAGAAGAGGCTCTGGCTATCCCCAGGTAATATTGATCTATAAATAGCATATATGTCTGTCATTAAGAAGATGTTATGGCGTTTTTTATTTAAATATTTATATCATAAGTATAATGAGATACTAAGCTTTAGACTTTTGAATTCCATTGCCATTTTATGTATTTCCATCCCCCCACACACCCCAAGACAAAGAAACCATGAAAGTCTGCATAAGGCTAATTGATTAAAAAAAAAGGGGGACTTCTTTGACTAATACAGAGTTAGTACTCTGAGAAAGAAAAAAGTAGAAGATAATGCCACTGAATCCTCTTATCTGTAAGGCCAGGAGATGGATGCATCCAGAAAAAAAATTCTAAATGATTCATGGAATTGGTCAATGAGCAGGAAACAAGGAAAATTTTAAAAGTACCACTAAAGCAAAACAAAACAAAACAAAACAAAACAAAAAACTTGACCTCATACAGAAGAACTCAACTGTGGCTTTGTTTTTATTTTTTATTTTTGCCAGATCGGTACATTCTCTAATAATTGATTTTCAGTCTTCTCTGTGCAGAGGATATTTTTATTTAATCCAGTGCAACTAGAAACTGAGCTCAGAATTTTAAAGCCAAAAGGACTTTAAAAGTCATCTGACATAAACTCTGTCCTCATTTCATAGTGGAGATCCACATTCTGAGGCCCAAGGAGGTTTGAGTTTGCCCAGATGACATGCAGATCACACGAGTGGTCCCCAGTGCACAGAAATGATTACTTAGGACACTTTGGGTTCAAGTAACCACAGGTCATTTACTTCAGTAAATAACGGGAATATTATGTTCGTTAGGAGACCAACTTTGTTTCTCATCTGAAAGAGTTTTGAGGCACATGCTTTGGGGAATGAAGAACCTGGAATGTTGAGTGAGGGGCCGAAATGGGCCACCATGTTCCTGCTCATTCCTGTAGGAGTATTTGAGAATGCACTAGGCATTCTGGCATTGAATGAGCCACTGGGGAAGACTGTCATGGCCAAGTGTGTTCTTGGATGAATGTTCTATCTACTGCAAAGTCGCTGAGTTTTACTGAGAGTCTGGGGAACAGTGAGACAGTCATCTGGTGAAAAGTTTAATCAAACATTCTCTGGGTTTCCCTGTACTGCTTACCATTTCCCCTTTTTCTCTTAACTACTGCCACTTCATTATTCACAGTCAGTTGTGTTTCAAAGCCGTGAACGTTTGGGCATTCTCCTCCCTGTGACGGAGAAATCATTGAGCACGGTCCTTACGCTATTTAAATTATTATGTCATAAGTATAATGATATACTAAGCTTTAGACTTTTGAAAATAGTTCATGATTGCCTTTGAAAGCCCTGAAGAAATTTGGCAAGCCTGAAAGAAGCAAGGAGAGTGTAGAATGGGGGATTATTGGAGGGCATAGGGTGAGTTTGAACCATAGTTGATTCTGGAAGCAGAATGTTTCATAAATTTTTCCCTGTGCCACACATCTGTTCTATTCATTTTCTTTGGGCTAAAATAATTCACAGAAATAAGAATAGAGCACCTGATTTAAATTGTCAGAATAAGAAATCATGGAATCTTTGAGTTAGAGAAGTTTTTATAAGTTCTCTACAGCACATACATTCTTAAAACCAAATCTCCCAAACTAAGTCAAATAAAAATGCATTGTACCACTATGAGTTTATGTCTAGAATTTTAAATTGGGAACACTTATGTATTGTAGATAAAACCCCGAAAGCAAGCACACTAAATTTTGGCTGTTGCCAAATGTGTTAAAATTATATATACAACCTATCCAAGCATGTTGGTTTCCATTAGTTTTTATTAATGGTTAAAAAATATTTAGTATTAATAGTAATATTAATGGTTATAGTACACATCAGCAGATGGTATTTAAATCAGAAATCAGCTGTTGAGGGTGCCTGGGTGGCTCAGTGGGTTAAAGCCTCTGCTGTCAGCTCAGGTCATGATCTCAGGGTCCTGGGATTGAGACCCGCATCGGGCTCTCTGCTTGGCAGGGAGCCTGCTTCCTCTGCTCTCTCTGCCTGCCTCTCTGCCTACTTGTGATCTCTCTCTCTGTCAAATAAATAAATAAAATCTTAAAAAAAAAAAGAAATCAGCTGTTTATAGAACCAGTCACTGAAGCCACTCCACAAAATACTGGGGTCCACAGAACACAATTTATGAAACACTGACTCCTTTCTATGGTATCATGGAAGACAGAAAGCCTGTGCTTGGACACTTCCTCCAGGGACAAGAAGCTCATCTCTTGGAAAGGCAGTCTGTGTCACATCTCTCATTCTCAGTCAGTTCCTCTTCATACTGTGCCAAGTAGGCTTCATGAAACTTCTACCCAGTGATCTCAGTTCTGGCCAGCAGAAGTCAGCTCATGTGTTCACACCTGGGTCTTCTTCCCTCTTGTCCAAGTGTCCTTACCTACCTCACTTATCCCTTCTATGGCATGGTCTCAGACTTCTTAATCACACTCCTCTGAGCGTTCTCTTGCTTGTTAGAGGCACTCTTAAAATATAGATGACTTAAACTGACTTCAAACTCAACATGTACCAAACTGAATTCATGCAGTCTCCTCAGCCCATTCTAAAACCAGGATAGTGAATGATACCACTGTCTGTACAGCAATGCAGGTCCCAAATCTATGTCACATCCTTGATTCCCTCTGCTCGGTACTTTCCACCACCAGGCCCTGACATTTTGCCTCCTAAATAATTTAAAAATATCTTCACTTGGCTCTGTCTCCATGGCCAACACCCTTCACGGCCACACCACTGTCTCTTTCCTGAACTTCTGCAAGAGCTACTGAGCCCATCTGCTTACAGCTGCTCTGGCTTTCCAGAGTTGCACCATCCCACATCTTGGTGAAAACTCTTAACAGTGTGCCACTGTTTCATGATAATGAAAAATCCTTAGCATGGCTGACGTTAGTCCCTTTCTGCTTCTCCAGGTGGATTTTGCATCTCATGCCCTGGGTTCAGTACACCATGCTCTGCTTTTCCTGCCACATGGCCTTCTACCTGTGGTTACCTCTGCCTGGAGTGCATGTTTCTTCTCTTTTTTTGCCCTTAAACCAAGTTGCAGGACTCAGCTCAGAGATTCCCTCCCTCAATCTTCCTGGAACTTATACCAGGTCAGAGTTCCATGTTTATAGGTTCCTACAGACCTCAGGACATCTGCTTTGTGGCACATAACACAGTTCTTATTTACATAGATTGAGATTATCTGATCAATGCCTGGCTAGCCAACTGGATCATTAGCTCCACTAGGCTAAAAAGTGCTTACTTTTTCTTTGCTTACTTTTTCCCTCCTACTGCACATAAGTTGTTCAAAAGACTTTGTTGAGTGAATTGACTATGTAATTTCTATTTCAATAGTTACCATTCCATCAAGGGACCTGATCTTCAGCCTAGAAAAGGTGGAACAAATATGGTCAAGAGAAATCTGAAACCCAAAGGGGATGAGATAAGTGGAAAGCTCAAGGTTGTTTTTAAAAGACTGTGTCTCTATGCACTGTTCACCAGTGCCCCACCTACTCCCCTTGGCCATATTAAGTTTAGCATCCACACAGACAGTGGGAACCAAGGAAACAAAGAAGTGAAGATGATAAAGGGACAGGGACAAAAGTTGACATGATTTTCAAAGGAGATTAAAGATGTGGAACCGATAACCAAACACGACCTTTGTCCCACCAGGGGGACAGCAACTATTTAAAGTTGGGTTTGAAAGCACTCGGAAAAGGAAGTGGAAATAACCGGGAGCAAGTACAGGTTCATTAAGAGCAAGTCATAGCAAAGGACCATCCGGTTCCTGTTGGGATGGGGGAAGAGAGATTGCCATGGGCACCAAAGTATACTGATTTCAACAAGACTCTTGGCAAAGTCCCCCACAGGGTCCTTGAGTGGTAGAAATGCGTGGGCTGAACCCGCAGCTTGCCAAGCACCAGTGTGTGCATGCCTAGCTTAACATTGCCCTGCCCACGGCGGATTCACTGTCAGACCATGTATTTCCGAGATACTCTCTTTAAGCGTTCATATAGAATTATAAGATGATAGCTGCCATGTAAAATGCCCACTGTGAAGGAGGTATTGGTTAAGTAAGTGAACCCTTACACCAGCAATCTGAGAAGGCAGTAAGATATCGCTATTTAATAGTAGAGGAGATTGAATGTTGTGACCTAGAGTGACTTCTCCAAGGTCCCACAGCAAGAGATGGAATTGGAGTTGGAATCCAGGAGGGCTGGCTTTAGATCTATGTTCCTTACCCTATCCTCTGACCCCCTACCTCCATGCTTCAGATGCTCTAGAATGTTCCCAGCCAGCAGGACTTGATTGTGCCTGATAAGTAAGCATTCCTGTATCCTGTTCTACACTGCTCTGAGCTAGAACTTTACCTCTAATGCATCCACCCTTCAGGGATCCATGGATAGAATTCACCAGGTTCTAGAAACTCGGATTGCTTCTAAGATTCACTAATGTCTCACAAAAAGCTAGCATTTCCTTCAGTTACAGACATGGACAACAGACCACAGCAGTACCAGCAGCGTATGTAAAGTTGTCACCTGCACAAATCAGATATTTTCAGATCAATTATTGTTGTCGCAGATGTCTCAAAATATCATTGGTATTCATCACTCAGAAATTACAGGGGTTAGTAGACCCACCACCAGATCTCATCATATAATGTTTTAACAAAAACACGTGCATTATAAATCACGTCATTGACTTATTATGACTGTACTGCAGTGTGATTGTGTTCCTTTGTAACTCTTTGTGTTTTATGTTATACACTCAAAGCCTTATTTAGAGAAGGAGTCCCCGGGCTCCATCAGCCTGCCGAAGGGCTGAGGCTGACCCTGCGTTGTCCAAGTCAGCACAGTAGGTTCATGCCACGAAGTCTTCCCTTGATGGCTAGTGTTTTGTGCCCAGGCAGTTAGTTATGACTCATAATTTGACAAGAGGTAAGTGAGTGATAGTTCTGGACCAACCATGAAGAGACTTCAAGGAAGCATATCACATAGAAATGAAGATGTGCTTCCTGGGGTAGCAACTAACATTGCCTTTAGGGACACAGTAGTAGGCACACAGAGTTCAGATCAGCAGGCAGGAGGGATCGCAGGAAGTCCTTTGACATTCTCAAAGACCTCATGACCATCACGGGTAGCCTGAGAGGGTTGACAAATAGTGTATTAAAAGTGATGGTAAGATACTCATGAGACGTAGGGCATGTGCTCAGAAGATATGAAGGGAAGGAAAGGGGGATGGTCAATGTATGTGCCCCAAAGGCAACATCCTGGGACTATTCCATAAAGATCTGGGACAGCGCTCACATTTCTAGGAACTCATCCCAGATCCAAGGATGTTTATCCAAAACAGCATTCCTCCACACATGGAAGGTAGAGCCCAGCATATGCCACAGGATTCAGCTCTGTATACTCTACACTTCCGCTGTGGCTTCATGACAGCACCGAGTAGCAGGCAGACTTCTTTCCCATTTAACTAAGGTGGGAAGTAAGGTTCAGAAGAGTATAATGAGTTGCTCGAAGTCACACGCTGCAAATATACTGCAAGTGAGACTAGATCCGGGTCTGCTGTCTGTCAGGGCCATGTTCCCTGGAATATTATCCAGATTTGGAATCTGTAAAGGCTCAAGAACTCCTCCTGAGAAGGTCAGATTGGCTTTTCTGAGGCCCCTTCCTGATCTAAAATGTTATGGTTCAGAAATTTAAAGTATCCTGTTTCCTCCTCCAGTCCATGAAGCTTTAGGACTTTGTCCAACACAGCAAACCACTGTCCTAGGTGCACCTGTTACGACCACTATGGGCAGAGCTCTGCAGATCAACCAGGTGATAATTTTCCAATTGTAGGGAGAAGACAGATGAGCCTGAGGGTCTCAGGGAGAGTCAAAGTGAGAAGAACTTGGATTTTTCCTTTGAGAACAGGGGTTCAGATGACAGCTGTGCCAACTCGATAAGCTGTGGCATCTCAGAAAATTGACTTTACCTCTCTGTTCCTCTCTCCTCGTCTGTATTGTTAAAGATGGGTAGGAAGCGTACATGTCAAGTTGATCTACAAAAGGAGGCCAATAAATGTTAGTCTTCCTTACAAGACCCAGCATCAACCCTCTAAGACATTAAGGAGAGTCTTAAAGGGTCGCGATTGTCCTTCCTACAATGAAACATAAAGAGTTTTGCAGAAGAAATTCACCTCTGTCCTTAAAGCCCTGGGAGGAATTCAAGTAGCTGTAGTAGCCAAAAGAAAACATACTAATACTTGACTTAATTCACTCTGCAGTTTCACTGTGGGGGGCACATGTTCCCTCTGTGCCCTTAAAATTGTGCAACAGTCCCTGTACACCCTTGCAAAGCCCAGGAAGTTTTCTGTGCCATATGCATGAGCCACAAGTCCTCCTCAGCCTCCGCTGCTGCTTCCCCGTCATCAGCAACATGTGAATGAACCAAATTATCTCCAGAGCTGAGGGCGTGGGCCACAGAGCTGGGCTCCGCCGTCAAAGAAGCCCAGCGTCATGTTCTCCGCCCCCTTAGGAGATGGCTGATGCTGTCGTAGGGCTGTGAGGGAGGAAGCCGGCCTGGAAATGCCATGTAGGGAAGAAACTGTTCCATTTCAGTGTGAGGATTTGAAAATAGCTGCTAATAAAAAGCCTTCATACTGTGACAATTCGATACAGACACCCACAAGGCTACCTTAACAAGCTGTTTGACTCCTTACAAGCCTGTTCTTGCTGTAGGGTCCCTACCGGTCACCCACGCAGATGTACAACCATGCAGTGACAGAGAAGGCCAGCAGGGGTCTGCCTAGACTGTGGGCCAGCCCGGGCGACCTAGCTCCTTCTCCTCCAGGAGCATGTTGCCTAGATTTGAACTTATGGCTTATTCCATCTCTCTTTCTTTTCTTGTCTTATCGTTGGCAAAACTTACTTAGAGGATCAGTCTCGCTCACCTCTTGGGATGAGTGGAGGGTTCCTCAATGGCTATTTAGTTGACCAATCCAGAGACGCCATGGGTCAAAGAATCTAGACTCTGAGCATAAGGAGGGTAGGGTATGATCTCGCGATAGTGATTACAATTTAGAGTCTTTCCCATTGGAAGTCCTAAAAATCCATTAATGACTATAATGCCATCTCCACCAGGAAAATAATAGGTCAAGCTTGAGAAAATTTTTAATAGCACCTAACCTATTTTTGAAGCTGGACAATTAAGATCTGTTATAACGTTACCACTTGAATATTAGCATAGATGAGACCATATTTTGTCCTTAGCTACTTTCTGTAAACGCGGCTGATTAGGACGAATGCAATTCTTAAACTTGGCTACACATCAGACTTACCTAAGAAGTTTGTTAAAAATATAAATTCCCAAATTCTCATCCCCTACTCCCAGATGCTGAATGAGTATGTCTCAGACGAGGTTCAGTAATCAAGCTTTTGACAAAAGCACTCTGAGCTACTGAGATGCGCAGTCAAGCTCAGAAGCCTGTATAGTGGGGAGCTCCTTAGTACCAGCTAAGATAGCACCACTGTGACTCCATTCACAGGGAAAGAATCTGTCGTATAGTGAGACATCACAAGTGACTTTGTGTTTAACAATTATCTTGGTGGAGCCCGAATTAGGATTTGATCTGGTAAGTAAATTTTTTCAATTTATATGTCTGCACTAAGATCTTATGACCAATAAAATAATCAGCAATAAGAAGTTGCCACAACTCTGCAGAGGGATCAATTCTATTCTTTTTAATGACTTCATATGTATCCAATGTTAGGGTACATGGTTATCACAATCTCTGAGCATTTTATGGTTTTTCATAGCACGACAAATAGACCCAGCATAAATGGAAAATAACTGCTGGAGGGTAGAATCCTAAGTTCTACAGAGAGCTGAGAAAAGAATCCAAGTCATACTTGAAATTAAGAGCTATTTCCATCCCCAAGACCCACCATGGTGGGTAGCATCTTTACTTTCAAACACTTCCAAGAAGAATATCATACCATCCTTCTCAGAACCTCCTTTTAGACAGTTGTAATCAACAAGAACCTAGTAAGTACCTCATACTACGTGAGACGTTATGGAGGTCAAATTTAGAAGATAAACATTCTTCCCAAGAATCACGTGTCATCAGGTCCCTGAGTTCATTATAACTTCAGTCACATGCAGTAGTCTTTAAGTTCCAACAATACCCCCACACACTACTCTTTCTTTAAGACCCTGGTCAAATCTTGTTTCCTCCAGAGAACTTTCCAGTTTTTATCTCCCATCCCAACAAAAATCAATTGATCTCTATTTATAACTGTAGCACATGCATAGTAATATCAGAGTAATTTATTTATGTGCTTTCTCCCCCAGGAGACTTGTGGTCTTCTTTAGGGAACAGAAGATGTCTCACTCAGTATCTACAGCTTGAAGAAGCCTGGCTAAGAACAATACACGCACTAATTCAGTCAATTATCCATCCAAGGTGTTCTGTCTCTGAACATAGGATGAAGACTGTGGGAAAATGTAAAAAGTGTGGAGCATTATTAATATTCATCCCACATATTTTTCCCCAAAACCTTCTTGAACCAATTCACAATTTGAGCCTGGGCAATCTCTCAGAGGTAACAGGGAAGCTAAGATAATTTCTTCCTGTTCAGTACTCACTAGAGATGGAGAAAACCTACTCTCCTACTTCAGTAACAATCTTGTGTAGGCAGGGAATCTTTAATTGTAGAAGTAGTATTAGGTAACTGTAAGTTATTGAATTAAAAAGGAAAACAAAAAAGCTTTCAGGAAGTATCTCTTCTAAAGAGGTGGGGGAACTTGTTTTCTTTACTACAGCTTACAAGTTCATTAGTAGATTTTTGGAATGACATACTAGAATGGCAACTCTCTTCTACATCTATTCAAGGTGGAGTAACAGAGAAGAGATTTGCCTTCTTATGCGAAGAAAAAAAAATGGCTTACATTCATATGAAACAATTGTTTTCAGGACACTAGATAACAGTGAGAGATGAGAAACAAATGTGTTAAGTCCTATGATTGATTGTTAAGTTAATTCATTGCAAGAGACAGAGGTGGGGAAGCTCACCAAATCTCTTAAGTTGAGGAGTTGGGAGCTGAGAGTCTGGGGAGATCATGGCAGCTAGAGTGGAAAAGACAGAATTCTAGAAATGGGAGAGCTACACACATAGGGAATTCTGAAGATCTGCCCCTCAAGTATTCAGCTGAGGGTTGATGAGTGTGTGCTTGTGCGGACACTATCAAGGGCTGGGAAAGAACTATCCCAGAGGATCAGTGGAAACAGTGCCCAGTGCTCACACAAGATCAGAAATAGTGTTGGTTCCCATGAAGCGGGGTTAAAACCTCATGATTTGTGGGGACTTGAGTAGACTACCCAGTAGATCTTGCCTCAATAGTAAGGAATTACTAGCTCTAAAGTAAGCACTGATCTAGTCTTGCCTAATCTTAATAGCAACACACAAAATGATCAAACTGTTTCAAGGCAATATAAACACTTTCCAGAACAAAGCTCAAAAATGTTTACAGAAATGCAAAAATATCCAGCACCAAACAAGATAAAATTCACAATGTCTGGCATCCAATCTAAAATTATAAGTTATACAGAGGAGCAGAACAATGGGACTCATAATTAGGAGAGAAATCAACCAAAGGAAATTGATCCAGGACTGGCACACATGTTAGTCCTGCAAACAAGTATATTTTTAACATTATTATAAATGTATTCCATATGTTTAAAATGTTACTAGAGACATGGAAGATACAAGAAAAGCCAACTGAACTTCTAGCAACGAAAACTCTAATGCATAAGATGAAAATATATACTGGTTGGGAATAATGGAAAAATAGACATTGAAGAAGAAAAGATTATGGAATTTGAAGTTTTGGTCATAGAAAAGATCCAAAATGAAACACACAAAGAAAAGAGAATCCAAAACCATGAAAGATTTCAGGGAGCCATGAGACAGTTTTAAACGGCTTAATATAAGTGAAATCGGAATCCCTTGGTGGTGAGTAGGGGGAACAGAGGAAATATTTGAACAAGAATGGTCAAAAAATTTCCAAACTGATGGAAACTGTAAGCCCACAAGTCCAAGTTCTCCACTGCATCCAAGCACAAGAAATATGAATAAAACTATACCAAGGTACATTAAAATCAGATTTCTCAAGACCAGTAATAAAGACATTATATTAAAAGCAGCCAGAAAAAAAAGGAGCATTGAATAGAGGGGAACAAAGATCTCCCACTGAGAAATTCCAGTAGTTTTATTTTTTAGCAATGATTATATGCCACTTCAATTCAGTTTTCTCAACAAACTTTAAAGACAGGAACTCACTTCAAATAAAGAAACAGAGGCTATGAGGGTACATAAGATGAGTATAATATAATTCTCTTTACTCTCTTCAAAGCCATTCACTTTTGCTTCCTTTCCTTCTGCAGTAGAACCACAGTTTTGTTTAAGTCTTTTATTGAAAGGTCACAAATCTTTTCCTTCCTTCTTCCTTGTAGTAGAATCCCAGTTTTGTCTAGGTGTTCAGTAACAAGCTCTTGACCTCTACAGGTTTTTGCAGGCTGAGTCGTGACCCACATGTGACCAGGGAGGTGAAAGGAGTCTGCAGAGGGGATGTTCTGGGAAAAATTTACTTTCTGATGAGAAGAGTGTATGCAAGGAGAAACTACCTGCTCCCTGAAGCTGCTCTGTCTTTCTCCTCTAAGTGAAGTTCGGATGTGTTCGCAGTTCTTGCAGCCATCTTGAGGCCATGAGGAAAAGACCAAAGATATATCAAGTGCCAGTCCATAGCTCTGACATCAGGTAGCCTGGGAGGCAACCAGAAGCTGCCCACCTGTGAACTCCTTGTCGTGTAAGCAAAAATGACTCCCTACCTGCTGCAGCCAGTGCTAGGAACATATTGCTACCCTAGGTTAAATTCATTCTTCATTGATAGAAGCACAAGATTAGAAAAGAGAAAGCAGACTTAAACCTATGCCTTTAGGATCTCAGTCCGATGTTCTTTCCTCTTTAACCCAGCTTACTTTTTGTGCCAGGTTCCCTTTTAAGGGGCTCTGGTCTGAGTAATGAGGAAACATGGAGTGTCATGAGGGTGAGAAATCTAAAGCCTGTTTTAAAAACAGGACAGAAGGGGTAGGAGGTAGCAGCTCACCTCTCAGCACCTTGAGGAATCAGAATCCCGCAGGCCCATCTGAGCCATCTATGGCCTACCTACGGCTTACTTAATTTCTGCAGGTAGCCCCTCTCTGCACAGAGTGGACAGGCTCGTTATCTCAGGAATCAAGGACCGAGGATACTGAAGAAGCAAGGGAGATTTGCACCATGTCCTGCTAAGAGTCTTCCCTAGTTTTCACTGGGACATGAACAGGACCAGGGACCCAGACAAAGGATTTTCAGGCCAGTTCCTCCATCCTGGCTTTGGGCACCCATTCAGGAAAGGTCACACGACACAGTGACAGAGTAAAAGCTCTGAGGAGTTCTGCAGCAAGGAAAAGGATTACTTAATTTGGTGATCATGGATTTCTTTCACTGGCAAACACCCACTGACAGCTCAGGGACCAGTCTGAGAGACGCTGTTCTAACAGGCGTGGGGATTTGGGGATCTGTTGGGCAGATCTATTTTCATAAGCTGACAGAACGCAATCTGACATATTTCTATCTGGCATAAACTCTCTCCACTGGCTCCCCGCTGCCAAAAGGACTAAGTCCAAAGGCTCTGGCATGGGAAACAGGTCCCTGCGAGATCTGGTAATAGCTTCAACAGGCAGAGGGGCCCCCCACTCCCTGGCCACATTCTATGATGTTTACACTGTCATCTCTTTTCATAGCTCCCTCCTATGCCCAAAACATCTCCTTCCCTGCCTGGACAGGGCCCTCTTGCCAACAGAACAATTTGGGGTTCGTATCTTGGATTCTAGCTCAAATGTCACATCTCGGCAAACCCTACTCTGATTTCCCAAAGTTGGCTGGCGGACTCCTCTTTAGGGTACATGTCTCTATTACAGCCTTTATCACATTATCACATGTGCAAGAACTCCTGGGAGTTACAGATCACATGTCTTTTTTTATCTGGGTGCCTTTAGTATCTAGTAAAGCATCTAGCCCAGAGTAGCTGCTTCATACATGTGTGTCCAAAAAAATGAATGAACGCATGCAAGGACAGTCACCTACCCTTTTGTGACACCAAAGCATATGTAAAAGGCTCTTAGGAAGGCTTGAATACAAATTAAGCCAATTTAGAATCTTGAAATAATTTATGCAAATCTAGTTTAATATAGAATTCGTCTGAACTCAATGTTCTGATTTCTCCCCAGCAGACAGGTTCCTCTGAACTGTGCTCTCTCTCAGTGAAGTACAAAGCATAAATTGAAGATGATTTCATGAAATAAATACGCTCTTAAGTTTCTGGGCCCACTTTAATCAAGACAAGTCAAAAGAAAGGTCTATGTCTGTTCATGTGGACATTGAGTGATTGTGTGTTACATATGAAGGGGGAAATGAAAGAAATGATGTATGCAAAGAAGAGGTAAAGACACAGAGGACATTCCTCTTTCAGGAAGGGACTTAGCTGCTTCTAAAAAGTGAACAATATGACTGGTTTCAAAGGGTCTAGGAAGAGGACGGCAGAGGAAGTTTTTCAGAGTTTTCAGAGAAGTGCAAACTCGTTCTAGCTCTGGGATCTCTACTAAAAAAAATCGTCAGAGTGAATGACACCTTCATATTCCTACCTTTAATTCCTGAAGCCAGTGCTCCTAACCTCAGGGCCAAGCCCAGCTGCAAAAATCTGAGTATCTTCTTTATTCTTCTACAGGGTTAACAAGTAAAGGCTTTTACTGATACGTGTCTTATTCAGCAATCATGCATTGACCACCGGCATGTGCCATGCCCCGGGCCAGTCTCTACAGATACAAAGACATGTAAGACTTGTCTCTCCTTGCTCCCATATTAGTGAGAAGACACATAAAAGAACAAATTTCCATGATGCGACATGCTCTGTGCTATAATGCTTAATTAATTAATTAATTAATCAATTTATTTATTTATGAGAATTGCATTGATTAGTTAGATGCATTTTTTAAGATTTTATGTATTTATTTGTCAGAGATTGGGGGCAGAAGCGGGGGAGTTGCAGTCAGGGGGAGAAGCGGGCTCCCGATGCGGGACGCGATCCCAGAACCCTGGGATCAAGACCTGAGCTGAAGGCAGATGCTTAACTGACTGGCCCACTTGGGCTTCCCTAGTAAGATGCATTTTTAAGAAATCTGAGTATAGCTGACACACAATGTTTCAGGCGTACAGTGTTGTACTGCTTATTTATATGAAGTGTGGAGGCAAGTCAGGAAGGGGTTGGAACAGGACTTGCCTCCTCAGAATTAGCAGGCATTCACCAGGGAGATTCACTGCTGCTCTTCATAGAGGGAACCACATTAATATGTTACACAACAACTCATAAGAACATTTGGGAAATGACTCTTGATTGAGCTATCAATCAATCAGTCTATTTATCAATTGATCTATCTAGAAGTACTCCTATTACATACATATATTCCATAAAAAGTAAGCACATTATTTTCAATACCAAGGTATGAAGAGTTAACTCTTGATTATTTCTCAGATGTGTGTGTGGTTCTTAGGTCACGTAAGTCTTCCTCTCATCTCTTTGGTGGAGGACTTTATTTTCCAGTTGGCACTACAGTTCAAATCAGTTCTTTTTGCTACTTGTTGCATCCATTGGCTTCAGTATCATCCATTTTCTTTTCTCTCTGCAGTAAATACACTGGTATTGAGCAACCGAAAATGATTTCTTAGACTCTGCCGCTGGTATTACTTTTAATACTTTAGGGTTCTTTTTTTTTTTAAGATTTTATTTATTTATTTGACAGAGAGAAACACAGCTAGAGAGGGAACACAAGCAGGAGGAGTGAGAGAGGGAGAAGCAGGCTTCCCGCTGAGTAGGGAGTCCGATGTGGGGCTCGATCCTGGGTCTCCGGGATCACGACCTGAGCCGAAGGCAGCTGCTTAACCAACTGAGCCACCCAGGTGCCCCAATACTTTAGGGTTCTGACCATGGCCTTGCTTAAGCCAAGGTATACTCATTTGCTTTTTTAAATGTCCACCATAAATCAATTTGTCTATTCTGCTTCCTTCTTTTTTCTCCTTATGTGGAAGATGAATTAAAGGACAGGGTTTTTTACTGCCTCAATATGAAACTAAAGCCCAAATGGGAACAATATTTAAAGGCTAGGATTTCAGATACTTAGGGTTCTCTTTTCACCAACAGATACCATTCATTTTAAGCACATGTAGGACCCTAACAGTGAAAACCACCAAAGTGCACGTGGGAAAAGTTTCAGAGAATCCACTGTAGCCCAGTAATGACCAAGTGGACTGAGACCCTAGGTCTCTGACGGGCAGAATGTGACAGAAATCTGGTTCAGATGTTTCTGAAATGCTAGGTTTTGCCAGTGGAGGAAAGCAATAAAAACTACATAAAAGACTAGTACTGCAGAGCTGCTAATTAAAACAATTCAGAGGACATAAACGCTAGAGTAATTTTGAATCCACCGTATCAGCCTGGTTTCAATGCAAATGTACTGTTCCGATTTCTCCCTTCACTGGCAGGAGATAATTAGTTCAGCTGCAACAGGGTGGAAGCCTTAAGGCAGCCATTTTCTGGTGCTGCCGGCCCCCCCATGATGGAGGACCAGCTGCCGCTTACCCCTACTGCTACGGACCGCATGGGTCCGTGGCCACCCCACCAAGCAGCTCATAAGGCACCGTGAGCAGGAGGCTCCGCTTTCCAGTGGGACTGGCTCTTGCTTAAATATAAGGGACATGTAACACCTCAACCTGGTTGACTCCAGGACCAAGCACCATCTTTCCATATTTGAGAACCTTAGCTGACACAAAAATCCTCCCCCACTGCTGCAGCGGAAAGATTTTTAAGATTGGGGATGATAGCCCACACCAGCTACAGCAAACAGCTCCTCACCCCTGGAGTTTGACACTGGCTTTTGGAGAGGATAGGAAGAGAATAATGAAGAAAAACCATTCTGAAGGTGTCATGAGACACCAAAGCTCTAAAGAAGGCACATTCCCCAGTGACAGAGAGGATGAAAAGACACCATGATGGGAAGAGGACTAATGCAGAGCTCAGAGATGATCTTACAGGTCAGTAACTAATGGGAAATCAAGAATGATCTGGGAAACAGCCACTGGAAGATGGTACTGTAGTTCATGTGCAGAATTTGCAACAGCTTCTGCTTATCCATTACACAAACCCAACAGAATGTAGCCCACTGATTTGCTTTGGATATTTCTCATAAGCAAAAATATTCTACAAATGACTTCTAGGATAATGAATAGTTTCATGGAACCAAAAGTGAACTATCATTTGTTTTCCTAGGCTACTATTAAATTGTCTGGTCTTCATATCCATCATCTACTTTCCTACCGATCGCCTGCGCATCCCCACCTATAACAGAGACCAACGGAAGACTGGTTCTTCTTCCTCATTCTTAGTGGGAACAACGAAGAGCCAAGTGAACATAAAGATCCCCCAGCTGCCGCTGAGTAGTGATCGTGGTGGGAGTAGGGTGGGGGATGGGGTTGCATAAGAAACTGGGAAGCATTATTTCCTGCAATCAATTCAGAAAAAAAGTACTTTGGGAAAATGCCACCTAAGTGGTGAGCTCTCTTTTTAATAAATGATAACAAAATGATTTAGATAACAAATGACAGTATTTTTATAATATATAAATAACCCAGACTAACTTCTTGTGTTCCTAGTAAAGGTCACTACTTAGCTAATATTGTTCTTTTTAGACTTTTTTTCAGACATGAGACATAATTCATATACCTTAGACTTTTAGACTTATTAGGATTTTGTTTAAAGACATGAGATCCAATTTATATACCATAATATTTACCTTTTGGTGGTAGTTAGCACATTTATCAATATACTAAATCACCACCACTATACATTTCTAGAACATTCCCAACACCCCAAGAAGAAACTCCGTATCCAGGAGTAGTCACTTCTCATTCTCCATTCTCCCAGTCATTGGCAGCCACTTTCTGTCTCCATGGAGTTGCCTTTTCTGGACACTTCATATGAGTGGAATCACATATGTGATCTTTTGAGTCCGGCTTCTTTCATCTACCATAATGGTTGTTGCATTTGGGTTCATCTGTGTTGTAACATGTGTCAGGACTTCATTCCTTCTTACTGGTGAATAATAGCCCATTGTAGGAATCACCGCATCTCATGTATCCATTCACCAGTTGATGGACACTTAAGTTGTTCCCACTTTTTAAGTATTATGAATGATGCTGCTATGAACATTCATGTATAACTTTTGTGAAAATATGATTTCAATTTTATTAGGTAATATAGGTAGGGGTGGAGTGACTGAGTTACATGATGAGTCTGTGTTGCACATCTGAAGAAACTGCCATACCATTTGTCAAAGCAGCGACGCCATCTTGCCTCCCTACCAGCAGTGTATGAGGGCTCTGATTTCCCCACATTCCCATTAACACCTGCTGTTTTCCATCTTTACTACAGCTTCCCAGTGAGTGTGAAGTGCTTTCTCAGCGGGGCATTGATTCACATTTCCCCAATGACTAATGATGTTGATCATCTTTTCTTGTGCTCATCAGCCATTTGTGTATCTCCTCTGGAGACACCTCTACTTACAATTTTTGCCTATTTTTTAATCAGCTGATTTATCTTCTTACTGTTGAGCACTTCTTTCTTGTTCCTCTGATTTATTATTTCTAGAGGTTATAGGAAAGGACATGGGCCTCCGACTGGCTCAGTCGTGGTTTGGGAATGAAACATCACTTTATCCATTTGGATCATAAGAAAGTTGAACACTTTTGTTGAGTACCTATTTTGTGCCAAGCATTCTAAGACCTTTATTAACTTACTGCTAAAGAGGAAGCTGTAGCTTGGGCCACATGTTTCTCCCTTCAATGCTCATCAAGATCGGCAAAGCTTCTCTTTAGGGAAGGACTCATGTGGTTCTTCATCTCTTGAGCAGGAAAATGTCCCCACCCCCACCTCCCACAACAAAGGAACAGAGCTAACAGTGCGATGCCTCCATCAGTAGGTAAAGTCTCCCACAATATTTTAGCTATCCGGAATAGACTAGTCATTGTTAGACTCAGGACAGGAGCTTCGAAGCTCCATTGTGAACACCTGAAATTAAGACCATACTCATTCTACGTAACGCCCAAGAGAATCCTTTTCAATTTGGTCTCTACTCTTTTGTCCCACAGATTGTGGGCAATGCTTCTCAAGATGACAGCAGAAGAAACCCCATAAAAGAATCTATAGAAGAATGTGCGGCAGAGCTCTGGATTTATTTTCTTAGACTATTTGTAGTGAAGTTGGCTTAACTAAAATGCAGGGGCATGAGAAAAGAGTAAGGTGGCAGAGAGGGGCATAGGAAACAGACACAGCCCCTCAAAACTAAATCATAAAGGGAAGAACAAAGGTGAGGACAGGCACTGTCTCTGCCAGACCTACCGCACGAGAGCTAGTCGAGTTATATGTTTGACCTTCTTAGGCTATGTCCATGCAACACATTTATTCCTTTTCCTTCCTATTCTCTTCCTCGGCCCCCCAAAATAGAGCAAAGCCACAGGAAAAGCAAGTTGAGGGTTTGAGGTGGTAGAATACCGCTTCAAATCTCACTTTCAATATCGTGACTTCAGTGTTTCCAGAAATGTCCTTTTCCTCTCCTACCCAAGCTCCAAGGTCTCAGTTAACAAATCTACCTTGCCCCGGGGACCAATTCCAGGTAATGAGGGGGTCTGACTTGTTTCTGTAACTCTAGGCCTTAGTGTTTCTGGTGATGGAAGCCCAGACAGCCAGAGGGGGACTATTCAGGAGGAGGCAAGACAGAACCTCTTGCGTCTCCCAAAGAAGGCCACTAGCCAATCCACTTTGAACCAAGATGGTTCTGGGTGGAAACTTCCAAGGTCTATGTTGCTATCATTTATGTGGACAAGTTCTTCTCCTGCTACACCCTCAGACAAAGGCTCGAGGCATAATTTCACAACATCAAATATACACTTCAAAACCCTATAACCTCATGCCAACCAGGAATTCCTTCAAGGCCTCAGTCTCCCCTGGAAGAACCCTCAGGCTGAGGGCTTTCTCTTGGAGATATCACACACCACTCCGGAAAGCCACGGAAAGAGCAGGATGGGTTTCATGGGTGCATTGTGTTCTCCCTAAATTTGTGCAAGGAAGTCTTAGCCCCCATACACACACCATAGCTGTATTTGGAGGTAGGGTCGTTAAAGAGGTGACTAAACGAAACGGTGTTGTGGTGGACCTTCATCCAGTCTGGCTGGGGTCAAGGAAAGACAAGGAAGTTCGGACGCAGAGAGAGACTCCGGGGATGCGCACAGGCATTCTGTGCAAGCCAAAAAGAGACGCCTTTGGAGAAAGCAACCCTGCCATCACCTTGGCCTTGGATTTTCGCCTTCAGAGAAAAGAAATGCCTACTGTTGAAGCCCCTAGTCTGTGGTATGTTTTTATGGCAGCCCCAGAAAATGACTACAAGGCACTCCCAGGGAAAGAGGGCCCTGGGGGCCCCTGGCGGGCACAGCCACTTACCCTGTAGTAGTCAGTGCTGTACACGTCCCGGGACATCCCGAAGTCCCCGATCTTCACCAGGAGGTTCTCGCCGACCAGGCAGTTGCGGGTGGCCAGATCTCGGTGCACGAAGTGCTGGGACGCCAGGTAGACCATGCCCGCTGCTATCTGTTGGGCGATGTGCAGCATCTGGGACTGTGTCAGCTCGGTCGGTGGGTTGCCTTCGGCCATCAGCACAGCATCAGGCCCGTGGGCCCTGCAGAGGACACAGAAGCACTGCTGGAGCCCCAGCTCTCTCCTCCAGAGGTCCTGTCTCCCAGCAGCAGCTAGGGCTCAAGGGCGGCTTGACTTAGCTAAAGAAGGGGGGAGGAGGCTCTACCCACAGGTGCACCCCTGAAGCTTCAATTCCCAGGAAATCTAGAATTCCCAGGACCAGGTGGGCCTGCATGGTACCCCTCCTCGACACACACACACACACACACACACACACACACACACACACACATACAGGTCTGCATTTTAGGGGCTCCGGAGCTAGTGTGGGGCTAGGCACTGCCCAGAGCCCCTGACCCCTGGCGTGAAAAACATGAACAAGAATAAAAATAAACCAAACCCAAAGCATGGGGGGAGAGTCTGGCTTTCTTGGAGTGATGGGTCCTCATGCCCCAGTGGGATTCCCAGCCCTCCCCTACCAGCTACAAAACTGGGGCACCCCAAACCAGGCCGATGCCTCCAGCATGCCCCTGCTGGGCCCAGAGCTCTGCTATGGGCCAGGCTTCCAAGCTCCCTGGTCTCCCTCAAGCCCACCTGAGCAGAATCCCAGGACACCATCCTCCTGGACATGCATTCGCCTGCCCACCCTTCCCCCCACCTCCAGCTCCACCCGTGCACTGGCCACCGTATGCACAGTTCTGGAATCACAACACATTGATTCTTTTACTGGGACCAGTTTTATTCTTTGCACTATGGCGGGTTTGGAGGGGTGGGTAGTGTGGCATTTTATATCTTCTTTTTCTTTTATCTTGTGCACTTGGCCTTTCCCCAGCCCTGTGATGACTTAAGGTATCTCAACACTGGCGTAGGCTTCAGGGAGAGGGTCCCAGTATCGGGAGGCACCCTCGGCCCTGCCCGTCCCTGCTCCAGAATCCTGCCCCTGATGGCCTGAGGGCCACTGTAGGGCCCTTCCAGAAGCTTCTGTGGAGTGGTCAAAGTGCTCTCCCTTCCAGAGGCAAAGAAGGGAGAAGACTTCCTTCAGGACAGTTGGGAGCACTCAATATCAATACAGAAGATTTTAAATGGATTTTAAAGTAGACAATCCAACCTGCAGCACTGCGAAGCTGTATGAGTATTTGAAAAAAGAAAGGGTCAGAGCTGTCCCAGAACACCCCGCTCCTCCTGCCTCTCTCCACACTGGTCAGCCCTACCTCAGTCGGACCACCTCCCACTGCAGGTGTACCTTCTTCCTGGCTCCAGCCCCCCACCCCGTGATTCCTCCTTCGCTGGATTTCCAAAGCCTTCATTCTTGTATTCTCAGAGAACAAGCACTAGACAAGGAAGAGGGGGATTTTTCACCATCAGGATCTAGGGAAGACTTTTAACTTGTCCAGTCTGTAATTTCCCCATCAGTCAAACAGATAAAAGGATTAGGCTAGGTGATTGTGTAGGTCCTTTGTATCCCTAAATATCAGGGTTGAACCATTCCCAGGGAGGAACTTCCTGTTTTTGTGCCAGGAGGTCCTAGCACGGTTTACCTCTGGAAAGTGGGGGAGCCCACCGCACCTTCCTAAGCTCATTGATGGGAGCAGTGACAGACTCGGCTTGTGCAGAGCTTTGTGGCCTTTCATGGAGAGCTGGCATTAAAAACTGCTCAAAGGTTGCTCTTCCCAGCATTAGGGGGGCGAGGGAAAGGGGGGCCATCTTCCCTGATCACAAGTCCTCACTGTGATTTCAGCTCCAGCAGAGAGATTTAGAGGAACACATAAACTAGGAGAAATCCCGAAACATCCAGAGAATCTAGGCCAGGATTGAATCTCCATAGATTCAAATCAAATCTGGCTCACTTGCAAGAACCTTATTTCAGCCCCAGGACTCTAGACCCTTCTAAGAATCTATCCGTTGCAAAGACTCCAGAATAGAGGAGTCTGAGACCAATGACCCAGGCCGTCTCTGCGCACCTCCCCAAGCTCCAGCCTCAGCCTCTGAGGTGCCCCCCAGTGCCTTCTGCTCTCTCAGCTCCCAGGTGTGGGTTACGGCAGGCTCCTGCATTTTAAACCAGTTGTCTCCTCTGCTTGCTTTTGCGTATTTGAACAAGACTCCTTTTAATGGGAGAAGCCTTTGAGTAGAAAGTCCTGCTGTAAAAAGAGGGCAGGCAAGTCTTCTAAACAGGTTCTCAAGAGGCGTGTAAATAAAGTTAACACGACAGCCTTCTGTTTCAGTGTCCAGATTGTCCAGCTCTTAGAAATAAAAACATATTTTTACCTCTGGGAGAACATGCTTAAAAGGGGAAAAGCATCATTAGCACCCTGGCTGGGGGAGCAGGAAGGTTCAGTGGGCTTCTAATGAGGGAGGCTGTTCACCTTTCCTTGGCTTATTCTCTCTAAGTGTGGATTACAGTGGGACCTTAGCCATAGGGTCTGGCTCTCAATTCCACAGCATGCTACTCTCCTTCTGATTTTTTTTTTGCTGGCTACGTCTAGAGGAAACAATGCAGTGCTTAAAGCTCTGGGTTTTGTAGCCAGGGGTTGTGGGTTTGGATCTCAGCTCTGTGACTCAGGTTTTTTGTTCGCTTGTTTGTTTTGTTTTGTTTTACTTTAAAATGGGAATAATTGTTATAATAGTTTATTAAGTTTATACAAGTTAAACCATTTAAAGTGCTTAGAAGTCTCAATAATATTGCTTGCAAACTTGTTGGAAGGGAATTCTGGAGAGATTCTAGAGGAAAAACTGGCATCTCTTTGCAAGCAAGAACTATGTGTTTCTCCTCATTTCCCAGCCACCCTAGCAGAGGGCCTCGTCATGTTGGTATTCGATGCGTGGCTTTGGGATGAATAAAAAGGGTGAGAGGACATTGTAAACATTTGTCTTCATAGGGCAGTGCCAATGACACGTGGGGACATAGTCATAGCATTTAGGGACTGGGTTCCCTTCCAGAAAGTGAAGATGGACTGTGGTTCATAGTGCATTATTTTGCCTGAGAACCTGCTTTTTGGTATTGAAAACTCCTTGTTACCAGAGTTCAGCAGATTCTGAAATCAAGTTGGAGAGATTTCTAATAACTGCATGCCTTGTGCAAAATGTCCAGGGAGAATCAGGTGCCTGCTCTTTCTGGAAGCAGGAAGAAGAGCTAGGGAGAGATTGGCTGAGCCAAAAGCGAAAAGGTCAACACACACACACACACACACACACACATGCACACACATGCACACACACATGCATATGCACACAAACACAATATGAGCTCACAGAAGCATTTAATTGCATCCAGGTGAATACGTTTGGAAAGTTATGCTATGTTTTTGGAAAGCACCATTTTTAATTAGAGAAGTAGCCTGGAGCATGGGGATAAGGGAAAAATACTTCTATGAGCAGCTAGACTTCCACCAAAAACCGAGGCCGACATCTTTCCTGTTTCTCCTCGATGATGTTACCTACCAAGACACCGCAGGCTGAGAGGTAGCCATGTTTGAAAGAACACAGTGTGTTCGACCCAGAGATGACACAGAGAGGGTCCAGCTCAGGCCCACCCAGGAGTCGAGGCAGCTGGGGTAAAGTGGGCAGGAGACCCACCCAAGCGGATACGGCTGCTGATGTAGGCAAGGAAGGAGGATCCCGTCTCCCAGCCCACACTACTGGGACCACGTGCTCTCTCCCTTCATCCTCTTAAATGGGCAGCTTCCATTCGTGCCTCTGCTCAAGGCAGAGCAGAGCATCACTTGGTTCCCTTCCCCAGTGAGTAAGTGGGTTCGTTTCTCCCATCCCTCATTTCTTCGGTGTCCTCCGTTTCTTTCTCTGTAGTACATGCATGTTGGTGTTGTCACCAGAGAACGTTCTAGGGGATCCCTGGCCCTTCCCAGGAGCTCCCTGGGCCGTCTGAACATAGAGGCCTGCTCCCTCCTTCAGCCCCCTCCTGCACCATCCTCCCCAGGCCCTACCTGAGGAACTTGTTGAGGTCCCCGTGTTTCATGTACTCGAAGACCATGATGAGCGGGTCGCCCTCCACGCAGACACCGTAGAACTTGACGATGTGCTCGTGCTGCAGGTTGGTCAGCAGCTCCGCCTCACGGTGGAAGTCCTTGCGCGCGTTGTCACTGGCGTCCTTCAGCGTCTGGGGACGAGGGACAGACAGGGGAGAAAATCAACACATCTCAGACCGAGAACGTCTAAGGGCAGGTTGTGTGGAGAACGAATGACTCCAGCAGGCCCTGAGGTTCCTAGATGTGGAGAAAATTCACCTCATTCATTTTACAAAAGATTGGGAAATGGCCTAGTTCCTGAGGAAAGACTGTCTGCATTAGAAACCGAGGAGCAGTCCCTCATGGGCCTGGAGGCTTCGCAGTTTATGAAGAGCTCGTATAGATATTGCCTCAGAAGTAACAGACGTGAGCTCTTCAGAGGCCCTTATTACCACGGCCTTCTCTTCTATGGTGACACCTGCCAGTCTTTCAAGGGTGCCAGGCGCCGCTCGCTTCTGCTCACGGAACGTTTAACAAACTTCGTATTAGGGAACTGCTCAGTAGGCAGAAGAGCAAAATGAACGCTCTCGTGCCCAACTTCCAGCCTCGACAGTGATCATTTTGCTTGTTTTCTTGTGTAATACTTTCAAAAGCCTTCTCCCCGCTGTGCCCACACACGCGGCCGGCTCAGCAAGTGGCCCTGCCCGGTCAGCGCCAAGCGGGTCAGTCACTTTGCCAAGACGAAGATGCCTGGGGTCGTGCCGGCTCTGGTGCCTTCGGCCGCCGCAGTGTCTCAGGGCGAAGCTGGCATTCGTTGATGCCGCACACCTGTGCTGAGCTCCTGCCCTGGGTCGGTCATGGAGCCAGAGCTGTGGTGGCACCAGGAGGACGGAGACCTGAATCCTGGCCTCAGGCGCTTATGGACAAAGAGAGAGATATGTCACATTTATAATGAACTCTCATTCGAGCTTAAAACACACATCCTAAATGAACCAGCTTGCCTGCATCTCTGTCCAATTTGATCACTTTTTTTTTTTTTAAGATTTATGTATTTGAGAGAGAGGGGGAGAGCACAGAAGGAGAGTGAGAGAGCGAAGTAGATTCCTGCTGAGCAGAGAGCCCAATGCGGGGCTCGATCCCAGGACCCTGGGATCATGACTTGAGCCAAAGGCAGACAATTCACTGACTGAGCCACGCAGGTGCCCCAGTTTGGTCACTTGACATGTCTCTTTTCAAACCTGTGCTTTCACTGTAACAAATCTCTGCAGCTGCCTACATGACATGAGGCCGGGCCTCCCCATCTCCCCTGGTGTTCATCCTTCTGCCTGAAATCCTCACTCCGTCATGGTCACTGGGGTGTGAGGTTGAATAATGACCCACACAGGCATCTACATGCCCAAACCCAGAATCTATGAATGTTACCTTACGTGGCCAAGGGGACTTTCCTGATGTAAGTTAAGGGTCTTGTTGCTGAGGGATTATCTGAGTGGGCTCTGTGTCATTCCACACAAGGGGCCCTGGGTGGGAAGGGGGGTCAGGAGAGGGCAGATGTAAGGGTAGAGGCAGCGGTCCCACGGGACACAGGTGCTGCACTGCTGGCTTAACAGAAGGGCCCCAAGCCAAGGACCGTGGGTGGCCTCCAAACACTGCGAAGGGCCAGGAAAGCTTTACTGCCCTAGGGCCTCCAGATGGAGCCAGACCTGCTGCCATCTTCCCTTTCACTTTGTAAAACTGAATTTGGACATCTGACCACAAGAAGCGTGAGGGAAATCATTTGTGTGGTGCTGTTAGCCAGTGAGTCTGTAGTAATTAGTGACAGCAGCCACACTTAAGGGACAAGGCCCAGGGACCCCCCCGAGGACTCCTGCTGGTAGAGGTGGCATGTGAGTACGTGAGCCCACTCTCTGGAGATGGCATCAGTCCTTACCAGTGTTAGACGGCAAGTGTGAACATCCTTAAGTCACAAAAAAATGGAATGCCGGAACAGAATGAGAGCACCGTCATCCGTCAGAAGTGCACTGAATGCGAGACTACACACTCTGTCCAGGATCACAGAACACTGCCCGGCCCCGGGGTCCTGCTGTAGCTTGCTGCCTTGACCCTGCTCTCCTGGGGGGACGCTGCTGACCTGGGCAGCTCCTAGACTTTGGGATGTGCCATAAGTCTGTTCCTGAGGAAAAGACCCTGGCATGGAAACTAGGATCCAAGACACTTAGTAGGACATGCTCTTGGTATTAGCACCTGCTGGGAGGAACAGGGTGTGAGGGAAGTTGAGCTGTGATGCAGTCTTGGCAGGCATTGTCCACCCCTCCAGGATGACCCTGCAGAGCTGTCCTGAGTTGAGTCAAGGGCGTTGGGCCTTTGGAGCTTCGTACCAGCCCACCATTGGATGGAGAGCAGCCCAGAAGGGGAGTGTGACCTTGAGTGGACTTCCTGAGCCCCCGCATGTTGCTGGCAGCTGAGACAGTTGCAGCCTTCCCAGCAAGTGAGGGAGCAAGCCCTTCATTCCCAATTCCTACTCGTCATTGAGTCTGCCACAAGATGAACTTGTGATATGTAACCTAGCACGCCCAAGGCCGCTCTCCTTACCGGAGGGCACGGGTGAATACGCAGGGCCTGCCTCACCTCAGTGACGAGGGGACATGAAGATGACAGAGGCAACAACAAGATTACGAAGGCTTTTCTGCTACAATCTAGCCTTTTCACTAACTGCCTTTAGCCGGATGTGAAGCTTTCTCCCCAGTGATGACCTAACCCAGGAAGACAGAAATTATATCTAGAGTTTTCTTTAGGCGAGAGGCAGTTGTGTCTTATGCCAAATTCTGGAGATACCCATTGGAAAAAGAATCTTGTGGTGGGGTACCCCATTCTCATGTTAGTATGTGGTTTTCTGAGAAGGGTCCCTTAAGAACCCCCGCTTTGAAAAGTGAGATGTGGTCCAGCAAATACTCAGAGGGGCTATAAAACTTGGGTAGGGCTGTTGCTATGGAAACCGCACATTTCTTCATTCAAATGAAAAGTGGCTGAGAGCCTGGGGTCTGGGGCTCCCTGGCAGCTCCAGAAACAGGGTTTATACACCCAGACTCAGCCCCTTCATCCCTGTTGCCTAGGGAGGTGTGAAGTACTTATCTCAATGACTTGTTGAGGTTGGTTTTTAATCCAACCACTGTTTTGTTGAGATTCTAGGTAAAAAAAAAAAATCCCAGTTAGGGCAAGTAGATAGACACGGAGGAGATGGACATTCTCATCGGTTGGAACAAAATATACACGTAGGCACATCTCTCGGCTTTGGACTTGCCTTATGGTTTTGGGCACATGTCTGCCTCCACTACTGCCTTTGACAGCACAATCCAGTGTGGGGCACATGAATGAACCCTCGACCCACACGGTCTGTGCACACAAGAGATAAAAGAGCACCAGAAAGGAACGAAGAGTGAGGGTTCATCGGGAAAGGTGGCACGTGGGTCTAGGTGTAGGCACAGAACGCAGGCAAGAGGACGCCAGGACGAAGAGGAGACTTCCCGGTTCACTGTCTCCTGGAGGGCAGGCCACAGTGGTTTATGCTCTCCTTTCGGTCAAAACACAGGTGCTCACAATGGCCGTACTCCAAAAGAAGGTGGTCTAACTTAGAATTTTTAAAAAATCTGGATTCAAATTCTGACTCTGCTCTGGACCTCTCTGAACCCTGATGGTAATGATACCATCTACTTCGGGGTCACTGGGAGGACTGTGTGAGGTAGTAAGCTGAGATGCCTCCCAGCATCCCTGGTAGAGAACGATACTTGAAATCAAAACCACAACCAGGCCTGCATTCAATTTGCTCGCACAAGGATTCAGGGAGGCCCAAAGATGCATGGATAAGGCACGGAGATGGCCCACCATGAGAACAGTGGGCCCCAGAGGCTGTCCCATTCCCCTCCAAAAGCCCTTTGAAGCCTGTGGTGTCTTCTCAGGGATCAAGACTCCTTACTCAGAGGCTGCCCTGCGTCGCTGAGACAGCTTATTTCTGGGGCCTCAACCTGTCCTCAACAGTGAGTTGGAAAAGGCTATTGACCCCTTTAGGCCATTATCACAAGGCGTGAACAAATTCTTCATGAAATCTCTTTTCTTAAGTTTAGCTATAGTGTGGATTCAAGAATGCTTGACTCTGTGTGTGTGTGAGAGAGAGAGAGAGAGAGAGAGAGAGAGTCAAGTAATGGGGTAGAGAGGTAAGATGAGGGAGAAGATAGGATTTTCTGTGGGGGGAGGGCACCAAACTAAAAAAGCTAATGAGAATCTAACATTTCCATTTCCCCAAAGCAATCTACTGCAGGAAGAGACTGTTCGCGGTATAATGTCAGAAGCTATGCTTCGGTAACATTTTTGGATTTCACTGTTCATGGGATGAGTGCATCCCACAAACTTAGCTTCATCCTATGTACCCATCCATTTTTGCTTGTTGGGTCCTTTTTCTAAATTATGATTCAATTCTATTTTAAGAGATTCAGAAAATGTGGCAGTAACAAGTTGGGCAAAATCATCTTCTGAATTTGGCACACAAAGGACAGAATTTTTCTAAGGGTGGAACCATAGCCAGACAGCAATCAGAAGCTGGAAAAATCCTGCTATCAACCCTATTTATAAAAATCATCTCTGTTTTCATACCAGGGCTCATTGTCATTTTACTCAATTAAGGGAGGCTTGGCTGGTTCCCCGACTCCTCGGCAATGGACATGAGGTGCCAGCTTCCCTCACTGACAGTTGCCTCCACTTCGACAGGCATATTTGCCCCATCATTGAACATTGCTATTTTCTTACTCCTGGTGTCTGCTTTGTTGCTTCATTTCTTCTTATTCCTGGTGAATTTCCTGACACTTCAAAGCTAGCATCCTTTCTGAAGACATTCTCAAGGGAGAGGTCTCCTCCAGAGCTACAGTGAGCTACTGCCTTGAGCACACACTGATTCAGAGCTGGAGGAATTAAGCAGCATGCAACAAACGTCAGCACGAAGCAAGAAACCAGCGAAGGCAAAATAGAAGTCAGGGGAAAACATGAAAGGAAAATTAACATTCTTCTCAAATGCTTCCATGAACTATTAAGGCTAACTAACAGGAAGCTAGTAGAAGAGGCAAGAGAGCTTATCTGAAATCATCCCTGTTATTGGATGCTATAGGATATGACAAATGATCATGCATTTCAAAGTACAGGTGGTTTAGGAGACACAAGGTTAAACAGGGATTGTGTCCTTTTTTAGAGTACTGATCTTATATTCTCTTACAATTTTTAACGTCGTAGAAATAACATCGAAGAAACAAAGTTAAGGATAAGAAAAGAAGAGATCATTATGGTAAGACCTCATCGTGCCCGATGCCCACAGCCATTCTTAAAATACAGAGGGCAGTGAGGAAACCCCCATAGGAAACAACTCAGGTGCATGAGACTATCTGTCAACGTGCCTAGGTTCTTCTGGGTCAGGTTCATTGGGTCAAAATCTGTCGCTAATGGAGACTGTTGACTCTCTTGATATCTCTTAGACTTGCACTATTCAGTATGGTAGCCAACAGTCACAAGTGGCTGCTGGTCATTTGAAACATGACTAATCCAAAGTGAGATGTATTGTAGGTACAAAATACACACCAGATTTTGAAAACTTGCAGTGAATAAAGTATCTTGTTAATATTTTTATATCAACAGTATGTTAAAATGATATTTTAAGTATAGAGTTAAATAAAATATATGAATACAGTTAGCTTCATCTGTTTCTTTTTACTTTTTTAATGTACATACTAGGAAATGTAAAAATATAAATGTGGCTTGCATTTGTGGCTCATATTATACTTCTGCTGGGCAGCACTGTTCTATAAAAGCCACCTCAATAGGCTACTGGTGGGTCAGCATGACTTTGGGGACTGCTGGAAAATAATACTAAACTGAAATAGAAGTAAGGCAGATACGCTTCTTGTAAGAGTCTCTTGGGCAACAATTAGCCAGGTATTTAGAATAAGCTGTAGTCCCAAAGCTATGAGATTCTTCTAACTTATAGGGTCTCTCCTAAAGAATGGTAGAAGAAGCTTTTATCATATTCTTACAACTTTGGAAGACTACGCCATAATAAATTCAGAGATAGGAAGAGCTTGATAGAAGGAAGATCTTAAAAACTAAGGGGGGGTATAGTAGGTGGCTCCCCAACATCCCGACAAATGTAAAAATTAATGAAGTGATTACATGAAAATGAAATTGATCACACTCAGTGCTCACTGTGTACTAGAAACCAACTCTCTGTGTATGACAACCCCATCATACGTAACTGGCCTTTGAGAGGACTTTAATTATGTACCAAGTGACAGCTTCAAATACAAGATTCATAGCCAGGGTGTTGATTGCTGCTATCTTTATTTTCACAGCCACGCTAACTTTTACAATTCAGAATCTAACGAGTCGACCATCCAATGGAAAACGCAGGGCCAAGTCCTAATCCACATGCTTTCAAATGCTTGCCACAATTTGGGTGGTGAAATTGACGGCTTCTGTGTGCATAGTACATCAAGTTGCATGTTATAAATGCTAAGTCTTTGGAAGACATGAAACTAATTCAGAGGAACAGTTATAGGAGAGCGATATTGACTCAGAGGAATGAATCAGAAGTTGTCCTCCAGTAAGGGCAGCTGAAATATATGTACTGGCTTTAAATACAATTAAAAATCGGAGCCGATTTCAGTAAAGTCGCTGATGGATCACGGTAGACAGGGACTCAATTGGGAGTTGGCTCATCATACTAAAGTCAATTAAAAAGCAGCACAGCGATCGCGAGGCCGGCCGCCGAGGTTCCAGAGATAGGGAAGTGTGAAAAGGAAGCCCCCAGCTGTGTTCAATGCCAGAGGCATCCTCATCCCAGTGAAATGCGCTGTTTTGTGTTTAGCATTTTTGAGAAGATGGGGATGAATTGGAGATGAGCCAGGAAAGGGTTAACAAGACCACTTAATAAGACAAAAGACAGATCTCCCCCCTCAAAAGTTGAAAGTTGAAGTTCTTGGAAAAGGGACACTGATGGGACAACTAGTACCTGCAGCCTGCCTGACTCAAGCACAGGAGGGGTCCTCACCAGGCCGATGTCACTCTCCGTCCTGTAGGGTATATGGATCCGCACGTGGATGTGCGCGCACGCGCTCACACACACACACACACACACACACACAGACACTCAGGCGCACGCACCAGGAAAAAATGGTTTTACGCTAGAGTACGATAGAAATCTATTTAACAATGTCTGAACCATAAAGATGATGAAGGCTTTTAATAAACCACTATTAAAAGTTCAGTAATTTCTATTCCTCGAGACTTGTTAAGATGGGAGTCGATAACACTTTCTGTACCAGTGTGTCCTGTTAAGGTACACAAGCTCTTTCTGGGGGGCTGCGCTAAGGAATGTTCTCTTAAATATACTCATCCTGTCACCTTCCATTTCCATTTTGTGGGGACAAGGATTTCACATGCCAGTATCCATGGAGAAGTGGAGAGGGAGCACAGGAAGAGGGAGGAATGGCAGGGAAACGTCATGATGAATCAAGATGTGAGGACTGATAGGGTGACTGCCATAAAAATATAAAAAATTAGAAAACCCTAATATGAAAGATAGAAAGAAAGAAAAAAAGAAAGAAGGAAGGAAAGAAAGAAAGAAAGAAAGAAAGAAAGAAAGAAAGAAAGAAAGAAAAAAAGAAAGAAAGGAGCCACCTGTCTTAAAGATAAATGTGCATGGGTAGAGCACTTGAATTGAACTCCTGATGTCCTTTCTTGTCTATGGATTGTTTCACTGTTCCAGAATGGGAGAGAATGAGCTTTCCTTTTGGAGCCCTTATTCTGCCCTATCCACATTCTGAGACAACAGGCTCTAGTTGTTTCTTTCCCCGTAGAGGGCTTCATCTGTGCCACGTGAGCACCTTGGATGGTTGGGCCACAGGTAGGAAGCCTGGTGTGAAAACAGTGGAGTCACAGAACACACAGTCTTTTCCTCCTTGAGCAGTCTGTAAGGGAGGAGTGGAGACTGCATGAACAGCAGCTGGCCTGGAAGCAGGAGTCAAGTGTCGGGAAGCAGCAGAAAGGCAAGAGATAGCCCTGCTCCACCCGCAGGGAAGCCTAGAGGGTGACCTCTGATGTCTCCTGCCGAGAGCATGAGCAAGGCCCCGTCATAAGGGCTATGTCAGACCCAGAGCCAGTGTTCGGACCCCAGCTGTTCCAGCCACGGGAAGGCCTAGCTGCCCGCGGTTCCTAGTTGAGTTGGTCATCTTCTTCTTCTTTTTTTCTTCTCAGCTCTTCACCCTTTCTTTCAGGGATTGAGTCTCTCATATTCTTTCAGGGAACCATGGCTCCCCACATTCAGTTTCCAAGTGTTGTGTAGATCTGACCCCATCTTCCATTTCCAAGGATGTGTATGTGACCCGGGCCCGGATATTCAGATCATTATCCAGACAGTCAGAGGACCTGGGGACCCAACTAAAGAAAAGCCAGTAGGAGCTGGCCCTTGGACTTCAGTGTCATTGTTAGGGAAGAGGAACTCTCTTTGGAGTTGCTCAGATGGCAGAATCTAAGCCTGGAGTCATTGCTGCCGAGTCTTTACCACAGTGGAAAGAGGAGAACCTGTCTGGGAATACAGTCAATACAGAGGAAAGCAGGGCCAAGAGATACCTACAGAGAGAACTGATCTCCTGGATCCAGCAGTACCTGAAGCCAGGACAATAGTAGCGAGGTTTTCCAGCAGCCTCAGCAAATATATTTCCTTTTCTGCTTAAACCAGCTGAGCTAGGTCTCCCATGAGCATTCTACAATTTTTCTTATCAAAGCTGATTCTGATGTTTTGCTTATATCCACTCCAAAATCCACCCGTCTCCTTGAATGGCATTTCTACTCAGAAAAACGGGAAAGTCTCTCTCATCCTCACATACGAATGAGCACAACTAACACATACCCTTTCATTACACGGTCAGTGGCATTGTGTTGAATTTCCTCGCTTGGGTCAGCCGGGGCCGTGCAAAATTCAATAAATAAAAAATATGGTGCTTCACAAGCATCAGACTGATAGGGAGGCCTGAGTTTTTGTCCTAGGTTTCACATGAAGTGCCCTTGTTTAAGCTACGTGACCTTGGATGGGTCATTCGTCTTCTCCACATTCCCATTTCTTCATCGGCAAAACGCGGGGGTTAAGCTAAAGAACATCAGTTAATAGCTCTATATATCCGCATGGTGGTTTAATCATTTCTAAAATGATTTCTCATGAGATTACATTTTTCTGTATATATCATCTTTATAGTTCCTCTCAGCTATAAAATCCGATGACTATCAGTAGCTCATCAGATCATTTCCTTACCTAGAAATGCCAACTGCCGACTCTCTAGTATCTCCAAGGTTATTTTTTCTATAGTTTATCTGTTGATCCATCCGTCCCTTCATTCATTCAACAAGCATTTATTCCACGCTGCTAGACATCCAACAAGGTGCAGAAAGCCCGGTTCCCACCCTCAAGGATAGGTCACTCTAACAGAGGAGACACATAGTCATGCCATTGACAAAACAAGCTTGCAGATACCTATAGAATTAACAACCTGGACAAAAGTCACAGAGCATAAGTACAGATGACTTAACGGATATGACGGGGAAGTGTGACCTAGCTGGCAGAGCAGGCAAGGGGAGGTCTCCCCGAAGAGGAGCGACTTGAATGGAGAGCAGATGGATTACTGACAGCTGAGGGACTGAGGTAGGGATCTCCAGACATAGGAATAGGGCAAGACGATTCAGCTGCTACTTAGGGGCTGCGGTAATGTGCCGGAAGGCTTATCAGTCAACTCTTCCAAAATCCTTGGTGAAGAAAATCAGCATTATTTCCGCCATTAACAAGAAGATATACAGAATCATGAAATCTGGAAGGAAGTCAGATCTCACCCTTCCTGGTCTCAAATGATCCTGTATGGCGCCTCTCACTCGCTTTCACTTACACCTCGAGGAAGTCACTCGACTTCTCATCTATAAAACATGAGACTTGGGTTCTATATGATTTCGAAAGTCTGTCTTGTATGCAGCAACTTATGTTTCTAGAAATATCCCTGAGTTAGTGGAGAGGGGGAGGAGAGGCCATGAACCCTACAACACGCGCTTGTGGCTATATTTAAAAAACAAAACTCAGCATGCCTTCATAGTACAGGAAAATGTTGTAGGCATCATAGCTATTGAAATGCAGGTTGGATAAAGCCGAAAATAGCTAACACACCCACAGTTAATGCAGGGAAACTACCATGAAGCGTTTCCTTGGCAATTGAGTTACTTAAAGGTAAATTAACTCATTCTGATCAAACACAGGTTCCTCTACTTCTCATCCTCTTTATGGGTTCTTCAACTGTGATTCAGTGTAAAGGGGAAAAAATAGTTGTCACCTCCATTTCACTAAAAAACAAAGGTCATCCAAAAACTATCAAGAAAAGGTCAATCTGGTTGGCTCCCAAACGAGCAGATAGTCTAATGGGAGAGGCATCTTAGTCCCATTCCTGCAGATCCCTCAAGTTCTTAAATCATTTGGAGCAGGCCATGTCAGAATTTATAGGAAACTGACATCTGTCAGTCTGTGTGCAAAGCCTTGGATTTCAAACCAGTCAGCTCCTTCTAGAGAAGGAAAGAGGACAATAGCTGCTATTTCTTAGATGCATAATCAATGCAGCAGGGGTTGCTAGGCAACGGGAAGAAAGCCTGTCAAACATCCCTGGGTACCTCCAATGGAAGAAAAGCAGCTCTGGCAGCAGCTCCTCAGAGAGGACAGGCTGGGCGGGGCCCCGGAAGCTGCATTCCGTTTGCCTCATTCCTTAAAAATTTGCTTTACTGTGCTTAGGACTGAACCATAGACATTTTCCTCCAAGGCTCAGGGGATAGTCTTTGAATACATTTCAGCTGGCCAGCCCACGGCCCGAGAAATGAGCAGGTCAGGTTGGGGAGAACAGCTCTATAAGGGGTCTGTGTGTTATTCTGTCATCCTGGAGCTGGGGAAGGTGTGGCTCCTGAAGAGGGAAAATGGGCACCCTCTCGGAAGCTAGAAGTCATTCAGGCAAACATAAGCAAAGCCTCTGATCGCAACAAGACTTTACATGCAAAGTGGTGGAGAGGAGATGTCTTAGGTGTGCGACCTTGAAGTCGGAATGAATTTTTGAGCTGCAGGGCGTTTCGTCCTCTGGCTTGAAATAACAGTTGCATTTGGATTTCAGCAAGAAGGAACTAGCAGGGAAGGAATCAGGAGTTGATAAAGGGGAAAATTCAAGTCTTGGTTGGTTTGATTGGTTTTTTGGTTGGTTTGTTTTTAGCAGTGTTGATTCACAAGCACTCATCATAGGTCATGAATTTGCCGACTTATTTGGTGAGAAGTTTATGAGGACCAGGCCCTGTATCTAGGTCAGAGGTGGGATTAGGGCTGGGGGCTGGATTCAAACCAGGGAGAAGCCTCACTGGTAACAGCAGTGCCAGACGAGCCTCAGGGGAAGCAGGCGCTGGGCAGGGCAATTGTCTACACTCCACGGACCCTGGTCGTGACCAGCCTAGGCCCCAACATCCTGTCTTAGCATGTGTTGGGAAGGAAATGCAATTCATGAGTTGAGGGTGCCCTAAACTTGGCCGGGGAACACCCCTTCTTCAAGGGCATCCAGAGAAGAACAGCGAAGCGGGCAGAGAATATGGAATGACACTAAAATGAAAGGCTCTCCCTGCTAAAAACTTTGGTGCATCTCTCCCATATCTGGCTGAGGTCCCTTAGCGACTCCCACACTGTCATCTAGGATTCCCTAACCTCCCAGAATTTTCTCATTCAAAGATGTTCACCCTGTGACCCCAAGAATCTGAATTCAGAGTCTGAAGGCCTGACTTAGCTCCCTGGGAGGCCTCCAAATGTCAGTGGGAGGAAACATGACTCCAGAACGTGAATCTATGGTCTTCAGTGTCCTTGAGTATAACTCGTGGTTAGATTAGGATCAGATTTTCCCTAAGCTTCTTCTAGCTTTATGGTCTATGAATCTACAAAAATAGAGGCACCTTTTGGTCCCATTTACCCTAAGTGATGGGAAAAGCGGCAGAGGAAAGCAAAGACTGCAGATAGAACACTGCCAAATGTTCTGAACATTTTGTGCTTTAAAAAATAAACCTTTGAGGTGAATGAAAGAAAAGAGGAAGCAGTCGCAGCAGCAGGAATACCCGCCCCCCACCCCTGGGTCATGGAAGGATTCTTATTTTACACCTTTTACTCCACGTGACCTCCCATCTTTCTAGCATCTCCTTCCTGTCTCCTATCCTCTGGGTCCCTCTCCCCTCCATTTGCCTAGCTTAGTGAGATGATGTTTATTGATACTGCATTTACCCTCCCTAGAAAGTTCTGTCCTTTATTTGCTCCAAAGTGCAGCTTTTAGAGACCTTTGGTGAGAGTCTAAGAGCGTCCGGGCCACTCGGGTTGGTAACTCTGGATGGTATCAGGGAAGCAAATGCACTGTTTCTTCATTTGGATGAATTTTAACAGAAAGTGTATTTATCTGCAGGATGGGTAAGTTCCAGAAGTTTCTCTCTCTCTTCTCAATTACCTGTTATGTATATACTAAAGTATTTGGATGCTAAGTACGGCACTAATGGAATAGACATCTGATTTTTAAACATGAAAGGTTGTCCTTGTTGTAACGAGTAAACAAAGGCCACTCGTATAAACTTTCTGTGTTTGACAGAAACAAACAAAACCCAATTATCTTCCGTGAAGCCAAGAAGCTACATTTAATTATACCATCCAAGGCCATATTCCTTTGTCACTTAATTCATTTTATAAATATAGACCTCTTTTAAGTCTTTTACATATATTATTCAATACCTTGGTGAGTTTTTCTTTTAGTTTTGATAATGCATATTAAAAGATTTGCTGAAGTCTTTTGTGCTATTTCTATTAGTTTTTATGCTTTAGAGAGCTCAGTGGAAATTTCATCCTAAATAAATGTTTTATCTTACTGAAGACCAGGTCTCCTTTTTGAGGTTGGGGGGCAGGTGGGCAGTGGTGGGAATTAGGGACTTTCAGCCTCCTTTATTTTGGTAAAACCTTGTGTCAAATAGGATGTTGCAATCTACAAGAGATGCCATCCACCGCAGGATGGAATCATGCCCGCACTGTATTCAATCCTGGGGCTCTGGGAATACTTGGGAGGGACAGGGAAAAGTGTAACAGAAGACGTCAGCAGAACAGAGGGCTGAAAGGGAAAGTGGACTCTGGTCTCCCTCCCAGGGCCCCCACCGAGGACAAGCTATAGCTGAGCTTGGCAAAAACACCAAGCAATCCAAGGACACAGATTGAGTCTCCAAGACTTGGCTGGTGGAATTCCGTTGGACCTTACTGACCTCCAGCCAGTTTAGTTAGCATTGACTTGGAAGATAGCTCAGAGCTCCTCACAGCCCGTGAATGGGCAGGTCGCCCCAGAGAAGAAGCTCTGTTAGATGTGCCCCAAACACCCTTCTCACTGTCCACATAGTTCCAGGAAATTTGAACACATCCACTGGAGCAGACATAATTCACTCCTGAATTGGCCAAATATAACAAAATAACGTACTTCCACACGTGAGTGCGACCATGGGTGAGACATTCTGGAGTGTTCTCTTACCTTCACTGCCACCAAGATCTTGTCCTGCTCAGGACAGAGGTTATAGCATTCAGCTAGGAACACTTTTCCAAAGGCTCCTTCGCCTAGCTCCCTTTTCAGAACAATGTTATGTCTCTTGATGTGCTGAACAACTGTAAAACAAAGACAGAATGGAAATTGGAATCGAGGCACGCGGAGGTGGAAGCCAGGGGCCTGCCTCCCGAGCTTCTACCCTCTACACCAGCGAACCAAAGGAGAGGCTCGGTATCCATCGTCCCTGTCCACCCCACATGGCTGGAAGGAGGTTGCACCAGTGGGCTCCCTAGAGCTCAAGCACTTTTCACTAGAACGGAAGGAATGACCTCCTCATTGGCTACAGAATGTCATTAACGAACTTTCCAAATTAGGAGAGGGGAGATATGGGAAAAGATGAGACATTAACAGCAGGCCTCTCACAAGTCAGAGGCTTTGCATACACTTGTTTGCTGTGTGTCTCACGAGAATGGGCAGAGAGAGAGCCAGGAATCCCTACTGCTTTGTTAAGATGCCTCAGACTTCTAGAGGAGGAAAGCTCAGAGGACACAAAGGGAAAAGGCAAGATCTGGTCATGGCTAATGAAAGCTTTGTCCTCCAGGTGAGCTTGGCTAGATCAGGGTTGAGACTCATTTCTCATTCCAGAACTGTCTAGACCAGGCTGCAGCTGGCTTCCCCAGCCCTTTCTAAGATCATGCCCTAGTCTTGACTCTCCAAAGCCAAGAAGAGACAAGAATAGATGCATGACAGAAAGAGAGAATATTTCTCCTCTAGTCTAGAGTAGAACTGGCCCATGTCAACTCATACGTATGCCTTCCTGAGGAACAAGGCGGGAGGCAGCCAAGGCTCTCTGGAAGCCCGTTGGTGGCAAGGAGGGCCATAGAGCGAAGCATTGCTCGAAGGATTGAGCCAGCAGGAAGCCCAAAAGGAGACTTTGTGGAGAACAGAGCTGCAGCGGGAGGTGCGCCTCTTCCCCCTGACCGTCAAATGCTGCAGCCCTCAGCCCAGGCTTCCATAGGTCACTGGCCACTGTTCTTTTCTGGATGCCTCATCCCTGAATGGCAGTATTGAAGAGACACTGAGAAGCCCTCTGGAGCCTGGAATGCGTCCCTAAAGGTATTCTCTCACTTTATCCCCACAGCCCTGGGAAGCATCTCTCTCCATATTTTGTAAGTGGGGAAACCGAGTCTGTGGAAATTTCAGTGATTCTCAGTACGGGGATGGAGGAGTTGACATTTGAATTCAGGTCTGTCTGAACCCAGAGTACATGCATAAAGTTCCTCTTCCATAGTAAACTGTGTTACACATGGCAAGAGAAATAGAAATATATAGACAATAAAAAGTAAAACACTCCCAGCTTCCTGTTTAGTTCACCCTTCAAAGGCCAATCCAAATGCTCACTTCCTGAGAGGGTTTCCAAGACATCATTGACCACCAAAGAACTCCTCTGAATTCATACTATGTCACGACTTACGCTTAGTTGAATTCTGACTTATCTCCCAATTATTGCACATCTGCAAACTCCCTGAGGCTAAGAGCAACCCCATCTATCTCCCATAATCATGTGTGATGGCTCAGGTGCTGAGCCCATAGAAGATTTATCAATGTGGTTTAATTTGATGATCTCTCTCTTTGAAAGTCTTTTTTTTTTCTTGAATGTGAACTGCATTGTGAAAACAGAAGGAAATGCAAAGTATATTCCTGTAGTTTAAATAATAAAACCTACTATTCCATTCAATTTTTTTTAAAGATTTTATTTATTTGACAGAGAGAAACACAGCCAGAGAGGGAACACAAGCAGGGGGAGTGAGAGAGGGAGAAGCAGGCTTCCCGCCGAGCAGGGAGCCCAATGTGGGACTCGAACCCGGGTCTCCGGGATCATGACCTGAGCTGAAGGCAGTCGCTTAACCAACTGAGCCACCCAGGTGCCCAATACTATTCCATTCAAGAAGCAGACTATCACTAGTACAGTGAAAGTACCACTGTACCAACCATCACCTTTCTTGATGGTATCCACTTTCCCAGTCTCTTCCGGTGATAGTTACTAGCTTGAATTTTGTGTTAATCGTTTCCTCCATAGGTTTGCTACTAATGATACATCTCTAATGAGCTATTGTTTGACTTTGATACATAAATGGAAATATACAATGTGTATTCTTCCACGTCTTACATTTTTCAGTCAACAATATCTTTGAGATTGAGTTACTTTGAGTTACAGTGTGTGGGGGTAATTCCTTTGCTTTTACTACTTTATAATATTCAGTGAAAGGACTATACCACCACTTATTTATTCCTTTTATGTTGATGGATCTGCTCTACCATATTTTTAGATCTAATTTCATATAAAATGCAAGGGGTGATTAAGGTTTTGCTTTAATAGGACTTTTCCCCTGATAATTTATGTGGTTTGGAGCGATGACGGTTTCCATGGGCCTGTGGGAACTCAGGGCAATAAAAAATCCCAAGGTCTTTTATGAGCAACAATATTAACGAATATAAGAATGTATATTAATTTCTCATGCTCCGGTAGCAACGACTGAATTTAAGAGAAGAGAAATGTGCTCATTAGGTAGAGTGCCCATATAAAGAGACAAATGTAATTCTTGCAGAGAATTAGCTGCCATATTTAAATCTAATATTTAACTTCATGGTTGTCACATGTTCATTGAGAACTAAACTGCCACGTGATTTACTTTACATTCTCACTAAATCAAGGCAAGTATTTAACTTACTTTTGCTTTTGATTTACACTTTTCTTCCTTTCTTCTTCCCTCCCTCCCTTACTCCCTCTTTCCCTTCCTTCCTTCCTCTTTTTCCTTTCTTTCTTTCTTTCCTTCCTTTTTTTTTTTTTAATTTTCTAAGCAGGATAAGAAGTTGGTGGAGAATAAGTTGAAGTTTATAAAGCTGTGGATAAAGGCACAATTCCATCACCTTTAAAACTGAAATTGATGGGACCGGTTTTCCTATGCTAACCTTGAAAGCACTAAGTGCATCTTTCCTTTCAGAAATGGGCTATTTTGCATTAATTTGCTTTGTTGGTTTGGGACTTAATAGATTATATGAATGGCAGCCTTTTGCCAATGGATTCCCTCTCAGCAGAATTTCTTTTCTATGAGACTAGCAGCCACTCAGAAGCAGAGGGAACAATTTTGTGTTTGTATCTGCGCTCCTGACGGCCTCAAGTTGCTTTGCAAATAGCTGGTGCCATACAAACATTTGTTGATAAAAGTTACCGGATGGTAATAACAACAGCATATAAATACTGTTTAATCAAATATCATTTCAGTTCACTGACAACTGTCTTCTCAAGTATGTAGGCAATAAAGCAGCCTAATTCTCTGAGGTCAGGGGTGGGGACAAAAACTAACCTGAAACTCTGACATCACTGAGCTAAGAATTTCTTCCCAATCTCCTCCAAGAGAGCATCGGGGCTCGTCCCCACCTGCCCCATCTCCTGTTTCCCTCCATCACCACACGAAGTCCTCAGACCATCTCAGAGCATCCCTCCTTATTCAACCTCTTACTCCAATACCGCTCATAAGTGCCTATGTCTTCACCTCCCTCACAGACCCTCCCCGGGGCCCTCTGCCCTCATTTCACCCACGAGGTCCTTGTATCTCCACCCTCTCCTTAAGTCTCCCTCGACCTCCTTGACTCAAACAAAATCTTGTCTATGCCCCAAGGACCTCTGTGGCCTCAAATGGAGGAAATGGAGGCCATTCCCCAACTTTTCTCCAGGTACTTGAGGATCTGTGTGCCTGACTTCTGACCACTACTCCCTTTCTCTTGCCAGAGCCCCAGCTATCTCAGAGAATCTGTTTTAAGGAGCCAGCAGTCTCTCCCACTTCTACCCCCTCATTGCTGGTTACTCCTCTCCCACCAATATCTCAGTTCACACTCTCCCTCTCCACCGACCTGTGCCATTGTTCCCAGTGCCTGAGGCACAGAGACATTCAGAAACACTGGGCTGCCATTTATCTGAGTCTTTTAATTGTATAGCGAAGGTCCAGGCACTGGGAGACTTGGCGGTCTGGATGGGAGCAAGACTGCCTTAATGAAGGAAGCAACGCACTGATGCACATTCCTTACAAGCTCTTGATTTCACTGTGGACTAGCACTTTGAATAACAGTGTCTTTTTAAAAAGATTTTATTTATTTGACAGGGAGAAACACAGCTAGAGAGGGAACACAAGCAGAGGGAGTGAGAGAGGGAGAGCAGGCTTCCTGCCAAGCAGGGAACCCGATGCAGGGCTCAATCTCGGGACTCTGGGATGTGACCCAAGCCGAAGGCAGATGGGTAACAACTGAGTCACCCTGGCATCCCTGAATAACACTGTCTTAAAGGGCCCTATGAACATCTGGATTCACTTGATCCAAGATATTCTGAGCGAAGTGAGTCCAAAAATTCCATGATAAATAAGCTATCAGGTGAGCACGTAAAATTTTTACATGCTTCCTTTTCTGAGATCAGTCAATTATCTGTTCTTAACTCCTGAGACTTGAGTAAAATCACCTGAAACCCAACATGAACAACTAATAAAAAAATTAATAAAAACCCGAACTCTACTATACATGTCTTCCTAGATTTGGAGGAAAACTCAAAACCATAGTTGATTTGGAAAGAAAGTTTTGTAGAAAAGTTTCTCTTTAAGATTTGCCTTGCCAGAAGACCAAGAGGTATCAATGCAAAAAAAAGAAAAAAAGAATTATCAATGCAAAATGGAAATATGCCATTGGTCATGTGGTCTGCAGACCATTCTATGTACCTCGATAGAGTCAAAACAAAGCACAGGATTAGATTGTTGTATGAATAAACTCACTCTGTAGAATCAGAGAAAAACTGATGACCAGCCATGGTAATCAAGATGAGTGCCTGGAAACTACCTGGACAACTTTGTCATTAATGGAATTTTCCAGAGAGGAAATTTCGTGCCCTGGGTCATTTGCTCCCTGGGGACCAGGACTGAGCAGATCTCCAGTTTCATGTTAGTATCACATTACAACCCCTGAAATATGCATTTTCTCCCAAGTACCTTCAGTAGTTTACAGAGATGCTTGCAGATTCAGATGGTTTAAATCAAATTCCTCGTATTGATATTCCCCAGAAGTAGCTATTCTCTATATACACACAGGTTACATATAAAGTATTAATCTATGTCTATATCCACTACTACCAAATCCAAAACTAATGAAACAAACAAACAAACAAATAAATAAATCAAACTGCCCACTTAAGGGTGAAATTGGAAATGTATCTTTTCAATTTCCTCAGCAATGGGGCTTCACAGAAAGCCCCTTGGCTCAGTGGATATATCCTGCTTAGCCTAGGACCCTTAAATTGAGTCATTAATTGAAATTTCTAATATATGCCAAGTACTAAATGATCTACAGTTAAAAGGAAGACTATTCTAAAGTTTGAAGCAGAAAGGTAAAAAATAGTATGTCCTAGAAGACAATATTCTACAGTAGATGCAATCTCTCTGTTTCCCTACAGACCTGAATACGGGCTCAGCCTCAGCCGTTCCAACCCAAGGGAGTGGATTCTATGATGGCAAAAAGAACTTGAACCTCCTCATGTTTGGTGGTCAGAAAGTGAGACACAGAACAATGATGCATCTTCCCCAGGGCCACACAGCTAGGAGGTGATGGAGCCCGGACTTCCATTTGAGATGGAAGGTGGTGAAAGGCCTCCTGGCATTAAAGTAGAAATAAGCATTTCATCTAGTTAATATCTTGCCTATCAGAAATACTTGAGACCCTCATACGTATCATCTGAAATGAACTAAACATCTAATAATGAAGGATTTCATCAGAAAAGTGCTAACAAAATAAAACAAATGCAAAAAGTAAGAAATAAAACTTAAAGGTCTTGGAAAAAACTTGAGCTTGGTTTTATATAGGATGAAAAAATATCATTTACTAAACATCTTAATGTCTATTTCACGGGCAGCATATTGAAACAGGTAAAATCAAGCACCTTGTAAAAATAAAGTTGCAAGAAAGACTAGAACTATGCTTTTGAATTTCATCTACATTTTTATCAAAATACAAGGTGGTACTAAATTGGAAATAAATGCAACTAAGACCTCAGACATAAAACATACCAGGACAAGATAAGGCCAAATATTCATAAATAATATTAATGATGAAAAAGAACATGTAATCATATTGAGCTCTTCTTAAGTACTTTTCAGCAAAAAATCCCACTGTGCATTACCATCAATTAATTTTCATATCTCTCCAAATGAGGTCAACAGTCACATTTATTTTACCACAATTAATTGACTTACTGGTGGTCATAGAGCAACACACTTATTCTTTTTCAAGTGCTATTTCCAGTGAAATGAGGAAAAAGGGAGGGGCCTAACACACACAGATTGCCGAGAGGTTTACAAGAATTATTAATCTTCATACTAATCCAGTAGTGTATCTTTACGTCCCTTTTCAAATTAAAGTTTAAAGAAGAGGATCAGATGAGCTACTTAGCTCATCCAACGCTGTACAACTAATAACAGGCAGAGTTAAAATTTTCTCTACTACAATGCTCTACTTTGCCTTGACCTTCTTACAGAAAACAGAGTGAAAGAAAAACCAGATGAGCTGGACTTTTTCCATCTAGGGATACATGAGTCAACTTTCACCAATTTAATTCAATAAAACTTGACTAAGCACCTACTATATCCTGGGCATTTTGGGGGACCCAGTGAAAAGGATGAGCAAAATAATTCTTGTCTTCAAGCAACTCACGACCTCAAGGAGCAGAAAAACACATATAACTATCGTATCTTTTCCTAACACTTTTGATTCATTCACAAAATCTTGTAAGTACTTGATGTGACCATGCAAAGAAAACAAAAAACACCAGATAAAAACTCGAGTCAGGGAAAGTGGGATAGAAGGCCAAGACAAGGTGTTAAGTAGAAATGCAATGTGCAGATTGTAGGGGTCACACAGGGTTATTGAAATTGAGTCATAATTTGGATCCGAGCTTCCTGGCAGCAGAAACCAAAAGAGAAATCCAATAATTAATAAAACGTTGACTTACAGACCAATAAAAGCACAAAAATTCCTTATGATAAGTGAGATTCTTCATGGCATTTAGGTTTTGAAAGGATATATCAAATGGATTTTACATAGGGGATCAATATCCTTGGTCACATCCATAGAGTAAACAGTGATCTTCCTAAGAATATTTCTTAGGGCAGAGCTCCGTAAGAAATAAACGCAAAGCACAATAGCCACCCTTGGAGAAAACTGTGTAGGATATAATGGCATCTCATCAGAAAGGCATAATGCCTTGGGGATGTGATTTCCCCACACCCACTGCTGGGCCTAGAACATGTCAGGCGATCAATGCAGAGAACAAGGAGCCATGGGACCAAAATGGACACCTGAGAAAGGCAGAAGACAGGGCCAGGAGTGAGCCTGATGGGGACACAGGAGTAAGTGAGAAGTAAGTGGGGAAAAAGGGAGGGAGGGATGGAAGAAGGGAGGGAACTGACAGGAGAGGTTCCTGGGGAAGCCACTGAGTGTAGAGTGGGTAAGAGATACAGACACATTGTGAAACAGAGAGCAGAGATTTTGAAGAGGCTACCTTCTGAGGGCCTCGGTTGTGCTGCTCATTGTAGCATGGGGCCACAGAAGGAGGAAGAAGGCTTCCAGGGAGTCCTGAGGGGCTCATTTGGCAAAGACCATCCTGAGCTTTTAGGCTGAGCCTGGCATGGGGTCCAGTGAAGGGCCAGACCCTTGAAAACAAATTCACATTCCTGGGAGGGCACCAGCTGGCTACTTGGATGCACCAGACAACATCCAGTGGCAGCAAGAGACCCTTGTACCCTAACCCAAATTTTAGGGCCCCTGTGCTGAATGAGAGTAGGGCAGCTGTGGGGACAGGGGAGAGGGAATGGAGATTATTGAAACCCAACATCATAGGAGATGAAGGTCACCGGATTATTTGAAGTTAAAATCCAAAAACTTCTCCTAGAAAACATCCAGGGAGGGAGGAAAGCCCCAGAAACCATCTTTCAAGCTGTGAGACTGCAGGGAACACCACATTTCAAAATACACATACGGCACATCCTTCGCTTTGACAGCCCCTAACAGCCAAAATGATATCTGTTTTACACACTGGCAGGTGGTGGAGTTGGATTGATTTGCCCTGACAGCCCTCCCTGCTGGAACAATACTTGTCAGTCAGCCCCGGCAATGTTTATATTTTCAAGAATAATTATGCTGAGTGATTGTACGAAATCCTGGCAGGTGGGCCAGAGAGCCTTATCTGTCTGCCCCTCTGACCCAGAGTCCTTGAGCTCTAAAGCTTCTCCTGCTCCCAGGGATGGAAAACATCCCTTTCATGCTCCACTCCCTCTCCTAAGCTGTATGCACAAGGCCCCATTTGAGGGTTTGACACTGGTACTGTCTTACCATCTGGGACCCTCCACTCCTGTGACCTCTCCATGCAAACATTCTTTCCTTCAAGAACTTCAGCAGGTAGCCATTACATTTTCCTAATCGACTTTTTCAAGATAGTTGGGTTTTACCAATGCACACCAATGCGAATTCTCCCATCATTCAAGACATTCTTAGTTGTGGGTGAGGATAATTCAGAACCCAGAGTAGTAGGCATCCGGAGCTTCCCTGACCTGTGTCTAACATAAACATAGTGCCTATCTTCTCTGTGCGCACACCCTAGTACACACATTCCAGATCACAATGGGATGGATGGTGATGGGAAGGAGAGGCAAAGTGCTAGGCAAGCGGGCCTCTCAGGAAAGGCTCATGGAGCCATTAAGCCAACCTCAGAAAAGCAGACTGGAGTCTTTATGAGGGAAGCCCTGAACTCAAGAGAGAGGAGCAAGGGCTTAGATTAAGGTACAGTGGGGCGTCACTGGGCATTTTATGAGGGCTAGAATTCCATGCCAGCTTCTCAGGCTGCTTTCCACTGTCCTAGACTCTGCCCCAATTCCAGGAGAGCTCATAACCAACAATACATGGTCAATATCTGAAAGATGGAGGGTGACAGACAAGATTTTTGGATGCATCCCCAAAAGTTTTCCATCTCTAGAGGGCTTCCTGTCCAATTAATATGCAAAGCTAAGTCCATGATATTTCCTCTTCAGTATGCTTATTTCAAAATTTATATTTTGGAAGGTAATGTTAATGTTTATTTTCTTTAAAGGATTTTGTAATACCTGTAGCAGCTTTCAATTCTTCTTCCCCCCCACCTCCTTTTTCACCATTTAAGCATCTAGGTGAAGAGAGTCATATTGGGTGATGTGGAAGGGCCAAGGATGAAGAAGTAGAAGAGGATGTCAGTGGATGTTAATTACACATCTGCTGTGTGCTACTCATTGTGTTAAGCACTGCACATACATTCTCTTCTTGAGATGTTCCAAAGGATCTGGGAAGGGACGTCATTGTCTCCTTGGAGGGAATGTGGTAACTGAGCCCTGGAGATGTTAATAACTTGCTCAAAGCCACACAGCTGGAAAGTGGGCAAGGCAAGCCCAGATTAATTTCACAAGCATGCACTCACCCCCAGGAGAACATGAATCTTTCCCCCAAATCATGGGCAGTCTAAAAAGGAGATGAGGTAAATACACAAATAACAGTTGTCAGCGGCAGAATATCAAAACTGCCATGACGGATGTAAAAAATATAGGGTTAAGGGTGTCTAGAAGAAAAAGCATCAAATTCTTTGAGTAAATGATGTGGGGTTGGAGGATGTGCCTCATGGATTTTCCCTTGTACGTTGAGCATGGCTTGAAATGTTGGTTGAAAAGAAGGGCCGTGTTGGCCGTGATTGATGATGATATTTCCAAAATGCCAGGATGTCAAGGACTGGCTCATACACTGGACCTTCCTGTTAAGACATGTCCATATTAAAGTCCCAAATCTAAAAGCTGTTTAGGTTGACCTAAATGAAGCTTTCATTTGTGCAGGCCCAAATGTGACAAAAGCAGCTATTTTGTGTGGCTTAACCTAATTTATCTCTTGGCTGTTATGTTTGCAGACAGAACTTATGCATGTTAGAAAAGAAGCCATATCTTTTAATTTTTAAGAAAATATCAAGGAAAACAATACATGGACAAGGCAATAAAAATAGCACTGAAGAACTCATGATGAAAAGAAATTGTACCCTTCTACATGCTTCCCTATCCTCAACCTCATTCTCTTGGGTGTTTGATTCAATCCAGTTTGAATTTTTGTTTTCTAGGGATTTCTTCCATAACTCTAATCAATACATATACTTTCTCTTCCTGTTTTCTCAATTTCAGACACTTAGCAATTCCCCACTCTTCAAGAAAAGGATTTTACTCACACTATCTCCCGCTTTTCCCCAATAACTGGGAACTGTATTATCTTCAGTTCTTTACTGATAATCTATCATATTCTATCTTTTTAAAGCCACTATGCTAGACTCTTCTGAATATCATGAGCCTGTTATCCCCCTTACATTTCCTCTGCCCCAGTCACTTCACACATTCTTTGAGCTTGACTTTTACTGCAACTGTGTCATGACTGTTATTATGTAGTTCAACTTATGATACACTACAATTAAGTGTCTTATGTGACTAAAAATTGAAAATCACTTGGTGTTATACATAAACAATGAATCTTGGAACACTGCATCAAAAACTAATGATGTATTTTATAGTGAATAACATAACATAATAAGAAATTATAAAAATAAAAATTGAATAGCGATAATGCAATTTACTTCAATATAACTAGTTTAACACTACAAGGCTAAGTAGGTGACAAGACTTCATTTTCTTTCCCATGTGACTGGTGTCACACAGAGAACTTCTGGGCAACTCAAAGGAGGATGTTTCTAAGCATCAGGATCAAAGGCCTTCTCTTCTCTACCATCAAGATTGTCCTAGCGTCTAATTCAAATCAATAGATTTTTCATTTACGCTGTTGGAACTTGGCAGACTTCTCAATTTGAGTTCTGAGGCTTCTTAACACTGGGAAATTGTTTCTGGTTTTATTTACTTGTTAATTTTCTCTCTACCATTTTTGTTTGTTCTCATTACTATTTGGAAATCTTAGTAGCCAGATGTCATCTCTCATACACTTGAACTGTATGAATTCTCTCTTGAATTGCTTCTCGATGTCTCTTATCTTTTCTTCTCCAGTCTTATTTATCTCTGCCTTTTTGCTCTTACTCTGGAAAATCTTCTTGACTATCTTTCAGAGCTGTGATGGAAACCTTCGGTTCAGCCATCATGTATTTAATTTTTATGATTTTCTTCTTGTTATCTTAGTATTCGTTTTTTGTAGCTACCTTTGATTTATGTATATAAAAATCTCAAGTCAGAGAACATTTACTTACTTTTAATTCTCTTCTGATTCCTAAAATACTTCTGCTTCCTCCAAGGTCTGTTTTTCTCTTTGGATCCTTTCTTTCAGTGCTTATTGTCCTTATGTGTATGATGGATATTAAATCTTATTTATATTTAAGGATGAGTAGCTAGTAAGGGTTTCTTGAACTTTATGTCAGTAATTCTGTTTTAAGGTATTGCTATTGCTTAGGAATTGGGTCACTGGTAGAACACACAGATAGACAGGCCATGCTTTAGTACATACAGGCAGAAAGTGGACCATTAAGCTAGAGCATAAACATGCTAGACTAAAGAGAACATCTTTCTGGGATTTCAATATCCATACTATTAGCCCTCATCCTCTAGGGCAGTCTGGCAATTTCTGCATAGATGTGCTTTCGACTTTTTTTTTTTTTTTTTGATCGGAGGATAAATAATGGGTGGCTGTTTCTCTGCCAGATTGGAGGGGGTGGTACATACCACTCCTTCAGTTGCCCTCCCGGTATGTGTAAGCCCTTCCCACAGATACTCCCTACTCTACCTGCTGCATTTGTTGGCTGCAAGCCTGGAGGACAACAGGCAGTCCTGCCTCCACCTCAGAACTCCTATATTCTGAGATGAAGATTCCTTTTCTGTGTTTCATGCATGCACGTGATGACCAAACACCATCTCTCTTCCAGTGATCTATTGATATATCTTACCCATTAAGGATTTCCACTGCTCCTTCCCTTTCTGTATGGTTATGCTCAGTTCAACAGTCCAGATGGAATGTCTTCACTACCTTCCTAAGGAAGTGCTTCTTGGAGTCTCCAGAGCAGATGGGATGTTCTCCAAGAGCTCAAACAAAACCTTAAATAACCTACCCATTTTATAAATGAGGACAGTAAGGCACAATAAAAGTGCTCATTTCCCAGAGTTGAGCCAGGACCCAAAACCCATTTGCTTGCCCTTAAATCCAATGCTATTTTCCTTATACTCTTATCCCTCTCATTATAGAAATTTATCATCCAAATACAATAAATAACTGAAAAGAGTAAGAACAGAGGAAAGAAGGGAAAATCAAGGTGATATGAAATCAGTGGAATATTGCCACAGCTGGTCCCAGGAAGTAAAATTACACTTCCTCCATAGCTACCAGATTTATCTCTTTTGTCTTCTGCTCATTTACACTCCCCATCTTTGATGAGCTGTAAAACCTTGGGTGTGAATTCACGTCAAGAAGCATGGTGATGAAGGCAGTTTATGAACTGAGAGCAGATTTATAACGTGAGAGTCATGGCGATCGGGTCCCTTTCCTCTTTGGCTTATGATAAAGACTTGTTCTGTGGGCTTCTGTCAGCTGGAATGATTCCAAACTTTGCAGTTAAGGATACAAACTCTGTTTTTGGAGACAGTTGTAAGAAGTACACAACTAAATAACATTTACCCAATCACACTGCTTGAATTGGGTTTTGGGGTCCTGTTGAGAAACTAGAGAGGGTCAGACAAATCCAGCTCCCATTATGGTTCCCCAGGTTGCATAACGAGGTCTTTTATAGAAATTGCCTTCTCCTGTGAGAGTTTCAATGCTGCTATTACAAAGGGAACCGAATGTGATTAAAAACTCCTCTTCTTATGTGTTAATACAAACCATTTACATTCGGGGTTGGCATGGTCCAAAGTACTGAAACAACAATATCAAATACTTGGAGTAGACTACATGAAAAAAAATTCACTCAGGAATAAGCCAACATTAAATTATATGGCATGCTGAAGTTGAGGAAGAAAAGAGCTGAGCACAATTTGTCCCTGGGGATATTGCTAAAAAGTGTCCAGCCCTGCCTGGTAGCCCTACTGGGACAAGCCTCCAGAAAGAACCTGATTTCTCAGAAGTCTACAGTGGGGCCTGAGTGGACACTGAGGGCCTACCATGACACACCGGTCACTACTTGGGTCCGGGCTCCTCCACCTGGAAATGCCTGAGTGAACCAATGATGTTTGTAAGGCATAACAAAATACTCTAAGATTTTGTCCCTCCATCTTATGCAGGTACACAGTGATTACAAGCCTGGATGAAACCACACTAACCATCCAAGAACCCGTGAAGGCCGAGGAGGAAAATGTCCATGGAGGAAGAGGAGTGAGAAACGAGGAGGAAGATGTTCCCTGTGCAGAGCTCAGGATGGTTATAGGGGATGCGACGAATGAAAATGGCCACAATTCGCAGGCAGGAAGTAAGGGGCAGAAAAGAAGCCCCAGTCCAGTCTCTACTAATACCTAACTACGTGACTAAGAGCGATTTACTTAAACTCTGTCCAACTTTGATTTCTTTCCTTTAGCTATAAAATAAAAATACCTGCCCCCTAGCGAGAACAAAATGGTATGCTAAATAACAAGAGCTCTAACAAATAAAATGCACGACAAATGTTATGTGGGGGGACTACTGCTATTCAGCGACTTCACACTCAAGATTACCTGGTGACTTACACATACATTTTATTGGTTCAAGGTAATGTTAACTATGATACACAACTATGACACACAACTACAATAATAATGGGACCTCCTGTTCCATAAGTACTTTCAGGCTTGTAAAGTACTCTCCCACATTCTTTTATTTGAACGTTAAAACAACTCAGTGAAACAGGCTATGAAAATTTCCTGAGTTCCATTTCATAAGTGAGGACACAGAGGCTCAGAGACGCCAGGGAGCTCGCCCAAGGCTGCACAGCTGGTCAGTTCTTGAGCCGAACACCCAGGATGGTCTTTTTATTCCGAGTTCAATGTTCTTTAAGCCAGAGTGGCAGAGTGGCCATTCTGGAGACTAAGAGAGTAAGACACTTCATTCCAGACATAAAACTTATAGATTAGACACTAAGATCAATGCAAGATGCTGGTGTAAAATAGCGCCCAGCATGTGCCTACTAGAGGGATAGTCAAGAAGAAGTTAATGGAGATGGGAATTATGGACTAAAAAAAAGAAGAAGAAGAGAAAAAGAAAAAAAGGTCTGGGTTGAAATGTGAAGAATGGATCTCTTTGAATAGTTAGAGGTAAAGTGGGGCAGGGCTCTCAAGAAACAAGGAGAAGCCAAGACGCAAAGACAGGGTAGTCGGAATACAACTGTTGTAGTTAATGTGGGTGTGGTGAGAGGGGACAGGATTAGGGTTTCAACAGAAGTGTCCATCGGTTAAATAAGAGCAGATCATGGAGCAGCTGTGGATTAGCTGAGAGGTGGAGATTTGATCCAATAAGTAGATGGGAGCTATGGTAGGTTCCTGAATGAGGGTGTGACATTATATAAGCAACATATTTTCTGGTAGGAATATGCACAGTGTATTAAATGCACCCTGAAGCAAAGAGGGAAGCTAGATATTTGCATTAATAAAGATCTAATCACAAACTCCTGTGTTACAGTGTGGCAATGAAAATAAAAAGAATGCTATAAATCCTAATAGCCAACTTGCTTGATAATCCGAGTAAAGAATTGTTCACTCAGCTACCATACTCCACGTGACTCTCAGAAACGTGACCAGCTTTTCTCAATCACATTTCCCCTGAGCCAAGATGCCAAGTGATCCAGAGCAGCCAAATCAAAGAGTTCATTAAAAATCATGTGAATCTTGGGAGCCTGAGTGTCTCAGTCAGTTAAGCAGCAGACTCTTAATTTCAGCTGGGGTCATGATCCCAGGGTCCTGGGATGAAGCCCTGCGACAGGCTCCATACTCAGCGTGGAGTCTGCTTGTCCCTCTCCTTTTGCTCTCTCATTAACTCTCTCTCAAACAGATAAATAAATAAAATCTTTAAGAAATATCACACGAATTTGTCAAAAAGATTCCTTATTTCATCCCTTGGTCTTCTATCCAAGAAGACTTGTCAGAAGTAAAACGGTGATGCACACATGCGAACACCTTGGGGCTCCTCTTCAGACCTTCCCAATGCAGTAAACTATGGATTTGTGTCATCTGAGTTCCTACATATAAATGTCAGAAGATGTGGTCAAGTGTCACCTTGCACTGGACCCATATCACCTCCGAGGAGATGTAGGAGAGGATGATGAACAGATGCAAAAGAGGTAAGCAGCAGGTGCAAAAAGCCCCAGATGTGGAGCTGAGAAGAAGACGCAGGAGATGGACAAGTCTAGCACTGGTGGTTGGAGAATCTGGATCCCAATAACTTGATTGGTACAACCAGAGTCTCAGGGCGTGGATCAGGCTTTTCCAGCACCTGGATCTGAAGCCACACTCAGAAGCAAAAGAGGTTCAGGGTTGAAATCGGTTCCCTTTTTTTCAGCCTGGCAAATGTGTTTGTAGACACGATCAGATTTGAACATAACCACAGCCTCTACTGTCATAAGTGAATTGTAATAAAGGCATCCTTCCCCTTTAAATTTCAGTGGCTTGTCATGCTTTCCACTCTTTCTTCATTTCAGTGTGTGGGCATTACACACAGACACACACAGACACAGACACACACACACACACACACACACGCACACACGCACACCCAGACACTTCCCATGCTCCACTAAGAGCTGCTTGCCAGTCAATGAAGTCACATTACTCTGTCAAGGGGATGTGTGAAATAAACTGCCTCACAGGAGGTGGGCAGAGGTAAGCATGATGCTTTCAGTGTAAACGGATTCTTCTCTCTCCTGTGCCTGACTATTTCATTGGCTCATTGAGCAGAGGAGTGAACAAGCTTCATTGGGTGCAGAACTGTATTTAGGAAAAACCTTTTCTTTTAATTGTCACTATATGTGATAATAACTTCACGAGGCTGTCACCCTAGGTTCACGCCGGTTGAAAATACATGCTAGTTGGACAAAGCCAGTGTCCTGCTCTCAGAAAAAAATCCAACAGAACTGACCTTCTTCTCCCATGGAAATGTCAACAGCAATTATCCAAGCACCCTCCTTCTGCAAATATGCCAGAGCTGGTCTGAGGACGGCAAGACTGCGGACAGTGTCAGTCACTGTGGGGATGCCCACACTGCCTAGAGCATCTCTCTGGAAGCTGAGTCTTCCAGTGCGACCCACTGACTAGCGGTCATTGTGGCCCAGAGCTGCCCCACCCAGGGGTTCCCACTGCTGCCCACAGGTATGGGCTAGCATTCCTCTGCCCCGGACTCCAGGCACCCAGGAAGGGATCACCTGAACCAAATACCCCAAGTTTAATTGTATTATTTCCTAGAAATTCAGTCCTTGGTAAAAAAAAGAACTTTTGAAAGACGGATGTTCACTGTGGGTCAAGTGCACTCGTGTCACGCCTGACGGTGTGCAAAAAGTTATTTGTCTCACCTGACATCATTAGATACTCACAAGGATTTCTCTGCCACCAAAGTCAAACCTCTATTCCAAACCAACCAAAGCCAACAAGCTGGCTTGATTATTTAAATAAGAAATAAACAGGGAGGGGAAAGCTACAGGACACAGGGACAGGATGAGACTCAGCAGACTAATTAACAGGACCAGGAAAAGGGAGTGTGGCAGACTCTCACACACAAGTGAGCTGGCAGCCGAACTAATTAGCAACAATTAATTTTACGGTAGGAGCAAGAACACATGTATTATGTTCTATAAAAGCTTAATAGCTGTCACCATAAATCACTCCCATCTCTCCCTTGAAATTCAACTTGCAAGCAAGCTGCTCTGAAATCTTTAGGATTTAACAATATAGAGTTGCTATGTGTTGGATCTTAATATGAAAATCTTAATATGAAAAGTAAGATAGTTTTTTCTCCACCTCTTGGCCCTTGACTGATGTCAGCTGTTGTAACCGAGGCTGGCATCAACAGCTCAGCCGTACCAGGCCCTGAACCAATTCTGATTGAGAGAGGCGAGAAATGAGCAGCCTTCAGAGGGATCTGGGATCCATTGTGTTGCTCTAGATTGGATACCTTGTGCAGCCAGAATGGGCTCTTTGCCTGAGATGGAAAACAGATTTTTTTCATCTATGCCTTCTCCTAGTGATTGGAAGTGCCCAAATAAAACACTATGCTGAGAGAATTAGATGCTTAGTGGAAGAGTGCCATGATCAATTAGTAATGTCTGCTGGGCACAGGGATGAGAAATACTCCTGGGTTTGTTGTTTTTTGAAGTTTTTAATTTTTAAAAAAAATTAAAATTATGGTAAGGTACACATAAAATGTATCACTTTAAAGCACACAGTTCAATGGCACAAAGTACATTCGCGATTTTGCACAACTATTATTCCAAATGGAAACCCTGTACCTGTAAGGCAGTCACTCCTCATTTCCCCCCCTCCCTTAAGCCCATGGCAACCAGTTGTCTGTTTTCTGTCTCTATGGGTGTGCCTCATCTGGATAATTTAGATAAATGGAATCATACAATATGTGTCCTTTTGTGTCTGGCATCCTTTCTCTGAACATAATGTTTTCAAGACTCACCACATTGTAGCAGGAATCAGCACTTTTATTTTTGATCCCTCTGACTAGCCCTGTCTGTCAACAAATGTCTCCTTCAGTTTCCTAAACAACGTCTCAGATCTCTACTGAGCTAAGAACCCACCATGAAATGTAGCCAGGTCTTCTTAGGCCCCTTCTTCTAATGAGTGCCCTTTATTTATGGTTCAGCCTTTAGATTCCTCAACTTGATATAAAGCATCTATATAAAAAAACTACATTATACTTAATGGCAAATCCACCATTGTGCTGAATGGTAAAAGAATGCACTCTCATCAAGATCAGGAAGAAGGCAAGGCTCTCACCATTCTTCCTCAACACTGTAGTGGAAATGCCAGCCGGTACAATAAGGCAAATAAAAGGAAGTAACAAGTGCAGGATGGGAAAGGAAAAAAATAAACTATCTCTCTTTGAAGGGGCCATGATAGTCTATATAGAAAAAAATCTACAAAATAAAGAAAAAAACTTTTTGAATAAGTTAATTCAGCAAGGTGGTAAGGATGCAAGTAAACATGAAATAAACTGTATTTCTTTCTTTTTTTAAAAAAATATTTTATTTATTTATTTGACAGAGATTGATCACAAGTAGGCAGAGAGGCAGGCAGAGAGAGGAGGAAGCAGGCTCCCCGCTGAGCAGAGAGCCCGACGCGGGCATCAATCCCAGGACCTTGAGATCATGACCTGAGCCGAAAGCAGAGGCTTTAACCCACTGAGCCACCCAGGTGCCCAAAATAAATTGTATTTCTAAGCCTAGCAATGAACTGTGGACACCAAAATTTAAAATGTAATATCATTTTAAATTGCTCCTCCAAAACAAAATACTGAAGTATAAATCTAATATAATATGTGCCCAGATTATATACTGAAAACAATTTTGATTGAAAGAAATCAAAGAAGATATAAATAGAGAAACATACTATGTTCATGGATTGGAAAACTCAACACAGTAAAGATTTCAATTCTCTCCCAATTAACACAATTTCTATCTAAATCCCAGTGAAATTTATTGTAGATATTGACGATATTGTTCTAAAATGTATATGGAAATGCAAGGTAACTATATACCTTATAACTATAATATAAGGTAACTAAAAATAGTTTGAAAAGGAAGTAGAATGGGAAAAAAACAGTATATCTGATCTCAAAACTTACATAGCTATAGTCATAATGGCTATGTGTTACTGGATAAACATGTAAATTGATGGGTTAGAATAGAGAACCCAGAAATAGTCCCATACAGCTATGCCCAACTGATTTTTGACAAACATGAAAACACTATTCAGCAGAAAGAAAGATAACCATAGTGAGTTAAATAGTGACCTCAAAAAGATATGTTTTACAACCTCAGAATATGACCTTATTTGGAATAAGAGTCTTTGCAGCAACAATTAGGATAAAGATTTCAAGATGAGGTCATCCTGGTTTCAGGTGGGCCTTAAATCCAATGTGATGAGTGTCTATATACAAGACAGAAACAGGGAAGGAGCAGAGAGATATACAGGGAAAACAGCATTTGGTGATGGAGCCAGAGATTGGGAGGTGATGGGTTTATAAGTGAAGGAACACGAGCTTTTCCAGGAGCCACTAGAAGCTGGAAGAGGCAAGGAAAGACCCTCTGCTAGAGCCACAAGAGGGAGCACAGCCCTGTCAACACTGATTTCAGACTGCTGAATTTCAGGAATGAGAGAAAGTATATTTTTGTTCTTTTTTTTTTTTTAAGATTTTATTTATCTGACAGGGAGAAACAAACACAGCTAGAGAGGGAACACAGGCAAGGGGAGTGAGAGAGGGAGAAGCAGGCTTCCCGCAGAGCAGGGAGTCCGATGTGGGACTTGATCCCGGGACTCCAGGATCATGACCTGAGCGGAAGGCAGACACTTAATGACTGAGCCACCCAGGTGCCCCTATTTCTGTTCTTTTAAACCACCACATTTGTGATAATTTCTAGAAAACTAGTAGCCTTTCAGAAAATGGGGCTTGAGCAATTGGATATCCATGGGTAAAAAAAAAAAAAACCCAAAACAAAAGCCCTGAGCCATGACCTAAGTCTCTCACCTCATACAAATAACAACTAAAAACTGAATTATGGACTTAAATGTAAAACAAAACCATAGGACTTTTTAGGAGAAAAAAAAACTAGAAAGAAGACAATCTTCAGGATCTAGGGCAAGACGAAGTTTTCCTAGATCTCACACCAAAAGTATGATCCACAAAGGGAAGAATTAATAAACTGGACTTCATCAAAATCAAAAACTTTTGCTACAGGTCCTATTATAAGAGGATGAAAATACCTAAACATTTGTAAACCACATATCTGATAAAGGACTAGTATTTAGAATACATAAAGAATGCTCAAAACTCAACTTCAAAAAACAACTCACATTCAATTCAAAGATGGACAAAAGTTATGAAGAGACATCTCATGGAAGGGCATACAGATGGCATGGCAACTAAGCACATGGAAAGCTATTCAAAATAATTAGTCATTAAAGGAATGGAGAGTGAAACCCCAAGGAGCTATCACTACACACCTATCACAATGGCTGAAACAAAAATTGTGACAACACCAATGCCTGGCCAGTGTGTGGAGAAACTAAATCACTCATCTGTTGCTGATCGGAATGTAAAGTGGCACAGCCATTCTGAAAAATATTTTGGCAGTTTCTTTTAAAAATACTAAATACGAGGGACGCCTGGGTGGCTCAGTTGGTTAAGCGACTGCCTTCGGCTCAGGTCATGATCCCGGAGACCCGGGATCAAGTCCCACATCGGGCTCCCTGCTCGGTGGGAAGCCTGCTTCTCCCTCTCTCACTCCCTCTGCTTGTGTTCCCTCTCTGGCTGTGTTTCTCTCTGTCAAATAAATAAAATCTTAAAAAAAAAAAAAAAGAAAAACTGAAATTTAAAAAAAAATGCTTCACTTACATTAACATTTAAAAAAATACTAAATATGAAACTGCCATTCCATTCAGCGATTGCACTCCTGGGCATTTATTCTAGAGGACTGGAAACTTAAGTTCATGCAATGTACATAAATGCTCATAGCAGCTTTATCCATAATAGCCTAAAACTGGAAACAGCCTAGATGCCCTTCAACAAGAGATTGGTAAGCAAACTCTGGTACATTTGTACCCTAGGATTCCACTCAGAAACAAACAGAAACAAACTACTGATATACACAACAGCCTGGATGAGTTTCTGGAGAATAATGCTGAGTGATAAAAAAAATCCAGAAGGTTATATCTTGTGTGATATATAACATTCTTGACCTGACACATTTACAAAAATAGAGAACAGATTAGTGGTTGCGAAGGGGTTAGGGCTGAAAGAGAAGAGCCTGGGAGGGAATTGGGTGTAGCTATAAAAAGGCAGCATGAGGGGGTCCATGCGGTGATGGGAATGCTCTGTATCTTGCCTATATCAATGTCAATATCCCAGTTGTGATATTGTACTATAATTTTACAAGCTATTACCATTGGGGGAAACTGTGTCAAGGGTACATGAGTTTGCTCTATATTATTTCTTACAACTGCATGTGGATCTACATTGCCCTTAAAGTAAAAGTTTAGTTAAAAAATGTCAGAGATGTGCCTTGTGCCATCAGATATGTTTTTAATATGGACAAAGCATGTTATTTGCTTGTAAAGAACAGTTTGCCACTAGAAGCTACCATTCACTATTAATTATGGCTTTGGTCCCACCTGCATCATCAGTGAGATCCTTGAAGGCCTGACTCATGTATTATTTTTCCATCAACCCCTCACAGTGCCAAGCCAGCACCCCACTATGTAATAAGTGCTCAATAAATGTTTGTTGACTTAATATTTTTATCAGTAATTCACTGAGTATGCAAGTATGTGTATTGTGTGCACTGTTAAAATATCATTTGCTGCAAATGAGAAAAACATTAAAGTAATGTGTCATGAAGTAAATTAGGGCCATCCTTAAAAAAGCAATTAGATCTCTTTTTATTTTTTTACTAGTGTTCTGTTTTTTTCCTTCTTTATTTGTATCCCATTCCAAAAGTAATCGACATTCATTGTAGAAAAGTTTTCAGGTCTAGAAAGGTATAAAAGGCCTTTCACTGCACCTACTATAATGACTAGTTGAGTCCCTTCTGGTCTGACATGGGATGCTTCCAAAATGTTTGACCTCAGTTTTCTTGTTCGTGGAGTCATCCATTCACCAGATGTATAGTAAGGATCTGCCAAAGGCAGTCAAACAAAACAGAGGTAAACTGGGCTCCTCATATTTTACAAATGAAACAGATTCCCTTATTTGAAAGGTCCTGTCAGAGGGAGCCTGTATCTCTTTTCTGGTATCCCGTATCAGAATAACTTCAGCTTCCTGAACTTTGACATCTTAAAGGAACAGTGCTCCCTGGTTAATGATTAACACAGTGGAGTATTTCTTTAGCAGCGAACGTTTTCAGAGAACATCTCCAGGAGACATCTGCTGGTCTGGCACCACAACCAATACAGAAGGCAAGAGATAGCTAAAGGGTATTGGCTGGCCTTTATTTAAGACATTTGGGTTTCAGAAACTATAAACTTCGACAAGATTTTGAATGTATTCAAATGTATTCAAATACAGGAAAGCAAAACACAACATAGGATGAGATGACAGGGTCCATAACCACTTTGTATTTACATCAAATCTATGATCTTGGGTAAAGTAGGAAAAGCAAAGTAGGCATTATTCTTTAAAACAACAACAAAAAATAATATCTCCAAAGACAACTGGGCCAAATCCATTACTTTATCAACAGAGATGGATTATTTTCATTCCCTGCTACTTGTTGACGGTGTAAATTTTATCCACCAACCTGAGCAAAAGTAGACAAAGCTCTTGGATTTTGCCAGGCAGATGCAAAAATATGTGTGCTATTTTTTGTTCCACGTGTTAAAAAACAAGTATAACTAGCTCAGAGAGTTTGTCTCTGTTTCTTCATTGCTTCTGTTGAGAAACCCAGACTTTTACCAATATGAAAATTCAACATATTTCTCAGCTCATTTTCTAAAAATGTTTTCTTGCTATAGAAATGACTGTACAACTTATCCAATGAAACCTCTTCTTCACAGGTGAAGACCTTCTAACTGTGTTTAATGTCCTTTTTCCCCCTTTAATATATAACCATTTAGTTGAAAACTACATTAGCAAGAGTCCCGCCCACCAGAAGCAGAGTTGTACGTGTGAAGTTCTCTTTGAGCATCATTTATTCTTAATACTAGGTGATGCTAAATACATTTCGTTGTGGTTTGAAGGAGATACACATATTTCAATTCAGCAAATGTTGATTCCATGCTTAGTTCAGAACTTCCAGAAACATCCTACCCTCCACTGTCTTTATAGAAATGATCTGAATTTCCCCAAAAGCATACTTGACATTTTTTTAGCCTCATAATTGGTCTAGTTTTTCTTTTCTTTCCTTTTCCTTTTTTCCCTCTTTTTTTGGTTAAAGAAAACAACCATTGAAAAATTCCTTTTGCAACAGGAAAAAGTAAAGAATAACCCCAGGTTGTATACGATAAGCACAATTTACAAAGGAATAAACAGAAACATTAAAAGCAAAGCAGTCTGTCCACAGGCAGAGCACACAACTGCCCACGTGTGATCACAAGAGCACCTTCAGAAGGCACTTCTGACTGAAAACTTCTCTGACCTATTACCTTCTATCTTCACACCTTGTTAGGTGACTAGACTAGACTAGGTCATTACCATCCACTAACTGGAGGGCCCCAAGAGAGGGGGCGACGATGGATCTGTCTGATGGAAAATACACTAAGTCTGGCAAGAGTCACTGACGTGGGCTTGGGCAAAGGTGGGAAGGGACAGTCAAATACAAGGGCCAAATCACATGCTAGTCGCTCTCCCTCTTGTCCCTGCCACACTCAATACCTGGAGATGCCACTATCAAACCACAGAGCCATGTATCTGCTTCTCCAGAGGTCTGTCTGTCCATAGTGGTCTAGTGAGCCCACCCCCTATGGTTACTGATGGTCTCCACCTCACAATTCCATCACCCGTCTTCCTCTCAGCTGCCATCTTCTTCATCCTCTCATGCCTTGTCATTACCATGATGCTACTTCTCTCATTTCCTCAACTTTTTCCTCTTCTTGCTCCTCCTGAATTCTAGACATTCCTAAGCCTGGAGTTCTCGAATTGATATCCTCTTTTTCTTTCTCCATAACACCTTCTCTCCAACTATACTTCTTTCAGGCCTCCAAGTTTTCCTCCATACACATCTTTCTCCATTAATATCTTTAGTCCCATGGCTCTTCTGTGCTTGTTTTCTATTTACACCTTCTTTGGGCCATTTTCCTTGGGGTGTCATTTCCATCTCTCATCCCCACATTATCTTTCACGGTGTCCTTATATCTCTTCTCTCTCTTCCCTCACACCCCAGAAGGAAACAAAAACAGTTTTGATTTTCCTTTCTCCCCACAATCAATGGCCAATTCCACCCATCCTGCCTCGATCATCTCTCCCACATCTGTCTTCCTTTACTCCCTCATGGCCGTCAGCTTGACAAGACCCTTCCCCCTTTCATCTGTATTCATTTGGTAGCCTCCACATAGACTTCACCTATGGGAGACCTCCAATTAACCACCCTAAGGCACCACACAAACAACATTATTCCCTGATTTTAGTTGCAAGCCAAATGAAGAAATATTTTTTATATTGCAACCTGTTCACCTAAAATTTCATACAACATATTTACTCTCAATAGGGTGATGCACTTTTTAAAACTCAACTTAATTCAACTTTATTTTGATTTCTCAAAAACTGACTTTGATGACCCACTAATGAGTTTTAAAAGCACAGGCTTACAAGACAATTTGGTGAAAACTTATTTCCCTCTTGTCCCCCCTTATATCCCACCTTCTGTCACTCAAGAGAAGCAGAGAATTATATCATTCTTTATTTACGTCCACTACATCATTTTTTTTAATGTTATAGAATAACATTCTATATTCTATATTCTAATCTATATTCTATATAGATCTATATTCTAATGTTATAGAATACGCATGAAATTTAGCACCTTAACTCCTTAGAAGCATGTACTTCAATGTCATGAAGTACATTCACAAGGTTACACAATCATCAACCATCTCCAGAGCTCTTTTCATCTTGAACAACTGACTCTATATCCATTAAGCAGCTCCCCCCACTTCTCTTTCCCTAGGCTCTGGCAACCATCATTTTACCTCTTGTCCCTAGGAATCTGACTACTCTAATGACCTCCTATAAGTGGAATCATAGAGTATTTATCCTTTTGTGGCTGGTTTACATCACTTGGCAAAATGTCCTCAACGTTAATACATGTTGTGACATACGTCGGTCAGTTACCCCCCTTCCTGATTAAGGCCAACGGTACATTGTATGCATGTATGTGTCACATTTTGTTTATCCATTTATCCATCGATGGATGTTCCTCACACTTTTAAAGACCTGACCCTGTGCCCACATCATTTCCTTGTTTACTCCTAGTTTCTCTCTCTCTCTCACGAACACACACACATTCTAAAACCTTACCTTGGTAGGTATGTGGATAATGTATGTCACCTGGTGTTTCACTGGAGGAAACTCCCCTTCCCTCAACACCTCTCCCACCTTATTCCTTCCTCTCTGACGGACTTCCCTTCTCCTTTTCCTACTCTACTATAGCTCCCAGAATTAAAATAGCTTTACACCAGTGAATTTCTGCTCAGGAATGTGCACCCTGTCTCCACGTGTGCCTTCCACTCTCGTCTAATGTTTACTGTCCCATGAGCATCATCTCACTGTCTTCCTATTTTTTCTTCTTTTTATTAAAGTAGAAAAGCACATCTTTAAAGCTCCGCAAGACTGGTCAACAGTGTAAGCATCGGAAAATACTGCTATAAATAAGAAACGCCAGAGATTGCTGAACTAAAATGCAGATGTTTCTTGTTGCAGTTGAATACTTGGATTATAATAGCACTTCTTTTGACTATTTTTCATTGTGAACTAGAGATCTGGCTTTGAGTAAAATATATGAGCTAGCTTCATATGATGACTGCCATTTATAAAAGGGTTCCTATAAGAGTAATGCATCTAAATTTGAAAAAAAAGGCTTCATAGTCAAGAAGCATATGTAACGTGAGAGAAATGCCGCCTCTCCCTTCATACAATATACCTTGTTGCTTGAAATAATATCATTAAAGTTTTCTCTCTGATATCAGAGGAGAAGCAGAATTTGAATGGAAACATTCACAGAAAACTCAGATGTCTTCTTAACAATTAACTTCTGCTGTCTTAACTGTATTTTCTTTTTTCTTAACTGTATTTTCTTAAACCACAGTTGTTATAAGAAGGGAAGAATATTACCATGGTGGATAATGGTAAGAAACCATCTACGGTGAAGATAGGAAGAAGAGGTCAAAGCAAAACATGCAAGAAACCATAAATTAGAGGCCAGGCTTGAAGAATGAATGGTTGCCTTGCTGAGAACTTATCTTATTAAAATTCAAAGGTATTTATAAAGATTAAAAATTAAGGTTGGAGCTATTCAGTGAGGCAAGTTCTTTGCAAATTCCATTAATAATTAAACCTTTTAGAGCATTCTATGTGATTCCTGAAGGAATGCATTAAAGACACTGTGTGTCCTCTGCCCAAGGTTAGGTAAGAAGCCAATTCAACAATGAGGATTAGAATTCATGAATTCTCAGCTCAGAACACCATGTGCCCGGCATACAAGGTAGGGAAAAAAATCCATCTTTAATAACTTCTGATTAAGAAAGGGAGGCCAGAGAAGAAGGTGTTTAGAGGTAAGGGCATTTCCATACTTAAGTAGGTTTTTGGCACCTCTCAGATTTTTTTAATCACTTCCTCTCTTTGGCATTGCAGGTGCTCTTCATTTAGAGTCACTAATTTTGAGCAGCCTGAAGCAGCTGTTTGGTAATAGCGGAAGCATCTTCTGAGTGATACTCCAGGTGGGTGTTCTCCGGGTTCACTGATGAAGCAGCCCCCAACTCAGTAAAAAGACCACTGGGCTCCGGCTAGGTCAATGTCTTTAATATACAAGGAAGGAAGGAAAGAAGGAAGGAAGTATGGAAGGAGGAAGAAAAGAAGGAAGGAAGGAAGGAAGGAAGGAAGGAAGGAAGGAAGGAAGGAAGGAAGGAAGGAAGGAAAGGAAAGGAAAGGAAAGAGAAAAGAAAGAAAAATGGTGGTCAAGGGAAAGAAAGGGACATTTTCTGCCCTGCTAAGGGTACAGCATTTCTTTTACCTGGTTAAAAAAAAAAAAATGATTTGGGGCTTTTGGGTAGCTCAGTGGGTTAAGTGTCTGACTCTTGATTTCAGCTCAGGTTGGGATCTCATGGTTGTGAGACTGAGCCCATGTCTGCCCCGTGTTCAGTGAGGAGGTTGCTTAGAATTCTCTCCCTCTCTGACTCTCCTTTTCATGCACACTCATGTGAGCTCTCTCTCTTAAATAAATACATACATGCATACATAAAACCTTTAAAAAATTATTCATTGAAATCAAAGACTTTGCCTAAATTAAGATTGAGTTAGTAAGTATTTTAGTTCTGGGATAATCATTACATGGGAACTGGAAGGATGGACAGGAGGAAATCGTGAGGATCTGATCAGCTATAGAACATCCCCGAATGACCGACTCTGAATCATCGCTCCATCTCATCCCATGACTTCCACCCTCAGGGGGGGGCTGTGCTTGCAGCATTCACCCTGCAGCTCCTGCTGCCTCCCAGAGAAGATTTACCTGGGACTTCTGTCCAATTTGTGGGCCAGAACTTTGTCACACCTCTGCAAGAGAGTCAGAAAGGCCAACAGATCTTTCTATGATGATAGAAATACTCCATCCATGCTGTCTTCTTTCATAGTTATTTGAAATAAGGAACTGAAATCTTAATTTTATTTCATTCTAACTCAAAGATCCATATGGATAGATCTTCAGCTGGGCAGCCACATAGACTCAGACTTCCCTTATCTCTTGCTTACATGGTGACTGTCAAGAGGTGGGGCAGAGTGTGGAAAGGGATGAAGAATCATGGAGATAATTTGTTTGCACATGTGGGAAACCAAGCTAGTCACTTGACCATTGTTGTGGCAGTAGGCCTCACAGGGGCTACTGCAGGCTTTACTGTACCCATTTTACAGATGAAATAAGTAAGGCTCCATTTGAGTGACTTGGTTGACATGATAGAGTTAACAGCAGCAGGGTCGAGTTTTGAACCCAGGGCCTTCTGGCAGCAGAGCCCGTGCCATCTCCACCATCACACGGGGCTCCTAGGAGTCAGGGTTCCTCGGTCAAGCACCCCAAGTTGAGGCGGAGAGTTAGCAGATATTCTTTAAGTGGAGTGGCCTTCTGTTTTCTCTACCTTGCCACTACTAACCCTTCAGATTCATTTGCCTACTTCCCTCCTCCTTATAATCTTAAATTAAAAAAAATTTTTTTTTACAAAATCAGTGTATACTGACTGTTTACAAAACTTCAGATTTGTCTTACAAGTACCAAAAATAGAAAACAAAACAGCAATCCAAATCCCACTCTGTCCGAGAAGCTTTTCACTTCCCTTATCTTTTTCTTGGCTTGATGCAAACTAGGAGACAGAGTCACCGACTCACCCCAATCCCCAAGTCCCTAAAGCATGCTTATGGATCCTTCAAACCATTCAAAGAAGAACACACAAGAACTGTTTAAAGTTCCTGGTGGGAAAAAGACAAACGCCCTTAAAGTCAAACCCGTGAAGAGTGGGTGAAGACTGATGGTAGTCTACTTAGATTCAATCACTAGTAAGTAACGTCACTAAAATAATATGCACCCATACTTGGAAAGGAAAGGTGAGTTTCTGGGCATTTGGAGCAGTGGGGGTTATGGTGTAGACATGGTCTCAGCTGGGGCTTTCAAAAAGAAGCGGGTGGAATTAAGGGGACACAAGACCTAAAAAAGTTAGCCACCTTCTCCAGCTCCCTCCCCCAACCCTGACTCCACATTAGACACATCCAGCATATTTAGAAAGAGCAGCGTTATAAATAAAGAGATAGACAAAAATAAATATGCTCTTCATAATAATTTGGGGTTTGTTATATAATCAGTAATTATGGTGCATTTATGCTTCTTTTATAGGGCTGGCAGCAGTGTTTAAGTTTAAAATTTTAACAGTGCTTACCGTAATTTATATTTATCAATTCATTTTGGGAGTTCTATATATGAGCTATTGGCTGGTAAAAACCTTAAATATGCAACATGATTGTGCATTGTCCTTTAGAAAATACCATTCCATTTGCAATGTAGCGCCCAGTAATTTTACTTGTAGGTTAAAGTGTGAAGTGACTGTCTAAGGTGGCCCACTCAGTTGTCTTTAGGTCAATATTCTTCTTCCTGACAGTGCAGCAGAAAACGTTTTTGTACTCAAGTTGAGAGATGTTTTCAGGTGTTAAAACTTTTTCATTGAAGTCTCTCAGACAAAGGAGTTTCAAAGGAATCTGTAAAATGGGGCCTTTGCATATTTATTTTATCCAGACCTCCCCTCCCCCCGCCCCCGTCATCTCAGAGGAGTTGAAGAGGCTCTTTGATGTCACTGAGGACACAGATAAACCGAAAGCACAACAAACACCTTTTCCTCAGTAACTTTTAAGCCGCTATGTTTTTCTTCAAGTCTGCGTGTGTGCATAGTAAGAACAAGAGACGGCAGCCCAAACTGAAATATCTGCTTTCCTCAAGGGCCTTGTGTCTGGCCACAGGGGGACACACATTCACGTGTCACAGTGTCACCTGGGACACTGCAAGCAGCTGGGGCTAGGGAGGCAGTGTTCTGGGAAAGGGACGGCGTCCCGGATGCCCTCTCTGAGATGAAAGCCCAGATACCAGACATTCTGGGGGCTTCAGTGAATCTCATCAGCTGGCATCACTTCCCAGCGAGGTGACAGAGATGACTCTGTCCTAGGTGTTCAAAGCCAAGCATGGCTCTCAGGGAAGGAGCATGCAGCAGCAGAAAGGACCTTTCGTCTTTGTCTGTCTGATTGGCTTTTCTGCCTCTTGGTCTCTTTGCAGGTGAGAAGCAGCAGTGAGCCCAGGACAGTGGGTCCGGCCTTCCGGCCACCTCAGGGCTAGGCTATGGTTCCTCTGGCTGCAGAGACTCAAGCACCCCCAGTATTTCTGAGACAGGACTTTTCAGCTAACCTTTCTGCTATCCGCAGACCCCCATGTGGCAGGAGGGAGAAGGAATTCACAACCCTGGTCAACGTGAGTGACCGACACGTGAGCCATCAAACAGAAGGGCCCCAAAGAAGCGGTTTGTGAGGGCATGAAAGGAACAAGCCTTTGCTTCCGTGTCTTGTCCTTCTGGGTCCTATGGTTCCAGTCCCACATGGGTTCACACATCATTCTCAGCCTCACGCTGTTTTTGACCAGGGACAGCACTCAATATGCCAGCCCCCAGGGGACTCCTGTGCCAGGGCAGGCAAGTGACCACGGTGACTTGTGTTCTAGGCCCCGGAGAAGAAGTCACAACCACAAAACAAATGATGTCATGGCAATACTCTCAGCACAGGGTCCTAGAGGAAGCAGGGCATGGTGGTGAAGAACTGGGACTTAGAAGGGGACCTGTTCCACTAACAAGCTGTCTAGCCATGAGAAGTCACAACATCCACCTCCTCTCCCAACCCTAGCCTTTGGCTGCCTCCTGGGTCAAATGGGCACAATGACATTAATAATAACCACATCACTTTCTTAGAGCTGTGACAGTGACTCCAGGAACAGACCAATGAACCATTCTACAAAAGGAAGGTGTCCCCTCACTCTATGATGCCCACTCCTCCTGCTTCTAATTCCCAGCTACTGTCATGGAATTCCCAAGTTCTGCCTTGACTCTCCACTGACCCATTTATGCTCACCTGTCCTCGTGGTCACCTTCACCATCCTTCCTACCAGGAGCCACTCAGCATTGTGAGATCGAGCCCCGAGTCCGGCTCCATATAGGGAGTGGAGCTTGCGTATGGTTCTCTCTCTCCCTCTCCCTCCACCCTTCCTCCACTTTCTCCCTCTCTATAAATAAATAAACAAACAAACAAAGAACAAACAAATAAATAAATAAAGTATGGTAGGAGATAATTTGTGTATAAATATAGTCAAAAGTAATGGGAAAAAGATGTTTTGTTGAAATGTCTATTTCTTTAACACAAGCAGAGCCTTTTTTTTTTTTAAAGTTTGTATTTATTTAGATAGTGTGTAAGTAGGGTAAGGGACAGAGGGAGAGGAAGACAGAGAATCTCGAGCTTGACGTGGGGCTCAATCTCATGACCCTGAGATCAGGACCTGAGCAGAGATCAAGAGTCAGACCCTCAAATGACAGAACCACCCAGGTGCCCCACAAGCAGAGTCTTTAAATGTACTTATCATCTGGCAGTTTCCTTCCAGAGAGGTGTAAAAGGGCTACAGAGCCCCGAATACTACAGGACACAATATGGCTTTAGAGACACATCATAGAGAACCAACACGAAATCACTTCTTCCCTTCCCGTTTTGCAGGATTTCACAAGACATGAGAACTGGGTTGGTCTTAGGAACAAAGATATGTGCTTTCAAATTCCTATCACGGCATACTCTATTCATCCAACATGTTACCGTACCTCCCCTAGGACAATAGTGTTCGGGGAAGTGGGTAAAGGAAACCGTAATCCGTCTCCTCTTGGAACTGGCTCATTCTTGCATGGTGCTTGGCACCAAAGAGCACTCAACAAATAGTTGCAGAACAAATGTGCCCATGAACTTTGACCTGAATGACCAAATCACCCACTAAATCCAAATTAGCTGCACTGTGTCTTCCAGAAGTACAGCCATAGACATAACCAAAGTTGCCTTGTTCAGAAAAAAAAAAAATTAAAAACAAACCAACCATCTTTGATTTGGTTCAAAGAATCTATCTTAACAGAACAATAACAAAGAGAGTGAGAGAGAGAGATAGAGACAGAGACAGAAAGAGGCTTACGCAAATGGCGCAGCCTAAGAATCTAGGAAAATGCTACTTAGGAATTGACACTGTCCTCAAGGGAACATAGCAGTGCCCTATCACACCCTTTCCGAATCTCATCAAATGAATTAAAGATCTCAAGGCACTGTTTGTCCTTTATTGTTGGGCAAGCAATCCCCACACACCCTCCACTCAGCAAGCAAGCCCTTCGTACTACAGGTTTCTTCTGCTGCGGGGCTGAGTGGGAGAAGGGAGCAAAACCCGGCAAAGGCAAGCCTTTAAGAGTTTTATGTTCCTTTCCCTGCAACACTCTATTGATTTGCTCACACTCCCCAAAGATCTGAGACAGTTTATAATCATGACCATAATTAAATGCCATCAGGAGTTCGAAGGGACTTCGTTCTTTAACATTTAAAGAGATGATAAGCTTCTGTTTAAAAGCCTACGGAGAAGCCAAGCCAACCCCACATACAGACTCTGCCTTTCTGAAAAACCTCTGCTTTCTTTCTTTCTTTCGAAGATTTTTATGCATTTATTTGAGAGAGTGAGAGAGCACGATACGGGGAGAGGCAAAGGGAGTGGGACGAGCAGAGCACAATGTGCGGCTGGATCCCAGAACCTGGAGATTAGGACCTGAGCCGAAGTCAGATGCTTAATCAGCTGAACCACACAGGTGCCCCCCAAACCTCTGCTTTCTTTTTAAAAATTTTTTAAATTAAAAAAAATTTTTTTTAATTTTTATTATTTTTTAAATAATAATTTATTTTATTTTTTTCAGTGTTCCAAGATGCATTGTTTATGCCCCACCCCCAGTGCGCCGCAGCTCTCGGTGCCCGCCGTGGGCTCCAGAGACACGGGGAGAAAATTCCCCAACCCCCTCCTAGGATTTGATGATATGGCTGCCAGGACAGGATGAAATGCAGAAGAGGAGAGCTGCTTGGGGGGAATCACTTCCAGGGGAAAGCAATTAAAAGAGCCTTTCATCAAAGATTGCTGCTGTGAACAAGATAGGGAATGGGTCAAAAGTGCCAGGAACCCCCAAATCTGTTCACCTCTAAAATTGTATCCAGGCAGCATCTCTAGGTTCAGGGAAAGTAGAAATCTCAGCATCAGAATAATTGCTTAAAAATTGGGGCTGGAAAGTTTCAAAGTATGTCTTTAAGATTTAGAAGACATTAAAAAAAGAAAAAAAAAGAATACAAAGTCCAACGAGCCACCTGTCCTTATTGTCTTACTGTCAATATCCTGCTGTCTCTCCACCCCTTACTTCCTTCTGTTGCCCTGAATTTGGTAAATTGTGAAGGTACTGTCCCTGCTTGCCCTGTTAGCTGAGGGTTATATTTTTTCCCATTCTTGCTTGGATAAGCTTGGATCATAGATCTATATATTTTCCTACGATCACATCCCAGCAGCGCCAAGTTGCAAATGCCTTATCTTCTCTGATGCCCTGCCAGTTTCCCTGTATCTATTAGGCTTTGCTGTACCTAGTTAGAGGAAAGGACTTACAAATTGTGTCCCCCATCCTGTATGGTTGTTTGAAGCCATCACAGGCATTATTAAAGATGATTGATAGACTTCATTGTTGTGAGATGCATAGGACAATTTATTCATTTGATGTCCATCATCACTCGTGTTTCTATATATTTGTAAATGAGACTTCGCAGCAAGATTTTTGTAGATGAACTATTGTTTGGATGATAATTTTATGGGACTGCCGTATTTCCAGACTGTAAAACTTAAAGCTTCTTGCTTTTGGCCAGCCTTAAGCCAGGCGCTGGAGTTCAGATAGGACATTGAAGGGGAGGCGGGGTGGTGGCGGCAGGGGAATCGTTGCGTTACTTGCGGAGGAGAATCTGACTGGTCCGTGTAATGAGATAGAACTGAGAGTTGGGTTGGCTGGAACTGCAGTACGCCCCCCAAACTGCTCAACTACGCCTGGCTCAGCAGCCAATGGCCCATTAATGTACAGAGCTAAATAAAATCATCTGTTAGTGAAGATAAGCGTGATTGCTGCTGGTCTGGTTATACAGACTGTGTCCCATTAAATTAAGCATGTGAGATGCCAAACACAGGGAACCAGCTCACGGTTGGAATGTATTCAAGGCACTGGGGCAGCTTTCTCAGATTAATGTGGGTGTGCAGGGAAGACTATTAAACCCCTCCGAGCACGGGGTCCAACCAGTGCATGCAATTTCTGGGCACCTGTTAGGTCTTTCATTTATACAAATAACACCGAGGAGCTCAGCCTTGGGAATGTACTCGCCGTGGTCTGGGCTCCTAGATTTAACAGCCTAATGAAGATCTCCTTGCAACACTTAGTTGGAGGGGCCTCCTGGGGCACATTTCATCTGTGTTGCCCTATCTTTGTTACTGAATGTACCGCATCTATCTCGGAAAGTAGGGTGACACGTTCCTTGTTGTCAAAATTGCTCTGCAGGTTTGGAAAAGTCTCAGAGTTAATGTCAGCTCTGGCACGGTGTTTCTCTCTCAACACTGGAGACAGAGCGGGCAGCATCTGTCTACTTGGCCAAGCATCCTCGCCCTGCTCCAGAGATACACATCATTCTCCCCGTGGATCACACTGCGTGCTCTGAGACAAAGGCTTTCCTCCTTTGTCTCATGTAATAAGCAGAATAAAATCAGTAACAGAGAGCCTGGCTGGTGGACACAAAGGCCGACCTGCTAATAAACACAGCTGTGCCCAGGGTCCGTGGGGTCTGGAGGGGCCTGCCGTGCCTTCTGTCCCCTGCCGGTGTGTCTGCAGCCACCTTGTCAACAAGAGGCTGCTGCAGGCTCTGACATCAGGGACTGATATCAAGACACAGGAGCCTCTGCTCTCAAACTGCTGGGCCATCAGAGACGACTCCTGGAGCCACCGTTCTTGCTTCTGTGAGGCAGCAAAAGGAGCAATATGCTTCCAAGGCTGAAGAGGGTTGGGTTTTTTTTTTTAAGATTTTATTTATTTATTTGACAGAGAGAGATCACAAGTAGGCAGAGAGGCAGGCAGAGAGAGAGGAGGAAGCAGGCTCCCTGCTGAGCAAATAGCCTGATGTGGGCCTTGATCCCAGGATCCTGAGATCATGACCTGAGCCGAAGGCAGAGGCTTTAACCCATTGAGCCATCCAGGTGCCCCAAGGCTGAAGAGTTTTAAAAAGGATCGGATAAAGGAGCCAGTTCTTACACAGAATACATGCTAGAGGCTTCCACTCATCTGAAACTCTAGAGCAGGCAAAATGAATCTGTGGTTTGAAAAGAATGAGAACTGTGACTGAGTCTGATGGAGTGTGGCTGGAGGGGATTAACTGGAAGGACACAGGAGGAAAGTTTATGGGGTGATAGTGTGTTCTGGATCGTGATGGGGCTTTGGGTAATATGGCAGTATGCACGTGTCAAAGGTCATGGAATAGACCATTTAAGACTAGTATGTTTCATTGCCGATAGCTTTTATCTCAAAAACAGAAAGAGAAAAAGAAGGGAAGGCGGGAGGAAGGAAGAGAAGATGGAAGGGAAGGGGGGAGGGAAGGAGAAAGAGAGAGAAAGAAACCATAAATAAATATTGAACTCTAGCTTGCGCTCCTTGAGGTCTTTAGGGTTGAAATGTCCTGTCGTCTACTCCGAAATGCTTCTGAAAACTGATGCGCCGTTAAGATTGAGAGATCTTCACTATAGTTCAGATGTCTCCATGGTGTTCACTGGACAATTCCCTTAACTTTTCTATGTGTTTGAAACTTTTGTTATTACAATAGAGGAGTGAGGAAATTCAATTCTGGTTTTTAGAAGCCAGGCTTCCGAGTTGGCAGTGGTAGTTTGGAGGATGTACTAGATGGAGTGTGGGAGGCGGGGCTAATGCTAGCCACAGCGGGGCTCTCTGTGTGGGTTCTATGCGCCTGGGGGCCCCCTGCTTCTTTCTGGGCTCTATCAGACTGTAAAATACAGCTCTGCTCAGGCAGCAGAGCTCAGATAACGTAAGCAAAAAATATGTCCTTTGGATAATTTGCAGACTTTGACCTGAATTAAGGGCAGATACATTTAGATATATGATTTGTTTCCTGGCTGCCACATTATTTCAAAGTATCCTTGTTATTGCTTATGGTGAAGAACTCCTCCGCCATCAGAGAAATGAATCAGTCTGTGTTATTGAAACCATACCTTACAGCTCCCCTAGTCTATATCCGTCTTACTATCATATTGGACCAAGTTCACCTCTTAAAAAAATACTTTCAGTGTGACACAGGCAGGAAAAGAATCCTTGCTTTTTTTTCAAGCAGAACAATTGGCTGAGCCAAACAAGTTAAGTTCCATCCCTGGACCTCGTAACAAAATGGGGTCCTCTCTATATTTTTGTAGGTTCTCATTTGTAGCTCTCAATTCTAGGGGCTAAAGGGTAAAACTATAGACATGAACAGCATTACAAATTGCTGCTATTGGCTTTGGAATTCAGCCATAAATGTGTACTAAGTGAAAAAAATAAATGAGCCTATCATCTGGGCTATCTCTCACTTTCCTCCCAAATCAGCCCTACTGGGTCCCAAGACTCAGCCGAGAAAAGAAGAGAAAACTGAAACTCACTTTTCCAAGCATCATGACCACAGTAGCATGCCAAGGTTAAGCAACAAAACCAGGGAATGAATATTGCCATAACTTCCATAAGAATTCACTTTACTTGACTATTTGGACAGATATATTTTTTATACTAAAATATAAGAAATATATTCTGGAAAAGTGTGCAAATTCCCATGTTGTAGTAGGTGACATCCAATAAACCACATCTCCCTGTTTTCTTTTATCTTTTTTTCTTTTTTTTAAAGATTTTTATTTATTTATGTGACAGAGAGAGATCACAGGTAGGCAGAGAGGCAGGCAGAGAGAGAGGAGGAAGCAGGCTCCCTGCAGAGCAGAGAGCCAGATGCGGGCCTCGATCCCAGGACCCTGAGATCATGACCTGAGCTGAAGGCAGAGGCTTTAACCCACGGAGCCACCCAGGCACCCATCTCCCTGTTTTCATGCACTTGTGTAAGTTCCTTCCTTTGAACCCAGGCAGGACCTCTGACCTGCTTTAACCAACAGAATGCAGGGAAAGCAAGACAGGGCCTAGACCCTAAGCCCCAGGAAGGCCTGGCAATTCTCACTGTTGTGTTTTTATAAGAAATTTGACTACCTCGTGTCTTCCATGATATGAGGAAGCAAAAGTGTCCATGTGGAGAAGTATCTATGGAGGAAACTAAGGCCCGTGCCAGCAGAATTCCTAGCCAGCAATCACCAACCACCTGCCTTGTGCAGGAGACCACTTTGGACCTTCCTAATGTCTAACCCAACACCACATGAAATAGAAAACCACCGTTGACGCACAGAATTGAGAAATAATAAACTGTTCTTGTTTTAACTGCCAAAGCGGGGGGTAGTCTGTTACACAGAACTAGATACCCAAACCATAGTAAAATTTGTGACTTTGAAGAAATATTACAATCGAAGAAAGCATCTTAGAGCAATACCTTGAGACTTCTACCTGTCAGAATACTTCGGGAAAGATGATCAAGAAGCATTTCCTTAGACTATAACTCACAAGAAGATAATCCCCCAGATTCAGGTATATTTCCTAGTTGTTATATAATCGAGAGAAGAGCTTTGTGTCCGAAGCCTTTGTTAGATGATTGGAAATAAGCATTTTTTTTTTAAGATTTTATTTATTTGACAGAAAGAAACACAGCCAGAGAGGGAACACAAGCAGGGGGAGTGAGGGAGGGAGAAGCAGGCTTCCTGCGGAGCAGGGAACCCGATGTGGGACTCGATCCCAGGTCTCTGGGATCATGACCTGAGCCGAAGGCAGTCGCTTAACCAACTGAGCCACCCAGGCGCCCTGGAAATAAGCATTTTTAAATCATGCCTTTTCCTACCAAGGTGATTGCTTATGGGATCATTTTAAGACATATTATGAACATAGAAAGCTCATTTATATCTGGCATGCTCTTCCAGACCCCTCAAGTATTTTTCTCCCAAATTCCTGCTGTGGTCAAGAGCCTCCCTCCCTATGGCCAGCTATAAACTGGTCCCACAAGGATGATGAGAGTCATGGTCATTAACACTGAGTAGTCACACCCCTGGACCTGCCTTCTCCCAGCACCAGAGCCTGAGTGACCAAGAACCTAACCTAACCTGAGCTGAGGAGGAAAGGAAAGAGATAGAACAGGAACAACGTTTATTGACCGCCTTGAGCTAGGCATTGTGCTAGATACATCAGATGCATTGCAAATCTCTGAAGATGCCCAAGCCTCCGGGCAGGCGGGTATTATTACCCTCCTTTTATGCAAACGGCCAAGATGTCGGCAAAGTACTAGCATAGCAGCTGGCTCTTAAGAAGTGCCCCCAAGGGCGCTTGGGAGGCTCAGTTGGTGAAATGTCTGCCTTTGGCTCAGGTCATGATCCCAGGGTCCTAGGATCGAGTCCCTGCTTAGCAGAGAGCCTGCTTATCCCTCTTCTTTTGCCTACTACTGTGCCTACTTGTGCTCTCTCTCTGCCAAATAAATAAATAAAATCTTAAAAAAAAAAAGAAGTACCCCCAAATAGCAGCCGTTAGTATTTTTATGCTGTTGTCACTATCACCTCATAAAGTGGAAACTGAGGCCAATTGACCGGCCAAGGTCACACAAGAGCAAGAGTGTGGCACCAGGATGCTGACCCCAGGTCTCTCCGATGCTTTTCTCTCCCTCCAGACAGGTAACAATGATGGGTCATAAGGACAACATGGGTGTCGGTTCCCCCTGATGATGGCTAAAAATGTTATGCCCTTAGAATATACCAGCAATGATATGTTAAAGCTGTATCCAATCTAACATACAAAAGTGTTTTGGGGTCCTGTTTAATGCATCTAGGGTAGGTATTTTAGAATTACAGAAAGGAAAAAAAAATGTTTTCGAAGAGCCATTTATAGAAAGTCACTGACATCACTAATAGCAAATGGAGAAATTCTATCCATGAGGCAATGGACTGAGGCTGAGAATTTCAGGGATTTAAGCCAAAGCAGATTTTGTAACTTGTAATTTGTGATGATTATGGACCCAGTGGTCCACTGTTTTGGGTTGAAGCGGGTCTAGTGTCAGGTTAACTTCACAACAGTGTGTGGGACACTGAAAAGATGGCGTCCCATGGGGCTGGTGGCCAGATGCTCGATGACATTCAGTAGAGGCAGAATCTGAGTTTGCATCTTGTCTCTGCCACTTCCTGCTAAGACCGTGAGTCTTACTTAAATTCTCCCTGGCTCACTCCTCATCCATAAGCAATTGCCTAAATGTGAACTTTAGCTGAGCTACTGGGCTGGAAACACTTTGGACACGGTACACCTCAAAACAAGTTTCCTCTCCTTTCCCTTCCCAGACGGGTTAAGTTCTGTCAATGTCCATCTCTAGCATCTGAACCCCAAGAAAAACATTTTCTTCTGCTTTCTTTGCCCTGGATGACTTTTGTTTGCATTGTTAACTACTTGGAAAGTAATAGCGCCGCATTTGTTTTGTTTTCTGTTCTACGCTGTGGTTTACCAAGAAGCCATATACCTTGAAAAAAAAATGGGTTTTGTCACTTCTTATCAGGAGCATTTGAATCTTAAGCAAACAGAACACAAAATAAGATTCAGTGTCCTGCCTGTCCCCCAATTACCACAAGGAAATAATGTGCAACCTCAAATAACACTAACAAATAATCTTTTCCTCGAGAAAAACAAATGTGGACCCAGCCCTTTCCAGAGTTTCCCAACTTAGATTTTTCTACTGGGGTCCAAGCCAGAAAGCTAGAATCTATGTAAAAAGCCGATCTGAGATGGATGCTACCATCTTATTGTAGATGGTCACCCAGTACCCCTAGAGGCAGTAACTGGTGACAGCCAGAGAGAAACATTGTCTTGGATCACATTCTGGATGTGAGCTTGTATGTAATCTTGGTCTTTTGTGAGAAGAACACTTAGTACAGCTTACGGTAAAGCTCTAGAGAGGCTGCCATTTTTGTTTTTGGATGTCAAGTTTTTTTCCTCTTGAACATCACATCATCTGATCCCAAGGTCTCTACTAATTGTCATAAACGATTGCCAGGGTATTATTTTTTAGTTTCTTAGACAGCTGGAAAATATCCCCTCCAGGGGGCGCTTAATTTCTTGCTAGTCACTTAGAGACAGTCTCCAGGCCCTTCACACAAGCAGGCCAGATTCACACAAGGAGGAGAAGATGCAGGGTAACGGGAAATAACCTTAAGTCAATCCTGAAAAACTCACTGGGCCTTGAACGCCGACCTAGGGAAAATGCCCCGCTCAACAGGATGAAAAGAAAATGAACAATACACTCCCATTTGGTTTCAGAACACCAGTTTGGGCCTTTAGAAGAACCCATCCTGTTAATGGAACTACATCAGTTCTCCTAAAATAAAATCCATGAAGAAGTGCCACAAGTCGTTGAGGTTTCCTTCTCTCTCTCTCTCTCTTTTTGGTTGAACCACATACCTTCCGCCCAAGCAAAACTTATTCTCAGGAACAGAGCCCAAGCCCACGCAGATCTTTATCTTTTGTTCCAACCCTACACTTGTTTTACCCTCAGCTAGTTTAGGCAGAAACTGATCGCTAATGCTTTTCATTAAGACAGTCAAGAAAAAATTGCTTACCAGGTTTTACTCCTTCATCAGCCTGACTAATTACACCCATTCACTGTTCCTTTCATACAGAGACTTCAAATTCCAACTCTCAAAGACACACACCACCCAAGAGACATCTGCTTCCTGGCTCACTCTGTCTCCGTTTCATATTACCCAGTGAAAACTATTCAGTGGCCCAGAAAATAGCAACTAAGCAAAATCTCGAAGTAAGAAGTGGTTTCAAGTTGATAAAGGGTCAGGTCAAGGAAAAGGTGTTGAGATAAAGGTAATGGGAGGTAGTGGGTAAAAAGACAGGAAAGAATCTTCTCATTCAACACATTTGGAGAAAGGCATTTGGCGCCTAGAGTCTAATGACAAGGCCCGTATATCTCTGCGCTGTGGGACAAGTGGGACGTGAATGTGTTCCAAAGGCAAAACTGATCTGAAACAGTTGGAGCAGCAAGCTGGAGTGGAAGCTTGAGGTCTGAGTGATAGCAACCAAAGCTGAACTTGACCACCAAGCCCAGGCGATGCTTGGTAGCAATCATACTCCTCCCCACCAGCAAAAGTCGGCCTTTCAGCAGGTCAGGGGACCAAAAGCTCCATAAATTTGGGAAGAACTTTCCACAGATTCACGGTTCAAACTGGAATTTTTCCTTTCAGGCAAAATATGAGAATGCATGCCGACCTCACAAAATATTAAATTCTTAACTTTCTCACTGTGGGAATTTCTTTGCATGCACTTGCTTTAGCCAAGTAAACAGGGACTCTTCACATCTATCTGCAGAAGCACACAGCGTGGACCTACAGAGCTAAAATCCCGTATCCCATCTATAACGTGTTCTGAGTTCTTTGAAGATCTTGTCTTTCTGCCTAATTCAACTATTGGTGCAGGGGTGTCTGGGCAGCTCAGCCGGTTAAGCGTCTGCCTTCGGCTCAGGTCATGATCTCGGGGTCCTGGGATCGAGGTCCTTGCGCAGCAGAGAGCCTCCTTCTCCCTCTCCCCATGCAGCTTTGCCTGCGATGCTCTCTGTCTCCCTCTCTCTCAAATAAATAAATAAAATGTTAAAAAAAATAAAATAAAATAAACTGTTGGTGGAAACTTCACCGTAAAAAAAGTAAATAAATAAAAAGTATAGCATCTTCAAGATCGCTGTCAGAAAACCACTCTGATGCTTGGTTTAGTTTAAATACACCTCATAAGAAATAGGTCCTCCTGGGACGTCTGGGTTGCTCAGTCTGTGAAATGTCTGCCTTTTGGTCAACTCATGATCCCAGGGTCCTGGGATAGAGCCCCGCACTGGAGTTCAGCTCGGCAAGGAACCTGCCCCTCCCTCTCCCTCTCCCTGATGCTCCCCTTACTTGTGTGTGCATGCTTACTCTCTGTGTCAAGTCGATTAAATCTTTAAAAAAGAAAAGAAAGGGGGCGCCTGGGTGGCTCAGTTGGTTAAGCGACTGCCTTCGGCTCAGGTCATGATCCTGGAGACCCGGGATCGAGTCCCACATCAGGCTTCCTGCTGGGCGGGAAGCCTACTTCTCCCTCCCTCACCGCCCCTGCTTGTGTTCCCTCTCTGGCTGTGTTTCTCTCTGTCAAATAAATAAAATCATTAAAAAAAAAGAAAAGAAAGAAAGAAAAAAGAAAAGAAATAGGTCCTCCTAACACCTTTTCTTCTGAAGTTGTCCAAACTAATTTCAGCTTCAGGCTTTCACATGTGCTTCTCTTCTCATAATGCTTTTCAGGATTATGAAAAGAAAGGAAAAAAAAGAGGATAACTACTACTATAAGTTCATTTCCCATGCTCCGCTTGTTACTGTGCAAAGAGCACGAGGTCTGTTGCACATCTAAATTGTGTTTTTAACATAAAGCTCTAGGGTCTCTGAAATAGTGAGTGTGTGTCGCCATCCTTCAAAAAACTGTTTATTAACTGGAGATTGTGTTTCAGGGTCTCGACCCCACTATTCAGAACTCGATTCCCTTTCAATGATTTGTCACTGAAGCCTCATTTTCAAGGGATCATCGGAAAATAGGCTTCTGTTCTCTTAGGTTTCCAATTAGTGAAGCCATCTATAAAATGCTATTTTTTGACAAATGAGGCTATATTAGATCACAGATTTTTGAAGGTGAATAGCCTGCAGGGGCCTCAGACATCATTCTATCCCAGAGTTACAAAGTTCTAGTTCATCCTGGAGACACATTTCAGGCTGGTCAAGGCATGGCCCCTTTTTCCTGCCCTCAGCCAAGCAGGAAGCAAGCAGGCAGTTTTTTCCCATCCATTATCTCGACCCTATGTAGTACATAATTTATACATTGTATGTTTAGCTTAGTGGCTTTATCTTTTTCTTTTTAATAAATTTATTTATTTTAGAGAGAGAACACGCACAAAAGCACGCGTGCAAGTGGGGAGAGGGGCAAAAAAAAAAAGATAATCCTGATGCAGACACCAGCCCCTGAACACAGAGCCCTACGATGATGATAAGGATGCAGGGTTCGATCCCAGGACCCCCCGATCGTGACATGAGCTGAAACGAAGAGCCAGCCGCCTAACTGACCGAGCCACCCAGGCGCCCGTGGCTTTATCTTTTATGCTTAGCATTTGGAGAAGACACATCAGTTCTGAAAAATACAAATAATAGCGCAGTTGCAAAATATTCTATTTGCAACGAAATACATTAAATAAAGGAGATATTTTAAATCACCCTTACTGGCACTATACACAGTATAATTAGTGTTAAGCGTCTGTGATAAATTGTGCCTAACAAATTGCTCAAGCATCATAAGCATTATGAGAAGACCACAGTTTCATTAAACACTGAAAATTGTATTTTTCCCAGCGGTTGTACTGCAAGATAATGAACTCCCTACGAGTGGTGGCAGAGATGCAAATTCAATTTTGCACAAGACTCACAAATACCGTAATACATTATGCCAATGGAGACATAGCCTCCGTCTAGACAAAATGAAAAACTTTCCTCATGTTCAGTAAATGTGTATAATTAAGAAAATATGAAGAACAGCTAATCATCAATATTGTACCCACGTCTGTATCTGAAATCTTATTGTTAAAAAAAAAAAAAAAGAAAGAAAGTCTAGCTGAGAGTTGAAACTTATTCTTCCAGGCTTCAAATTTCAGGTTTTCAAAGGGACTATTGATATTGGAGAAATTAGAAAGCACCCTAATCTGGTCCCAGAATTTATTAACTCTTCCTTAAATTTTTGCTTTCAGCTGAGTGGCAAGCCAGGATTTTAATTTATAAGAGCATCTTCTATCTACAAATAAGCAGACGCTGTCTGGAGGACAAAATTGAAGCACTCCGATAGTTTTATTAATTTATTTGATTTACTTCTGGTTTCTCTTACCCAATCTTATTTATGTCAAAGTAAGTTGGAGCAGAATTCATTATGTAACAAAATGCAATTTGACCACTTTTTATTGGGACACGATGATTCAATCATTTCTCTCCTTAAATCCTATTATCTCCTTCTTATGTTATTTTGCACAGATCAAATCACATAAGATGAAGTTCCAAAAGAAACTTAAGAATTTGTGGGAGGGATGAAATCAGATCCCAGTAATTCCTTATACTACAAATACTAAGTTACACAGCAATCAACATTCTCACCATTTGGCATTCTATAGTATATTTTCTCTGGTGAAAAGAATTGAGTTCGTGAACTTGACTTTCTAAAGCAAACTTCAAGTTTCTTATCATTTAGATACAGAATTATCAAAAGTGCTGAGTCTAATCTGAACAAGTTTGGTCATTTCTACATTTTGTTGATTATGTGGGTTATATAATTTGCCAAGTGACTAGAGGATCTTTTCCTCTTCAACTAGTAAAGTTAAGGAGTTTTTGCATTTTAGCAATTTTATGATATGTCTGTGAAATTATAAAGTAGAAATTCCTTTATCTGCTATTTATTTATCTGTTTCATTGTGTCCAATACATTGTCAGTACATCTAGAACTCTCAACTCATAAATGATCTGGTTGCCAAAGTCTATTTCCCTGCTGAATGTTTAGAAATAGGAGTCATTGTATCATGAAGACACTGCTTTATGCTTAAAATAACAAGACTATTCCTTAAACGCCTTTTGAGCCCTTGTGTTACTATGTCCTCCAGATCCCACTTCCGAGGTCCTAACCTATCATGAGTGAAATATCTCCATATTCAGAAAGACCGGCAACAAAAGTACCCGCCTGTCCCAAGGATGCTTGTCTCCATATCTCACCAAGTCTCATCGCCCTTCCGGAAGAGAAACTTCCGCAGTGAGTCTGGCCAGAGGAACAATCCTAAACTCTAACGCGCATCAGAATCATCTGGGGGCCTCTTAACAATACAGAGTCTCTGGCCTCACTTTTAGTGACTCAATTTCGACAGATACTGGTTGTAAGGATTTGATTCTTAGAATCTTCAGTTATTCTCTCCCCCCCCCCCCGCCCTGGCCCCATGTCTCTCTCTCTCTCTCTCTCTCTCTCTCTCTCTCTCTCTCACACACACACACACACACACACACACACACGCACACACACACGTGCATACACACCCCTTCATGCAGAACAATAGGTACCACACAGTGAGCATCTCAAGTCCAGAAGCTTCTGCTTGCTGGTAACTGCCAATAGCTGGCCAGCCAGCTGCATGGTGGAGGGTCAAGGGTAAATAGGTAGACTTCCTCCAACAGTGGTGTCCCCCAGCTTTGCTGGGTCTGTGGGAAGGCAAAGCTCAAACAGAAGGCCACTGGGAGGCTCTACCTTCACCTCCTAAAGCCATGCGGCTATCACTGGGTTGCTCTCCGTCAAAGATGAAGTCTTCAGATCCTGGCATCCTGTACTATGTCATCACAGGCCGTTTAGAATGCAAAAGGTATTTTTGATAGTATAGGAGGGAATCTGAGGATGTAAACTATGGACAACATGAGAAAATTGTAGATATACCATCTCATTAGTTAAATTAGCTAAATTCCCAATGTAAATTGCCTCAAATCCTTTGTGGGACCATAAGTGCATGTTAGGGGAGCATGAGAGAGGACTGGCTGGCTCATCAGACAGAGGCAGAGAGAAGGGCACTAGGTCAGCATGTTCAAAAGAAAACAGTATTTGGACTTGAGCTGCCTCAGTTCCAACCCTAGTTCTTCTGCCCGGTAGCTGCATGTCTTTGGGCAAGTTGCTTAATTCTTCTGTGCCTTATTCTTTTCCACTGTGCAGTTAAAGTAATAATACCTCCTGCATAGGAAACTGCATAAATCAAATGAGATAAATGTGTGTAGAGCACATTTCACAGTGGCTGACGTGTATTAACCACAAGATAAATAGTCACTTGAAACTTAATATTAATCCCAGGAAGGAGCCATCTGACACATAGAGGGTTGACCCTGAAAATTCCCGCCCCCTTCCCTAGAACCTTCTGAGTTAGTTTCTTTCTTTTCTTTTCTTTCTTTCTTTCCTTCTTTTCTTTCTTTCTTTCCTTCTTTTCTTTCTTTCTTTCCTTCTTTTCTTTCTTTCTTTCTTTCTCTTTCTTTTTTCTTTCTTTCTTTCTTCTTTTTTCTCTTTATTCCTTTCTTTCTCTCCTTCCTTCCTTCCTTCCTTCTTTCCTTCTTTCCTTCCTTCCTTCCTTCCTTCCTTCCTTCCTTCCTTCCTTCCTTCCAAGATTTATTTATTTATTTGAGAGAGTGCACGAGCACATATAAGAAGGGGGTGGGGCAGAGGGAGAGAGAAAGAAAAAAATCCCAAGCAGACTCCCTGCTGAGTGCGGAGCCCCATGTGGGGCTTGATCTCAGGGCCCTGAGATCATGACTTGAGCCCGAATCAAGAGTCAGATCCTTAACCGACTGAGCCACTCAGGCACCCCATGGGTTTCTTTTAGACAAAGGGCACCCACCCCAGTCATCTTTCCAAGCAGCCCTTTCTTGGTCCCTAAATTTCAAATCTTGCCAGTGGCTATTGCTTTAGTCCCTAAGGGTCATTTTTCCAGAATTTATTTTCTTTCAGGGTTTGTATCCCTTTTTTTTTTGGTCTCCTTCTGGAAGCCTCTATGTGCCTCTCTTATGGCCAGTTCTCCTCCATAAAGTCACCTTTGGAACTTGAACATGAGGCCTCCTGAGAAATTATCATCTCATAATACAAAACATTAAGCATCATCATTCCTGAAACCTATTTTACAAAACCATACAGGAGAATTCTCAAAATGTAAACCACTTGGGAAGTGGAAGGGAAAGGACTGGAAGAAAGCTTTCAACCCAACAGTGAATGGACATGGCCACTGAGATAGATAACATGCCATTCAAATGGGAAGGCTGCCTAACTTCTGCTCCTAACAGAATCAGAGGAACATTTCACTTCTTAACCATGCCTGACACATTTCTCTCAAAGCTACAGTCAGATTCAAATACAGTAGACACAATTATCCTTTCATCAGTTCATTCAGTCATTTGTCAGGTTTATTATACACCTACCATGTCCTGGGCACTGTTCTAGAAGCCAGAGATGCCAGAGCACTTGTTTATCCATCGAATGGTCCATAATTAGAAACCTAGAAAATCGTCAGTAAGTATTTCCATCTACAGTTTTCAATATCATTCAGTGACCCACTGCCGCTGGGTTCCCAGGTTAAGACGTGACTTCCTGATTACACACACTCATCATCCACCAGAGACATAGGATTATATATGCTAAGCCTAATCTGAATTTTATCCTCATCCTCTCTACCCCACCCCATCCTGGAGTTTCACTCTTAAGTGTTCCAGATAGGCTCATTAGTCAGAGATTTGTTTTATTTCACTTCATTGGCCAATGCAGAAGCTCACACAGCCCCACCAAATTTTCTCCCTGGAAATATTCAACACTTTTCCTCTGAAACCCCATTCCAGTTAGTCTCTACAGGATGCTCTTGGGTTACCTCTCTACAAACCCCAAGGGGCAGTCCAAGCTCAGCAAGGATTCAGGGGGTAATTCAGGGGCCTGGAGATCTCCAATAAACCATATTTTGATTGTCTCATTATTTGTCACAAGGGACTTTAAACTGCAGTTGAACAATTCATACTCAGGTCTTCTCTAAATTATCAAGATAATTAAGAGAGTAAACACTGGGTCAGAAATAAATGTGTATGTTGGCTAACCTCAACATTCTAGCTCATCTGCATTTGTCAAGCCCAGTGAAGACTTCTGAGCTTTTGGGTAAACACGTGCTACTCTATTTATTAAAAGTGAATATGAGGTAATGGTCACATATATGAATGTGTGTTAGCATATGTGTCTGTGACAAAGCAAGTGTTTAAAAATATCAGCTCCTTGATGTCCCCTGACCTTATGAAGCTCCTGATTGTGTTCTTCCCAGGGAAGAAATGCCACTTATGAGTGCTGACTCATGTTTTTCAAAGAGACCACCCCCGCCAAAAACTAAATATCTATAAGAAGTTCGACCCCTTTCAACGAGGCAATTTGGAAATGGGAATCTTTGCATGGAAAACAAAAGAATGAGTCATAGAGTGTAAGCCAGAAAAGTGACTCGTCTGTCCTATGAAATGATCACACACAGCTGGCATCGAAATCGGTTGCCTGTGGAATGGCTGGGGAGAAGGCATTATTAGCATCTGTGTCCCCTCGGGCTCCCTAGGACAGGGTGACCAGGAGGGAACTGTGGGTGCTCCATCCCTCACAGCACTGTCTACAGAAACTCAGTAAACGTATGTACCTCCATTCGCTCCTTGGTACTCTCTGAACTCTGGCCTCCTAAAGACACACATCAAGTTCACCTAGGAAATGTATGTGCTAATCTGAGAAGAGTGAAGGCATTCCAGAAAGAGTCAGAGGTGTATATAGTACTGGGTGCTTTTTCCTAGGAGTTTCTGAAATGAAACAAAAAAAGTGAACTTTTCAGAATGGGCATGGGGAAGGGAAAAAGGTGGGATTTTATGTGATTTTAATGAAAGAATAAGGGCTGATTGATTATTCATGATTATTTAGTATTTCTGGGAATGAATCTATCAAGAAAATCTCACTAGGCCCAGCAGGCCCTGGGTTGACCCTTCCATCAGAAACTGGGCTGGGATCAGTGACTATTGGCTTCTTTTTATACCAACAGTAAGTTTACTACTTGCCATATGGCATTCCCTGGCCTTTATGTTTGAAGGTTAATACACTCAGCCTACCTTGATAAACCCACATGAAAGGTACAATGCCAACACTACAATTCTTCTTGCAGAGTTAGAAAATCGCTAGACATTATTTTTGGAAAAGGTCAGCAGCAGCATTAGGCTAGACGAAGGAGCCGCAGACTTCAGGGAGGTCCATCGGGGCCTGAATACAAACTCTCTCATGAGCTCAGGCTGTAAAATTCAGGTTTGTTAATTCTCCTCCTAACCTCTCTGAGCCCCGATTTGCTCACCTGTAAAACAGAGTAATAATATCTGTCCTACACCATTGACCAGGATTCATGTTTTTTTCAATGTGCAAATGCCAACACGTAGGACCTGGCATATAAAAGTCGTTAGATACTGCTTGTTTAATGATAATAAAAATGCAGACTTTACAAAAGGCATTCGGTGATGTTAAAAAACAGGTTATGTGAAAATGAGACTTTTTAAATCTCAAAAATTATATCTTTAATTCAGCAAATATAATGCTAAAACTCCAAATATGGGAAAATAAAACATTTTCTGATAAATTTTTAAAAAGAATTTCACTTGTATATTAGATTTTTATCTAATTTTCTTTCTTAGATTATTTCTCAAATTTACCAAGAAGGTTCTTGGACCCTCTTATCTTTTCTACCTTCTTAAAAGAATCTCTCTCTCCTTTTGGGGGGGGCAGACTTGTTCATTTCCTCGTTCTAGAGAGTCACGTAAAAAAACAAAAAATGCATTGAGAAGATGAGAGTGTATGTCTCTGCAGAGATTAATGCTGGTGATGCTGAGCTGACTGAGCAAAAGGGCATCAGGGAAATATTTCTCCAGGGTCAAATGGGGTGGAGGTGAGGAAGTCAGTCAGGCCAGGAATACAGGAAGGGAGGGAAGACTGGCCGTGTATCAGCCCAGCACTTCATGTATACAAAACTGAGCTTTGCTGTGGTGAGGTTTATACAAGATCCCGGTCAGAAAGGAGCATGTGCCCAGAGCGAGACCTAACCCTGAGAGGAATGCAATTCTCACCATATGCATAAAATTTAAGGGAATGCCCCAAATTCAGTGATTGAGATGCATAATACTTTAATGCAGTATTATTCAAAATAAAAATTAATGCAAGCAGTTATAATAAAGAAAATAACAAAATTTTAAAGAAAGACAGGCTCTGATCCTAAACTTGCAGGACTCAACTCACTTAATCCCACTCCTCTCTGATCCATTTTTCTTTAAAGTTGTGATATTTTCTTGCAGATTTTTTTGCATTATTTTTTGTCCTTTATTTTTATTTTATTTTTCTTCTTAAGTAGGTTCCATGCCCAGCTTGGAGCCCAATGTGGGGCTCGTTGAACTCATGACCCTGGGATGAAGAGATGGATATTTAACAGATTGAGCCGCCCATGGACCACTAATTTTTATCATTTATTTTGGCATTAAAGTATTATTTATCTTGATTTCTGTGATCTTTGGTGGCCCTTTAAGTTTGGTGCCCTAAGTAAGGCCCTCACCTGCCTTACCCTGGTCCTGGCCCTCCTGGGGTGCAGAGGGAGTTGCATGACAGCAAAGAGTCTGCTTGGGAGCTTACTGGGAACCAGTGGGGACAACCTCTATGCAGCCATTCCTGGTTCTTCTCAGAATCCCAACACTCAGTCATTTTCTCAAGCCCATGTAAAAATAGTCATTGGTGACATAGTCAAGTGACAAAAGCAGGCAACAGAAACATGCATCTCATACTTGTCTTTATTGGTAAATGTGTTTGGCTCTGAATGATCAACTACATCACAAATTCCAATACAACAGATCTTATTTCCATGTACATGTCTACATAATAGAGAATTCCAAGCTCCACTGCTCACTCACACATAGACAAGCCTTGGAGGCTCTGAACAGAGTAAAAGAATTCAAGTCACGCTTTAGGTCTGCTCTCTTGTATCCGAGGAGAGAGGGAAATAAAGTAGAACAAAGCATAGCAGTCCATAGAGACCTTTTCCAAGCCCATCCCCAGATAGCAGTGCAGAGTCGAAGGGCTGAGACCAGCACTGCCAGGCAGCAGGCATGTCCCTCCAAGAGGGGATGGGTGCAACACCCAGACCTGGCAGGGAACCAGCATCCATATCCACCCAAGTTCCTTCCTTTGAAAGTGAGCAGAGGGTGTGGGCCCCACAGATTCACCTCCCACCCAACTACCTCTCTCAGAGCTCCACCCACACACAGAAACTCTGTCCTCAGTACCACTGATCTCTTGAAGGAACAAAAGATGGCACTGATATGTAAACACCAACAGCCATACCCATGTTTCAGCTATCAGACACAAATCTGGCTAGGAGCTATTTCAACTGGAATTTGGGATGTGATGTGTAGGAAAGACTGGAGAGTACACTGAGCCCAGAAGAGAAGCAGGATTCAGGAAGTGAGGGATGATCTCATTCCCTTTGCTACTTTACCATCCTCTCCCTCCCTAAGCTCAGGAGTTCGGGAATCTAAGGCAGAGTGACCCATTCTTTATATCTTACCAATGAAATGACTGTTTTCATCTTCCCAAACCAATGTTGATAAAAGTCTAGCTGTGTCAAGGAAAACCTTATATGTTAATAGAGGAATTTTTACAATCAAAGTCAAAACAAAAGCTCTAAGGAGGGAGAGAAACACCCTTGGAAGGAAACAGCCCTCTCTCAATAAGGCTCCTCCAGCAGGGAGAGCAGATGTGCTTCAGTGGTATCAGCAAATGGTGCTGATGGAAGTAGGAACTGGGAAGCAATGTAATCATTAGCATCATGGTTCCTGAGCCCCAAGAATAAGAGGAGGAGTGACAGCTTGAGAGGGACAGAGGGATGGATATTTATGGTTCAGAAAGAATAAATAAACCAGGAGAGAGACACTATGAGGCCCGTTAGTACTCAAGCAATAGAAGGTAAGAATCTGAGTCCTGTTAATTTCTCTCTGTTCTTTTAGCATTAGACAGAAGGCCAACTTCTGTTACTCCAAAAGTGAACTGTGGTCAGGTACAGAGGTAGAATGAGGACTGCGTATGAGGGTAGAAATGGATGTGGAAGTCCATCCTTCTTGCAGGAAAACAATTCAGGTGATTGCTCCATGGTTCTGTCTCTGCCTATTTGACCAGCAGACATAGCACATAATCTCCTCTAGTAAAGGCATTCTCTAACACGGAGACAAACTCTTGATATCATTAGGTAGCATAGGATTTTATCCTGTCCCTTCCATATCAACCACTTTATTGGAACATTAGGACTATGGGACTCAGTATACATGTCATCACTACCTAATACTGAGCTTGGTTTCCACTTTAACACACCTGGAAGGTCAATGGCATGGTTAAATAAATGTGCTAAGTAATAGCAACAGGATAGAGAATGTTGCTGTCTATCCATATTCATAGCATGAACAGTAACTGATAAGAATAATTTAGACACTAGGCATTAGCATTAGATTTTTGTTTTCTTCCTAGACTTCTCCCCTTCCTACCACCCCTGCTTTGGTTCAAGCTCACACCAACCTAATCTCTTCCAAATTACAGGAATCTATCTGTTCTGAACTCATTTTTTGAATCTCTCAATGTTAATACCAACTCTGACTTATTCCCTAAGTCATACTATTGATAGAGGTTCCCTTGCCAGAAAACGGGCCTCAAAGCCCATGTCACCAAAAGAGGAAAGCTTCAGGGTAAAAAGTCTGGAGAGCACTGGGCAGCTGACTCCATTAAGCTTAGGTATGGCTGAATGACTAAGGGGACATTCCAACTTATCAGAGGCCCTTGTACCGCATGGCGGATCCTGGGAGGAAGAAAGAATGAGGAATAATATGAGAATAAATGATGACAAACATCCTAGATATAAGCAGCTTGGACCTTAAGATTCAGTGCACTCAGTTCCCTGAGAAGAGTTGGCAGCCAGGGCTGATGACCAGGGGACAAAAGGTGATCATCAGCTTCAGTTAAACAATAAACCACTTCTGGAGTCATCGGGAGTGTTGAGCCTAAACCAATGCTGTCAGCCTGCCTTGGCAGAACAGGGGGTCTCTTACTTCTGGAGTCTTCCCAGCTCACATCACGGTCCTCATTTCCTCTCTAACATTTACCATGCAAGAGCTAAACACCTCTGGATTCAGGGTCCCTCTAGACCAGACCTGAAGTGCCCTGCCACATTCAGCCCCTCAATCTATCTTAGCCCGCAGGTACCACCAAATAAATAGGAAGTCTGAAACTGGCAGTAATGTACCCAGAGTGCTTCCTACAGACCTCCAGCACAATCTACCCAGGGTGAACCATTATTACCGAACTATGAGCAAAGCTCAGTAGAAATAAAGACAGAGGCAAAAGCAGACCGTATATCACAGGATATTAAAAAGATATTCACAGGACTGGAAAGCCATATATATTCCAACAAGATCAGCTGCTATCGCTAACTGTTGGACTTTATGGGTGATTTTTTAAATTTCTTATGTTTATTTATAAATTTCTTATCTTTATTTCTTAGGTTTTTCAAATTTTCTACTATAGCCTATATTATTCATTCTTTATTTTTAAGACCACATTTTAGGGCACCTGAAGCCTCTTGGAGGGTAACTAAGACTTAATTCTGTCTTACCAGCAGAAATCACGACATAGGGTGACCGACCCACTGCCTGGGGCAGTGCTCTTCCTAGGAACCCTCTGGGTCCTTGTGGTCACTCTAATACCCACATGCTTCTTCCCTTAGGCACAAGGACTGACTTCTAATTTTCCCCTCTTTGAGGAGCTCAAGCATTCCCAAAGACACAGCCTTCTCTCAGCAGATGGAAGTAGGCTCAGAGAAAGGGCAGCAGAGACCCAACACGGATCCCCAAGGACGGTCCCACTTAGAGGCTGGACCCTCACAGCAAGAAGGTCTTTGAGGTTGGCTGTCAGGTTGCACAAAGAAGTAGTTTCCTTCCAGTCCTTTCCTGTCTATATATGGAGCAGATCTGTCTTACCCACTTTTCAAGAGAAGTGACAACGTCCAAGGTAAAGGACTCTCAAACAACTAAGACCTCAGTGACTGTGAGGAGAACATGGAGAGCTGGTCTGTGGGTAACGGGAGACGAAGCACAGTCCTGGTGGGTCCCCCTCTCAGACTGGCAGAATGAGTGAAGAAGGAGAAAGTCTACACCTCACAAGGAGGAAACCTGGGGTCCCTTGGAAGAGCTGCCATATTGAGCTATTGAGCATCACACCCCGGAAAAACTCCCATCGCGCCGTCTCTGCTTAACCATAGGGAGCACTCAATTGTTCCCAGCATCTGGGTTGCAGGGGCCTCTTAGCAACCTAAGAGGCTCCCCTGCATTTGTGTTTGCTGAGCTGGCCCCGGTCCACAATCTGCCAGCGCGTGCAAGGGTAACCAACCGGAAACCAAAGTGGGGGTGCAGCTTGATTTGAGTCCCCCTGCTGGTACCCATGCTCCAGCGGGGCTGGGCGTGGGGCAAAATGCATTAGGGTCCTGCCTCTGCTGGCAGGCTTCCAGGACATCACGGATGATTTGGTGAAATTGAAAGGAAATGTCTGCAGTTGGGGGACAGTGTGGTGGGGCGGGCATGCCTAGTTCCATCTCAGGCTGGCTGATGGTGTGGATGTAAAAACAGTTCTGAGAACATCGTTGTGAGTGTCTCCCCCTCCATCCATAGTCATTTCCCCTTGTTAGCTGTTCAGTGGAGACTTGGAGTGGTTTCTCTAGAAGGCCCAGGTAGCCTATGACAGGCTGGCATTTCTTTTTTGAGAACAAATAACATCATCCAGGGGTCAAATGCTAATAAAATGACATCTCTTATCCCACTTAGTCTTAAGTGTGCTTGGAACGGATTTGTTAAGGAATCTTCATCTCAGTGCAATTTGTAACATGGCTTACATTTTAAAAGTAATTATGCAGCATGTATTCATTTCCTTTCTTCTAGGGAATTCAAGTTGCTTTTTAAAGCATTATTTGATAGCTTCTTGCCATCTCCTCTGGAGTTGAAAAGAGAATATGATAGCAAGCTGTTCTAGCTAGCGACGGGGAACTATGGCACCAAGAGGGAGACAGAATTAGGCTGGGACCTATAGATTCGAGCCATGAAGACCCCTGAGGGATGAGTTGTCAACCCCCTATGCTGTAAACGAAGCCGTTTCTAAGGATCCTAAAATAACCGCCTTCTCCCTCCATCCTAACACTCACGCTGGGCAGAATGGGCTACGCTTATTTTTAAAGTGCAGGTCACAACCTTCAAAGGGATATAAACAGTTCCCAAAGAAGCTATTACTTGGTTGATTAAATGCTTAGAAGAAAATATACTTTTGAAAGACAAAATTAATAGGCAAAAGATAGAGAAGAGTGCTAAAGCAATTATTTCTACCTGGTCTTAAATCCCGTCCCTGACCATGGAACTGGACCCCAGGCACAGGCTGTAGGGAGGCTTGATGATAAGCCCAAGTAACTCTCAGAACCCCATCCTTTGATCTAATGAGCTCCTGGGGTCCTAGATGTAATTCAGGATTTGTGCTTGTGTGTACTCAAAGTAATGTTGCAAATACATTCAAAACCTCTGCGGTTGTATGAAAAATATCTGCCTCCAGTCCTCCCCTTATTGGCAACACGATGATGGTGTGGATATGGCAGTTAGGGGAGCAGGAGGAGTGCCCTGTGTGATCCTTTCAACTACAGTTAAACACGCACCTTCTTATTGTGTCTTATCTCCCTAGTCTTAGCTGGTCTAGGAATCTGTGCTTATCTACATAATTGCCTAAGAAGCATGAAACCAATGAGAAGACACACACACACACACACATGCGTGTGAACTATAATATCTGGAAGAAGTATGGCACACTCTGCAGGAAATCAATAAATATCCATTTTTCATCAGAAGCAGAACCAAAGGAAAAAGGCCAGAATTCTTTGTATGCGCCTGCCGCAGGAGTTATAGCCCTAGGCACTCACAGAAGGCTTACACCACAATGACAAACACATACGGTTCATATTTAGAGACAGTTCTAATTTAATTCTGGCCCTAGGCCTAGGACCCTAGCTAATTTACAGGGCTGCTCTAGGAAAGACACACATTTGGGGATGACAATGAGTCTGTACCATTGGTTTTTCTTATAGGGGAAGCTATAATGCATTCCCACCCTTCAAAAGAACCCCAGATTGATGATTTGGAGGGTTTTGCTGGTTAGTGGTTCTTTTTCTTTTCTTTGCTCTTCTTTTCTTTTCTCTTCTTTTCTCTTCTTTTTTCTTTTCTTTTCTTTTCTTTTCTTTTCTTTTCTTTTCTTTTCTTTCCTTCCTTCCTTTCTTTCCTTTCTTTCCTTTCTTTCTTTATTTCTTTGTTTCCTTCTTTCTTTCTTTCTTTTTTTTCAGCTCAGAAGATGTGTTTCCATTGTACCCTGTCAAAATTTTTCCCAGCTGTCAAGGAGAGGATAGCACACGGCTGCCCTTGAGCCGAGTTTGCAAATCCTACTGGGAAACCACCCCATGCTGTCAGATGATGTGGTTTTCAGACACATCTACACAAACTAGTTGAATTAACGACCAACTCCAGACTTGATGTCACTGAGCCCCTCAGCTCCATCTTGCCATCCTGATTGGTCGAGGAGATGGGTCTAGAGTTAAAATGGCATAGCACTTTGAGGGCTTAGTCATTAGAGCATACTGCTTTCTCTTTGGAAGGCAACTTCTTGCTTGGCTAGGTTATGGAAGCTAAGGAGTGACGTCAAGGTGTTGTCTGGCCAGAATTTGCAGATAACCACAGAACTCTTCTCCTCCATCAGGCATGGATTTAGCCTCCTTTAGTTCCTGCAGTGACACAGGAGCCTCCAAATATCAAATTATTATCAGGCGGTCTTGGGGGAAGCTCTGGGCCCTGCAATAAAGTAGACAGACTTGCTATTGGAAAGTACTCGGGAGCAATGCAGTCCTGTTCAGAGTGCTCTAAAATCCTGCAAACCATCTCTGGACTTTTTAAATAAGTCCACTCACAGAGCTTCTGAGAGTGAAAAAGTACTTCAGGGGATATAATTGATCATTATCTTTTGCTTAAGTGATCTTACACATCATTTAAAGCAATCTGGTTTGATCCTCTTTGTGTGTTTGTTGTTTTGTTTTTAAAGCAAAGCTATGCAAGCATGGAGGTTGTGTCATTTTGGACGAGCCACTTCGGAGCGTTGTTTGTAAAATAAGGTGCATTCATTGATCTCTAAGGTTTGACTTGGGGGTCACAACCAGATGATGGAGTATGGACCAACTCTGACTCATGCTGACAAAATGTATTGATTCCATGCAGTGTTTTAAATCTGAAGGAATTCATAGAAAAGTAATAAATGTTGTTCTTGCTGGAAAAAATGAGAGGATCTGGTAATAGCAGACCAATGTTCTAGTGAGGCCTTTACAATGCCACATCATCTTTCTTACCCAGCCCGTTTCTCATATGACCTGTCTGATCCTATAGGTAATGAGGGGTTAGGACACTTGCTCTGAGCCAATCTATTCTAGTGCGCTGTGATTTTATGATTGTATCTGTAACCGCTGGTGTGACCAACTAGATTCCCTGATGGCAAAGAACATGCTACCATCCTCACCAAATCTCTGGTTCTTTAGCATTGCAAAAGTGTTGTGGGTAGTCAATAAATATTTAATGAATTGAACTTCACCTTCTATATTAGAGAGTTACAATTCAGCGAGATGAGACTGGGACCATCCCATGTAAGATCACACATCTATTCTCAAGCCAACATCTTCGAATAGTATGTAGATTTAGGGAAGAGAAGTAAATATGCTGGTTTGTTGCCCATGCTTCTAGCGGGGTCCAGAGGTTAGTGGTGTCCTATCCTTGGGGTATTTTGCTTTAAGTATATGGTAAAAGTCCTAAACTTTTTCTGAGATCTTCTTAAATTTGTTTTTCAAATGCGACATATCCAACTTCTTGGAAGACGTGTTCTTTAGAGGTTCTTTGAAGATTAGTTTGTAAAAATATTCAATGGGAATCACTTGTTTGAATGCTAAGCTCCCAAAATTTCATGGGTCTCTAGCAATAAATCTGTCTGTATGTCAGATCTATGTATTTCTAAATATTTTAATTTCTGGATGACTACAATTAAAATGTTCAAAGAAAAGGTGTTTTAGAGGGGCCAAAATCTTTTTTCTGCTAAATTGTTACCTAAGTTGGCTAATACGTTGTTAAAAATATGTCTAACATAAGCTACTGTGTAGGCAAGTTTAATAGGAGGAGAGCCAATGAAAAAGGCTATGGTTCATCCTTTACTTATTATAAGTCTGTGGTAATTAATATTTCAGTAATACACAGTCAAATATGGTCAACATCTGGCCAACAGCAAAGGTACATAATGTTCCTGCTCTCTAGGAGCTTACAATCTAACCTACATAAGACTACAGAAACACGTACACGAGGGTGGTCAGACTCAGGACTTAACAAGAAGCAATAAATACATTGAAGATAAAGGAAAAAAAATGGGATAAAGAATGACATTTAAGAAAGAATGAAGAGAAGGAAAGAAGTAAACTGCTTCTTCTTTCCCATTTCTTTAAAGAAGATTCATGGAAGATGTTGATGTTCAGTGTTCTTAAAATTATGAAAGAGCATATGACTTAATGCCTGGAAGGAAGAAAATTTCCTCTGATGCAAGATGCTGTGAGTAGCTGAGAACCCCAAGCCAGGTAAGGACCACTGGGTAGAAGGTCCCCACAAAACTTTACAAGGAAGACAGCCAAATGAAGAATCAATGGTCTAGAGCCCTCTGGTGGAGGACAGAAACTGAGGGGAGGCTACAAGTCTCCTAAACTTGCTTCCCACGCCTTCTAAAGAGGGGTGGCATAGAGTGGCCGAGCCACAAAAGCATGACTCCTCCAAAATAACCAAAATGTGTAACGAAAAACCTTTGAAAAAATCTCTATGGACTCTAGGTTAAGGAAACCAGCTTGAGAAACTTTCTGTGAGATGTCTAAGGGCTGAAAGCACTTCCAGATAGATCTACAGACTCAGCACCCACCTGGTCCACTTTGTTTTTGGCTCATTGGTTTGTTTGCTTTCTTGTTCATTGGTTCATTTTCTCTTATTGGATGTGTTGGGCTGATGCTATCTACTTGGTTAGAGAAACCAAAGGAGAACAAACTTTTGGGGATGGGTTATGATAGGCTAGCTGAAGTATATCCCACAGCCTGGGACTGATGGTAACTAGGTGCAAAAGACTCTCTAGAGAGCACAATCAAAATGATGAGATTCTCACATCATAGGACCCTGCTTTGCCTTATTCAATGTTTGATATTAGGCATAGAGATTATTTCAAGGACCTTCAGAAGATGCTTATCTCTACAAAAAATGCACATTTTAAGCAGTGCCCCCATGTACCTTGTTCATTCCATAATGGACAATATTAAGCTTAATAATACCTTGATTTCAATGATTTCAAACAATAACTTTTCATTTCAAGGAGCTCAATATTTTTCATATATATTATTCTATTTATCTTGTCATATTGCGTGGTTCAACTGGAATCTACGGTGGGGTTCTGTCTCATACATTACAAGGTCGTAACACTATTTTTACTAATGATTACATTCAAATACAATATTCACCATGTCTTAGAATAAATTTAAACAAATAGGAGAAAATTACAGGTGTTTCCTTATATATGAAAAGATACTCATTGCTGATCCACTTTATCCCATGAGAGTTCTTAGCAGAAAGTTAGTCTCCAAAATCTAACTTTGCAATTGTCCCAACTTATCTCTGAGGCAAGGCAGGAGAAAAGTAAATAATACGGAGTAAGAGCATGTCAAACAGACAGAAGATGCCCGTTCATCAGTGTCAGGCGAACCCTTGGGATCTAGGCCACCTGATGCTCTAGCCCTCATGGACTCTTATTCATGTATGAAGAAATAAAGTTCCTGCGGTTCCAATGGCATAAGACTGTTTGTTCACTGTGGTTTTATTTTTTGCTTTCTATAAGGCCACGCTCCATTTTTTATATTTGAGCAGTGCCTCTGAAAGTGGGATAAGTCTTTGAGAGAAATCCTAAGCTTCTCAACAGAAGCTAACAGGTTAATTTGATTCTGAGTAGGATGAGTCACTACACTTAATATGCACATTATCTGTTGTGATGTCTCTTTGCTATTGTGGCAAGATAACAAATATCACACTGGGAAGAAGGACTGAACACTACAGATCTACCCAAACTGATACCGCCTGTGTGCAACCCAGCACCTTGTTGACTACCAGCACTGTATATTTTAATGACTTCTAGTAAACCAAATTTAAAACCCACCAATCACCTGTCTTTTGTAACTGATGAATATGCTGTCTAATGATACTTCTGGTTTCTCTCTCTATCTTTTTCAAGATCAGCATGCCTCGATTCCAACGTCACGGTGACAAATGGTTTTGGAAAATGGATCCCAAGAGAAGTCAGTATCCGCCCACAGTTCCAAGCCCAGCGGGACACACACCCTGAGAATTCCTTAAGCAGCAAACTAAAGGATCCATTCCATAGGCCCAAAGCCCCACGAATCCTCAGACATTTCACTGCCCCCGTCCCCTCGTCATCCTCATCAGGCACTGTGATAAACACGCTGATTGATACTGCTATGCAGCAAACAGGCCAGTAAGTATGAACAGCTGTACTTACATGTGTCTGGCTTGAGCTGACTGTTGGTGATGCCAAAGTACTGAGGATTTTCAATGACAGGGATCTTGGTCATTCCAATAATGACGGCATCGGGGCCGCCCTCTGAAGATGAAGGGGTGTTACTCCCATTAGAGATGTGATGGAGTGGGCTGGCAGAGTCATCATCATTGCTGATAACTGAAGCTGGGCCTGGAGTTGGAAAAAATTACATATTCTCTTGTAAATTTTAAATTCCCTTGTTGAGCTATAATTCACATACATCAAGTTCACCCATTTAAAGCATACAATGCAGAGGTTTTCAGTATATTCAGAAAGTTGTGCAGCCATCACTATAATGTGATTTTAGGACATTTTGGTCATCCCAATTAACAGTCACTCCCCAGGCTTCCCACTCCCAGCCCTAGGCATCTACAAATTTACTTTCTATCTCTATGGATTTCTTTTCTGTCTCTGGATTTATTCTGGACATTTCATATAAATGCAATCATATAATAAGTGATCTTTTGGAACACACCACTTTCACTTAGCATGCTTCTAAGCTTCATTCGGGTTGTAGCATGGGTCATTATTCTATTCCTTTTTGTTGCCAAATAATATTTCATTGTATGGATATGTTACACTCTGTGGAGCCATTCATCCATTGAGGGATCTTTGGGTATTTCCACACTTTGAGTGTTATGGATAATGCTGCTATGAACCTCTGTGTATGAGTTTTTGCATGGACATAGGTTTTTCATTTCTCCCGGGCAGAACTGCCATGTCATGTGGGAGCTCTCTGTTTGACATTTTGAGGAACTGCCAAACTGTTTTCCAAAATGGCTGTGCCATTTTCTATTCCCACGAGCAATGTGTGAAGGTTCCAATGTCTTGACTTCCTTCTCCGGTGAGCTAATAGGCAGCTTTGCTCTATGTTCTCTGAACATCTCACTCACTGAAACTCACAGCATGAGTACAGGGTTCCTGTGTCACCAGATACTGAAAGGTGTACAAGCAATTCAAAGATCTGAACGCTTTTCTCCACTCTTTGGACAAGCCACTTACCTTTTTTTCTTTTTTTGCACCTCTATACGCACTTAAATTTGTAAGATGGGCTTGTCTTTTCTAAGACTCATGATAAGGAAGGAAGTGTGTTATAAATTTAAAGGTGCTTCATGAGTGTGAATTACTATTAGGTATACTAAATAAGCTTACAACTGGCAGACTGAAATTACATTGGGTGGTCCTATCATTACATTTCTCTTTCTGCATACCTGGCTAGCAGTGACACCACTCTTGCCTACAAAATACTTTCATGACAACACTGGGTCGAGCCCATGGCAAAGTTGCCTGCTTTGCCTTTAGCCCTAATCTTATTTGTAGATCACTCCATGGATGTCTTTATATACAATAACCATAGCATTCTTCACACAAGACTTAAACTTTCTAGTCTCGAGTCTAAGAAGGTATATGCCCATAAACAGGGTCTACTGCATCTTGTCTAAGCAATTCATCTATCGGCCGCTAAACCCATCCTTGTCTGCAAACAAAACCAAACCAGATGCGCAATGACAAAGGTCTATGTGGAAGCCTCAAAGCAATTAAGGTCTCACTGGCTCATGATCCACACTGTGTACGTGGGACATTCACAAACACCCTGGACACATATCACATGTGATTCGGCAGCGTGTTGAGTGGCTGGAAGGTCCCATAGAAGCGGACCGCTGGCCACAGCACTGGCATAAGCCAAGGGAAACATAGGACGGAAAGGTACGGAGGAAAAGCAAAAGACAGACTCCAATACCGGTCAAGGCAACTGTGTCCCTGGGGAAGAAAAGACTGAAAGGCCACCTGCTGAGTAAGGGATTTTGTTTTCATTCACTCACCCAGCATACATGCTTTCACACCTCCATCCTTCTCTACCCTTTCCCTCTCAGTTAATGAACGATTTCAGTGAGAGGCACGGCAATTCTAAAGACAACAGTCATGATGCCATATATTTTTGTACCCCCTATAAAAGAAAGACACTGGTAATCCGTCCCCCGACCTCTAAGATGCATTTTCCCCCTCAGAAGGGGATTATCGCGGTTTGCGGTGATAACAATTGGACGTTCCCCAGCTAGCTGAATCTTAAACAAACTATGCAGGAGGAAGCCAACTGCGATGATAGGTAATTTTTCAAAGCATCTTCTCAAGGGGATGTACATTTCAGTTGCCTTTAATGATACACCCCGGCTTAATTCTGCAAACAAGTCCTCACACAGCCAAATTAGAATCTGCAGAACACTTAGAGCGAAACCAAGCTCACTGTTTGTGCTTATTCTGTGCCTCACTCACCGGCATTAGTGCAGAGTGGAAATTCTGCCAAAGGTAGCTATAAAGACAAATTCTTTCCAATATCCTTAACCATCCCTGTTTTATGATTTGCTTCCTGACAGGCTTAGATCACCCAGAACTTAAACCCAGAGATGGAGAATGGCAATGTGTTATGTTAGGTTTTCTGCATCTTGCCAATAAAACGGCCCCGCCTGCTGTGTTCCTGGCGTAGCTGTTTGCCCCACCCCCACCCTTGGAGGTGACTGAAGCATGCTAGGGCCTGCGCTCGTTCAAATACTCCGCGCGTTGCCAGAAGGCCAGTGGTATTTGCTTCTGGAGCCCCTGCAATCATGAGAACGCACTGATCCCAGTTGCTTTCTTCTGTGACTCTCCCCTGGCCCAGGTCAGGCTATCCACATTCCTCCAGCATGTAATCATTTTGGAGGAAGCTGATATCTAGAGGACAGTGCTGAGATTCCTCCAGGAATTCAGGCTCTGAATCACACACCATGTCCACAGTGGAGCCCTTACTTACAGAATTACAGCTTGCTCTTTGCTTTTCTTCCCCCACCAAAGGATGTACTTTCCTTCCCTTGGTTTCTGTGAGTAAAACCCCCAATAGTAGCAAAGCCCAGGAGAACGGGCTCTCTGTTCGGGGAGGGGGGGTAGAAAGTTTAAGCATACAAGTGGTATGAAGCACCAGAGGTCATTCTTCAAATGCCTTTTCACTTTGCCAGAAGGTGGCTGTTGACAAATCTGAGCAACATAGAAGCCTCAACAATTTATCAGGTGAGATATTAATTCAAGTGCTATTTTCTTCATCATCTGTGTTCTAAATCCCGGAAGACTGCCACGGCTGGTAAGGTTGCACTGGAGTCAGCCCATTTTTCTATGAACATTTTGATCTAATGGAGCACAGCAAAGTCGGGAAGGGGGAGAAGCACTCAGCAGGGACAATGAATGTCTACATAATTTGACAGCAGGCTGTCTGTGCCTATCACGGGGGGTGTCATGTGCGTCTGTGCACAGCATGACGAGACACCACAAAAAGACAGACAGAAGAGGCAGGGGCACATCACAGAGTGTTATAAGAAATTCATATGAGGGTTTGGAAAAAAGTCTTCTAATATTAATAAAAAGTTTTAAATTGCTGGGTATGTGCAACTTGTTCGGTTTGTGGAGGGGGGATAGTTCTAATTACTGAGCTGACAAATAGGAGCTAAGCCTGCAAACATTTTTAGCCCATTTTTATTTTAATATGTCTCAGGTGCAGAGAGACATTTTTCTTTCAGCAGAGCTACTTGGTAATGTGTTCTGCACATCTGACACACAGACATTTCCTTTTTTACCCTAAGATTTATTTATTTTGGAGAGAGAGCAAGTGGGGAGGGGAGCGCAGAGGGAGAGGAGGACAGAATCTTAAGCAGACCCCGCCAAGAGCGTGGAGCCCTACTCGGGGCACCACCTCACAGCCCTGAGATCACAACCTGAGCAGAAACCAAGAGTCAGATGCTCAACTGCACGACAGATTGCCCAAGACTTTAAGACATTTCTAAGCCTCACACTGGTATTCCCACAGTAAGAACTGCTGAAGGTCATCTGGGAAAAAGTATTTCCTTCTCCCAAGACCAACGCTGTCTTCAGCGTTAAGGGGAGAGACTATGGTTCCTGAGCAACGGTATCTACCAGGCCTTTCATATTCTGTATTCTGATGCGTGAACATGCCGGGCCTGCTGACCGGAAGGAACTGCCCCTCCCCGAGACAGCGGGGCCCTGGAGACGGATGAACTTGCCCGAGAGCGGACCTACCACAGACAGGCCGGTCCCTCCGCAGTGCGCACCACGTTCTCACTGTCCGCCTGCCCTCTCACCCCAGAGCCGGGCACCGGGCGACCGACGAGCACTGTGTGCCCCACAGTCTGGCCAGGTTACCCACACCACCCGTCCTGAGCCTGCTCGCCCCGCCTCACCTGCTCCTTCCCATGGAAAGTGCCCTAAAGGCTCCTGCCCCGTGTTCTCCTGTTCTCCTCTCACTCCGCCAGCCACCTGCCCGACCCCGGCGCTCCCCCGGGGAGTCCCCCACCGGGCTGTGGCTGCCCTCTTCTCTCAGGAACGCTGAGTAACACACCACCTTTTCCACTTAAGCCTCCTCTGACCTGTTGGCCTCCCCAGACCCGAATGATAATAAAGCCTCCATTTTAAAACAGCTGCGCCTCTGATGGACTGTGGCTCAAAGCACAATTCTGGAGAATTCTCTCTGCTGTGGCTTAAAAGGGTGAAGCCCTGTTTTTGAAGAGCTCCAAGAACGCACACCTCTCAGCAGGGAAAACTGGCCTGGAAAATAATTACGTGGCTCTAGTGATCTTCTGTTTAGTGGAGAGAAGACCCTATCCCACCGCGCTGTTACAGGATAGTTTTTCGTCGGGCTCCTCTGTCCCCCCGCCCCCACCCTGCACACACACAGAGCTCCAAGCCCTAACACAGTGCCCCTAGCAGGGCACTCTCTGGCATCGTGGCAAAGTGACTGTGATTACCCCGGAGGGAGTCACCAACAAATCCTGAGCTGGTTGAGTTTAAATGGTCCAATTTGGCCCCATGTCTATTTTGGCTTTGCTAGTAAAGAGCTTTAACCTTGGAATTCATGGGGCTACTTAAGGGTCAGAGTTACTGATATCAGGATCAAAACGGAAAGGAAACAGATTTCCTTGCACCAGGGGCATGAACGCAAATAGGGTGGATGGCTCAAGACCCGGAAGGCTCCAGAACACTGGTACATTTCCGGTACTTGGCAGTTTAACCTATAGCTGACCTCGCTATCAAGATATATACCAACCGACAGATGCCCAAGATGGCCAGCTCTTGGAAATAAACACACAGGATGTAAGACAGTTTGAGTTTGTCTTCTTCTTTTTTGTGTGTGCTTTCTGATGAATTCCTGCTCATTGCCACTGTACCCACAGAAAGTACTGAACAAATTGGAGGTCCCGGGAGATCACACCTCATTTCCATCCCAGTGATGAGCTACATTATGTGCACTCATCTGGTAAGCTACAAACTCTGCTTTTCAATTGTCAGCACACAGTTTGAATGCAAGGAGTAGAATGCAATCAAGGACAAATCAGAGCGTCTGGACGTTACAGTCTTGTTTTGAAAGAGAAATGGTCATAAATGAACAGCTGATTTACCAATTCAGAAATGTATTGCATCTTGGCCCATGGAAGAAGTTAAGATTTCCACTTGTCCACATTTAACGTGAAGCCGACTTTGCTGTATGTACATGGAGTTTGGTGCCATTGCATTTTACTTCCTGAAACTTCTTAAAAGCCCAGCAACTACCTAGACCTGGAACGATGGTTGGCATTCCTCCTAGGATAAAAACACATCACCTTCAAAAATATAAAACCATTCACTGAACTCAGTTAGGGAAAGTAATGCCTTTTCTGAAAAAATCCTAGTCCTCTTTCTTCAGCAAATCAGAAACAAGGAACACAGAAAAAGTTAATCAAGGGGCCAACAGGTGTGAAGAGGGGCTAAGGAGTTTCCTCCGACGAGCAACACAAACTCGTTACTTATCCAAAGAAGGAGTGAGTAACTACTTACCAACACCTTGTCTTGATTTTACTTTCCCAAATCCAAACCATGAGAAATCTGAAAACCACAACAAAACATAAAATAAACTTCGAAAGAGAAGTGTGAACCAGGGGTACTGGTGAAATAACAAACTCTCTGAAAAACTTCCACTGGGGACCAAAGCTTCCTCTCCAACACCTGGAAACTAACGCTTAAATTTTTCTGTAAAGATTTATTTCTCATCCTGAGAATGTGGACGTTCAACTCAGATAAGATACAGTAGCCTGTCTTTGAGAAAAATGGCAAAAACCCAGAGTTAATGGCTCCGAGTGGTTTTCTTTCTTTCTTACTTTCTTCTTCCTGAGTATCGAAGATCTAAGCTTTAGGGGTGAAAATACACAACGCGTTGAACAAATGCACTACAGTTCTGAACCGCAGCCACGTGGGAAAATGATAAGAGAAAACAGATCTTTTGTGAGGTGGAGACAGTAAAAAAAAGAACATGTAATCCCGCGGGAGAACTGACGCTTGGGCTGAATGGGGATCCAGGAAGAAAAAAAGGGCATCTTAATTCTACACAGATTTTACCCTTGACTCGCTGTGTGGCGATGGGCCCTTCACAGTGGCTCTGGGCCTTTGGTAACACAAAGCCCCACTAAGCGCGTGTAAATTAAGATCTGACAAATGGTTGGAGGTCGTCCAGGGAATAAAGCTGCAGTGAAATGCCTATTTGTTTCCTGGGCCTGACTGTTCCTCTCTATGAAATTTCCACTGGGTTCAAAGTGAACTCTACCCAGTGGGGAAATCCCTGGATAAGAGGTGGATAAGGCACAGGGAACCCTGATAAGTAACTCTTTCTGAGATCTTCAGATCTACAGTGATTTTTACAGGCAGTCAAGAGGTACAGCTGTGTAGAAGAAGGCAATTTAAGTGAGACAATGTGTATGAAAACTCTTTGCATGCTCAAAAATGCCTCACGAAGTTGTCATTATGATTACTCTTTTTGCCGGTATAAGTTAGCCTCCTTCTCCTGCTAGCCTGCAGCTTTGGCTCTAGAGCCAAACTCTAAGGCGAATTTACTTCTGACTGATAGTCCTCTGAATGCTTTCTCCCAGGTTTTAGAAGACAGGATGAAGGTCTGGCCTCTATCCAATGCCAAATAAAGATCCCTTTACACAGAAGACAGTGACCCTCATTCACTGCGTCCTTCGTCTAACGAGGCAAGGCTTTCTCAGTCACCACTAATCCTTTTAGCAAATGGAGTGTATTTCCTCCTGGTCAACTTTTCTTTTTTTTATATTTGTTTGATTTACATAGTTCTCATTAAATAGCAGAATGAATTTTTTAAGACTTTGTTTTGAGTTGGGTAGTTTTTCGAAATCGTTCCATCTTATAGAGAACCCGCTGAAGGACGAAGCTGTAGGGGTCCCTCACTGAGTGTACACTTCAGATGATTGTTAATTATTATAAGAAACACGACTGCAAAGGGACACCTGTCCATATCTTAGGTCTGTCCCCCCACTTCCAAAAATCATTCCTTCACAGTAAATCCTAGAAATGGAATTCGTGAATCCAAAGGGATGAATAATGTTAAGGTACCCAACCCATGAAACTCAACCACTTTCCCTCCCTATCTGGTCTTACTTTTAGCAACAGTGTGGGCGATAGTAGGAGTATATTTTCACTCTTTACCCAGTGGGAAATCAAAGGGTGAAGCCATTTTCTACTTCCATCCTGCCATTGGTGTGTCTCCACCAAACTGAACAGAAAAAACAAATACTCCTCTCCCACCTTTGCTGCACAAAACATCTCACACCTCACATCTCCTAGACCAGCGTTGGGCATGTAAGAACCCACATTCTGGATAAAAACTGGACACTCTGCAAAAGATGTTTTCCTAGTAATTGACATCACGTACTCAGAAAAACCAACGACGTAAAATGCCATTACCTCTTCCAAACTTCTGGAAACCCAACTTGTGTATACTTCCTACAACTTGTGCCATCTGCGGAATAAAGACCCCTGGCTTGTACCACTCAATGGGACACAGTTGGGATTGCTACCTGAATGTGTGCTCCCCAAATTACAATTCTAAGAACACTCCCTGTAACGCTTTTGTTTTATTTCAGTTCTTCCTTTTCTTCTTGCTCAACACAGGTGTAACAGAGAATTCAAAGATAAGTGAGTTGCCCTCATTTGGACCTGCCATAAGAGGACTGACAGTTTAGGATTAGTGAAAAGTATTGCCGAGGGTTCTTGGGGACTCAAAGGAGGACCATGTAATCCAGTCTAGGGGAGGTGGTCCAGGGAGAGTTCTCCAGAGTCTGGGTAACAGATTACAATTAGCCAAGAAGGGGCAAAAGCAGAGAAGGATACTTTCCATTTATAGCTAGAGTGGGGAGCCCTGTATGTTTCAAGGGGATGAGGCATCTGGAAAGGGTAGGAAACTGAGAAACAGAAGCAGGGATCAGGCCAAGAGTTTGGGTTTTAGAATGAAAATTGCAGGTAAGCTCTAAACAAAACTAAACAAAAGGAAACACCCTTGGGCCAAATAGTAATAGGATCCAGCTGAACTTTGGAAAACTCACTTTGGCTGTAGAGTGGAAACAGGATCATGAGAAGGAAAGACTGAGGGCAGGAGACCCGGTAAAGGAAGCTGCTAGAGAAGGCAAGCCAGGAGAGAGCTGTGGCCTGAGCAGGGTCCTGGGGAGGAGGCACGGGAACAGGAGATGGCTGTCAGTCATATTTATGGCAATCAGTAGGACTTAGCAACTGACTGCACATTTAGGGGAGTATGGGAGGAGAACAATGAAAGTTCTGGGGTTTGGACAATAGGATATATGGCAGCCCCCTGAGAGTCTGCCCGGAACTCAGAACTCAGCCCAGTGGCTGATCTAAGAACATCGGTGTGGGGCACAAATTCCAGAGAAGACGTCTCTGTGGAGAAACATCCAGGGTTTGGACCTCAGGTCTTGAGCTCGGGACACAGGTCTAAGGCCCAAGCTCTGAAGCCTACAGGTTAACAGGAGAACGCAAGCCAGATGCCAGACCTACAACACATTCTCGGGGCAAATAAAATCCCCTCTTTCGCAGGTGCAAATGAAAGGACATCCAAGAGCAGCTAACTCTTGACAAACTTAATCCCTAAATTACTAAAACATGTCTAAGTTCTCTATAAGAGTGACACAATTATTATGAAAGCGAGAGCAGAATCTCCTTGGCCATTGCCCAGATTTCTTGGAAAATGTAAGAGACCAGATAGAACAAGGTCACATTGGTCCTCTCCCCCTTCTTCCCCCCGAAGCGGTCCCTTATTCGATGGGTCTCCCTTGATGGATTCAAGCAGTAGTCTTAAGACCTTAATACTAAATTTCACCAGCAAAATTCTCCCACAAGGCCGAAAAGAAACAATTTCTCAATTTCCTGCGATGTTTCACCCATTGGGAGTAGAGCGCTGCCAAGCATTCTTTTATTTTCTGTTTAATAAGAGACACTTTATTCACCGCAAAATAAAGGGCCCCTTCAAAAGCAAATGTAGTTTCAGTGAGCTTAAAGGAACTTCTCTTTCTGCAATCTCTACCCACAAGGACTCGAAAGTATGAAATTAGCCAATTAAATCCTTCTCATATTGAAGAAAGTTCAATCTTCCCTAACGGAGAAGGAGAAAGTAGAAAAAAAATAATGCATTAACACATTCATAACTCTAAGAGGAGATCCAAATAAATGGTAATAAAGGTTGCTTTTCGAATGTCTCTCAAAGGAAGCAGCTAAAATGTATGAGCTGGGAAGGAGTATTTAGGATACATGCCTGAGAGTCGCAGGCAGAAATGTGAAAAAGGCAAGGTAGAAGCACCCAGTCTTCCCCGTGGGGGCCGATCACACACACTCTAAATGTGATTGTCAAAATTGTTCTGATTTCCAGACAATACACTTTCTGGATTTTTTTTTCTCTTTCTAAGTTTTAGTAAAATTGTTTCAGTATGTTAGGAGAAAATCAGCTTTCTTCCCTTTTAATTCGGGAGAGATTAAAATGTGCTGTGTTCTCAAATGTAATTTCTTTGTATCTTCAAGCAAGACTCAGTACCTCCAAGAAAAGCATGTCTAACACCGTAATGGGAGCAAATAGGAAAATATGATTCACTGACAGAATGTACTTCACCTTCAACTTCCTGGGGCCACACGCACTCCCTAAAGGACACACGAATGAGGAGCCTCCGAGCTGCATCTCCCTTCCAGGGAAAGTATGAACCAGACAGTGTTGAGAGCAGAGTAGACACTCAGTAAGTGCTTGATTGAGTAGCCGAGTGCCTGTCACCTCGAAGAACCAGGAGGACTGGTCCTCGAGGGGAGGGGAAGTGAACGCAAAGAATCACCTTGTTGACCGTACGATCATCTGCCTTTCCAACGGACACATGACTGGAGTGAGTTTATTTCAAATGAATTTCAGCTCTTCAGGGCACAGAACCGTGGAGTCTGAGGCCAAGATTTGACCTCAATTCAATCTTAATCTTTCACTTAAGGACACAAACTTTGTCTAAGTCCCATCTGCACCAGCTGGGAAGTGGGTTTGCTTATAGTTCACTGATTCGCGATATCATGTAAAGGGTCCCCCTGCCCAATCCCTGTTGGCTTCATCCCTTTCCTCCCTTCAAATCTCTGAAGTGATTTAGCACACCATCCTGGAGGAAACGTCCCATTGAACACCTCCAGTGTGACAAATGTAAAAAAATACATATGTGTGTGTGTGGTGGCTGCAAGTGCTCCCTGCCCTCGGCAAGCTATCTGTGTCTGGGCCCACAGCTGGACCACACGTTCTGTACCTCCTGAGGTCAGCCGTGGCCATGAGTGGGAGGTGAGAGTGCTGGGTACCACTTCCCGGCCGGCCCACCGAGACCTCCTGCAGATGACACGCCGTGCTCCCCCCTCCTATTTGTCCACAGTGGAAGCAGTGTTTGCAGCAGACTTGGAAGTGATGGCATGAAGATGGCAGAGACGTTCTCTGCTAATTCGCCCAGTGTTGTTTTTGTAAGTCTAGACCGTGTACAAACCGAATTATTCTCGGTGAGACTCAGTGAAGCTGTTGGTCCTCCAAGTGTCATCCAGATGCAAGAAGTAAACCATGGTGTTGGAACCATTACCCACTTTGGGATTCTTTGTTATGGCAGGGAGCCTTTGTTGACGAATGCAAGCAGACGAAGAAAAAGATATATATATTTGAGGGGTAATGAATGTCTCCACGACTTCCCCATCCTGTATCATGAATTCAACATTGTGTATCTACGTATATTTGCATCTTTCTAGAGCAAACATCGGCAGCTCTCACTAGATTTTCAAAGGCTTCTTCAACACAAAATGCCAAGAAACACCGATGTTTAAATAGTTTTAGAGACAAAGACGCGAAGGCACAGTATTCTGCACTTAGGCTCTGTTTAAGTATGCACCCCGCCCACAGCTGGATCTGGGTGCTGGGAGCCCTGCTCTAGGTCTCAGCCGGACTCTCAACTCGAGTCCTGCCCCACCCAGGCCTCCCCCAGTCTCTTCGTGGAGCTTCCAGAGTAATCCTTTTCAAGGAGAAATCACATGACCGCATCCCCCCACTTCACCTCCTCTAGTGGTTTCTTGCATTAGTATAAACTTCTGATGCTCACTACGGAGATGCGCGGGCCGTGGCCTCAGCCATCTCCCGTGAAGCCGCCACTCTCTCACCTCTTTCCTGTCCCTGCTCGCTTTGCCCATTTTCTTGCCTCCTCCCTGAATCTTCTTCTGGGCTCTCTTCCTGCCCACCCATGGCTCAGGCTTCTGGTTTCAGGTCAACCCCTGCCTCCTCAGCCGGATCCCAACCTTGCTGCTTCCACCAGAAGTCGGTGATTATCTTAGACGAGGCCCCCTGCAAAGTGGACTCTCACCCTAGGATTCCAGTGCAGGCAGGGAAGGAGGCAGGCAATGGATGTCTTATCCATGGGGGCACAGTGTGCACCTACAGTTCAAATCCCTGGGGGCCTCCAGGAGATGGTGGTCAACGCACCTTGGAGTCATCCCAACCACAGGGTGAGGAAGCTGGGTTGTTCACTCTCCAACTGCCACCCGCCCCTGGCCAAGGGCTTCTGGCTAGGCTAAAGCACTGGGGCAAGAGTTGTGGGCGCTTACAGCAGGGCACCGTGGTATCACAGATGGCGGGCCCCGAGCTGGTATGGACAGGACAGAGACATTTGCTACCTGGGATCCCATCTCCGTAGCATCTCTGGTGCCTGGCTCAGACCCTTGAGAAATACTTGTTGAATAAATGAAAACATTTTTTTAAGATTTTATTTATTTATTTGACAGAGAGAGAGAAATAACAAGTAGACAGAGAGAGCAGAGGAAACAGGCTCCCTGCTGGGCAGAGAGCCCAACGTGGGCTTCAATCCCAGGATTCTGAGATCCTGACCTGGCCGAAAGCAGAGGCTTTCACCCACTGAGCCACCCAGGCGCCCTAAGTGAAAACATTTTTTAAAAAGCCTAATAATAAAAAGTTCAGCAAGTCTATGAAAATGCCAATATGCAAATTATACACTCAACATACAAACCACTGTGTTTCGCGAATATATTTGCTGCCCCTCTCATTCGTTCGTGGCGCTCCAATGGAACCTCACCGAGGACAGTATTTAAAGGTCAATGAGGGGCGCCTGGGTGGCTCAGTCTGTTAAGCGTCTGCCTTCAGCTCAGGTTACAACCTCAGGGTCATAGGATCGAGCCCCGCATTGGGCTCCCCGCTCAGCGGGGAGCCTGCTTCTTCCTCTACCTGCTGTTCCTCCTCCTCTTCTCTGACAAATAAATAAAATCTTAAAAATAAATAAATAAAGGTGAGTTAGACAGAGAATCCTGCACTTCAGGCAGGAATGTGGAATAAAGATGCGGGACTAAATGTCAGGTCAGGGAGTTTCTCCTTAAACACCAAGAAATGAACTACATGACCTTGGGTGAGTCACTTCCCCCTCATAGGCTCTGCTTCCTATGCCATGAAGACAGAGGTTGAGAAAAGGTATCGAAGGGCCGTACAAGTTCAAGCAGTCTATGGTACTAATCATTAGGCACATATGACTGTGAGTAGAGTGCCCATGGCCTTATATAGCTTCCCTGAGTGTGGGTATTTTGGGAATGTGAGATCATGTGCAATTTAAAGAAAAGCACTCAGTCGACTGGCCTAGATTTTCTCCTGCTAAATAATGTTCAGATGCTTTTGGGTCACTACATTCCCATCTTGAGAGAAGGCTCTGGCGTGCACAAAACTGTACAAAAGCAATTTTAGAAAACAGTACTTACTGAATACTTGTGATATGCCAGGAAATTTACAGGAGATTAGATATTACTTAAATTAGGGAAAATTCGTCAGCTTCTATTGACACATTAAAAAAATAAAAGCAGACAAAAGCTTTCAATCCTACAGACTTAAAGTTCAGAAGCCTCAAGTGGCAATAGACGAAATCAGACTTGTTAGGAATGTGGCAAAGTGTCCTGATCCCACATTTTGAACATTTAACTTTGAAGCGGAAAAAATGCTGGCGACTTTCCTCTTTCATTTAATGACTGAGCCACCCAGGCGCCCCTCCTCTTTCATTTAGAATATGTGGAATATTTCCAAGAAAATTAAGTTGGTCCACATCTTAGTCATTCACAATTAAACTGTACAAACTGTTGCTGTTATTGCATTTTAAATCTATTGCAAATTCGAATGGCTTTTTCTTTAACAAAGATGGTCATAGTCTTTCCTGGGCAGGTGGAAAAATGGAACCTGGAACTCCCAATAATTAATTTCCAAGCTAGGAACTTTGAGAAGGGCAGGGACAACTTCTGTTTACCAGTCAGAGTTGACAGGCATGAGAGAGTATATCAAAGCTCTGTCTTTCTAGAGGACAACCCCAGTGAGAGCTCAGGATGCCCTAGACACATTTTTTTTTTCCTCAGTGATCACAAGTTCCCCTCAAGGAAGGCAGGCGATGTCCAATAGCACACACCCCGAATTCCCTAATAATGCGGTCTAACTATTAGGTGATTGACTGAGATTTACCCCAAATCTCCCTCTCTCTGCAGAGCAATGCTGCTAAGCACTCAGAGCAAGTGCTTGGGAAGGAAGCTGGCAGAATATCAGGCAATCATCTCAGAAGTGATATTGGTGGCCCTCAAAGAGAAGGACAAACCCAGGGTCCAGCAAACACTTTATGTCAAATTCCCATGAGCTTTCATTTCCATGGAGAACCTCAACAATGACTCAGGCCTTGGCTGACTCGCTCAGGCCTGTCAATTGTGCCCAGTCGCCAAGTGGGGCCAAAAGGAAGGCAGGCTACGCTCTCCACATCTCCATCCACGACGTCTGGGGCCATATTAAACACATTTGGAAATGACTTAGCAATGTCTGCTATATATTTATAGTTACATTCATATTTGGCTTACATGATTTATATTTATGTGTATATAACACATGCAGATTCCTTTTTTTTCTTTTAGTTTCTCTAAGCTAGCACTTGTTATAGCTAATGCAAAGCACCTGCAGGCATTTTTTTTTGTGGCTGTATTATGGAATTTGGGAGGGAGCAAGAGGGCGGTAACATTTCTAACCATGATTCCAGTATAGGATATTCTCCACCTCTTTTTAAAAATATATTTATTTATTTGACAGAAAGAGAGAGAGAGAGCATAAGCAGGGAGAGAGGCAGGCAGAGGGAGAGGAAGAAGCAGGCTCCCCGCTAAGCAGGGAGCCCGAAGCGGGACTCCATCCCAGGACCCTGAGATCGTGACCTGAGCCAAAGGCAGATGATTAACTGACTGAGCCACTCAGGTGCCCAGAAATTCTCCACTTTTAACTGGACTCAAATTCTTTCCTTTGATCTGGGAACGTGATGACCTGGTCAGGTAATCCTTCGGCATCTTTGTCTTTCTTTTCAGTGGCCCATTGTCTCACTTTCCATCCTACCACCTCCACACTCTAGAATCCAGCCAACGTCGGGAAACGTGTAAGGCCGATTCAATAGCTGGGATGTTTATTTAATGTTATTACTGTGTGATTTTCTATTAGGAAGCTTCCATAGTGAAATAGAATATAATAGGATTATATACACTTAGAAAGCTGGGTGCTGAATAAAATGACCATAAAGAGAACAAAATGAGAATCCATTGTTTAGGATGGAATGTCGGTCACACGAATTAACTCTCGGCGTCCCCTGCTTGGTGTCACTGGACATGGGCCACATGCCACCCAGGGAAGAAACCCAGACCCATTGGATGGAATTGGAATTGGAGTTCTTCCCTCAGTGTGTTCCCACCCACTGCTGGATGACTCTTTCAGATGCACTGCTTTTCTGGAAACAAATCCAAATTGACTGGCTATGTCAGTGGTTGTCATATGGGGACAATTTTGCCTCCCAGGAGAGGGTCAGCAATGTCTAGAGACATTTGGGGCCTCATAGTGTGGGGGGTGGATAAGGCGGGGATTTTGTGCTCCTGACTTGTAACAGGTAGAGGCCAGAGAGGCTGCTGGCCAGCCCACGATGCCCAGGCTGGTCTCCCATAGTAATGGCTTCAAGGTCTAAAGCATCCATGGTGCTAAGGCTCAGAAACACTGGCCTAGGTCATGGCCAACAGAGGTGGAATTTATCCCTAAACCTTTTATCTCTGTTAAAAAGAAACCTTAGCCTGTCTACACTTCCTGTCTCCAGGAGAGTTCTGTCTTGCCCCATGTTATTCCAATATTCTCATCACCAGGGTCTTTGCTGCCCATCCCCTTCTTTCTGATCTGGATTTGGACTTGGGTTTGAGTCTTGGACCCAGCACTTCCTGACAGACACCCTACAGTGACTGGGTCTCCCCGAGGGTCCCTCCTCAGAGCAAAACTACTACCCTGCGCTCTTTTTCGCCGCCATCCAGCTGTGTGTGGCTCCCTGTTTCTGACCATGTCTTCTCACAAGACTTTCAGAATCAAGCGATTCCTGGCCAAGAAACAAAAGCAGAATCGTCCCATTCCCCAGTGGATTCGGATGAAAACTGGTAATAAGATCAGGTACAACTCCAAGAGGAGACACTGGAGGAGAACCAAGCTGGGTCT
>PITA01000647.1:0-241999 GCA_004023965.1 Spilogale gracilis | reverse complement strand
CTCTCCTGACTTAAATCATACCTTTCCATCCAGGACCATTTCAAGTGCTATTTTTTAAATTGCAGGAAGGCCCTCTCTTAAGTCCCCTGGAGCTTCAGAACCATAGCACTCTCTCCTTCTTTTTGTACTGTCATGTTTTTGCCTTGTTTCACAGCCATTTGTATGTGTTACGTGATTGAATAATGTCCTCAAAAGAAATATTCAAGTCTTAACCCCCACTACTTGTGAATAGGACTTTGCTTTTAAATTAGTTCTTTGCAAATATAATCAAATTAGGATGCGATCTTACTGGATTAGGGAGGGCCCTAATCCAATGTGTGGTGTCCTTAAAAGAAGAGGGAAATTTGCATAGAGACCCAGAGGAGAGAGACAAGAGGAGGAAGTCTGTGGGACAGAGGCAGAGATGGGAGCAGTGCAGCTACCCGGTAAGGAAGACCCATGATTGTCAGGGTACAGAAGCTAGGAAGAGGCCAGGAAGGACCCTCTCCCGGGGCCTTCAGAGACAGTATGGCCCGGCGACACCGTCATATTGAACTCTTCACCTCCAGAACTGTGAGAGAGGAAGTTGCTGTTGTTTGAAACCACCCAAAGTGTGTTACTTTGTTAAGGCAGCTGTTGAAAACTGATGCAGTGAGTTTATCTAACCTCTACCTCTGCGGCTGCTCCCCCCCCCCCCACCTCCCTGGCCCATTATGCTGTAAATTGGTGAGAAGTTTGGCTTGTCATTTGTTCTTCATTATCTCCTCAGCACTGATAGATTCATTCAATTATGTTTTTTTTTGAAAAATTCCTGTTTTTGAGATACAATTTAGGTACAGTAAAATTCAACCTTTTTAGTCATACAGTCTTTACAAATGTGTGCAGTCTGTGGCCACTGCCACAGTATTAAGTTATAGAACATTGCCACCAACCCAGAGAGTTTCTTTGCATTCCATTGCATTCCCTTCTCTCTCTTCCCAGCCCCTGGCACCACTGACTTAGGGGTTTTGTCATTTTCAGAAAGTCACATAACTGGAAACTTACAGCATGCGGCCTTTTGTGTCTTTCACAGGGCAGAACGCATTTGAGATTCATCTGTGCTCGAATGTATCAGTATGCTTCTTTTTACTGATCATTCAGCTAATTTTTATTGAGCGTTCTTATGTGCTAGCCATTGCGCTGATGCTCTGCAGAAACAGTGATGAATCAGGTAGGCACCATAGCTGTCCTCTTGGGGTGTATGGATCAGACAAGCACAAAAAGAGAGAATGTCTTTGGTGCCTTAATGGTAAAAGTGCAGTGTATTGTGGGAGCACAGAGGAGGAATATTTAACTTACATTTGAAGGATCATGGAAGCTTCCCAGGGGAACTGACAATGAACTTGAGAACTGAGGATGAGTGATTAAGCTGCAAGCAAGTGATAAAGCTTCAGGAACTTTGCACGCCGGTTGTCGAACCATTGGTAGCTTGACATTGGTCTTGGAGGGAATATTTACACCATTGATATTGCTAAACACATCAAATTGGGAATTTCATTTCTTTTCTTTTCTTTTTTTTTTTTTTTAAGACCTTATTTATTTAACAGACAGAAACATAGCCAGAGAGGGAACACAAGCAGGGGGAGTGAGAGAGGGAGAAGCGGGCTTCCCGCCGAGCAGAGAGCCTGATGTGGGACTCGATCCCGGGTCTCCGGGATCGTGACCTGAGCCAAAGGCAGTCGCCCAACCAACTGAGCCACCCAGGTGCCCCTGGAATTTCTTTTCTTTAGACCGTTTCCTTGCACTCCACACTGGATGGACCAGCCTTACAGCCAGGGGAGATCGTTAACAGTGAAAGCAAGAAAGAGCATGGTGTTTCTGAAGAACTGAAATAAATTCAGTAGAGCTTAAGTTTAGACCGTTGAGGGGAGGCTTGAGGGCTGGAGAATTAGTGGGAGGCCAGATTGTATGCGGGAACATAAGCTGTGTTAATAAACCATGATGTCATTTTCTTATTTTAATATTTATGTCAGTTCTGACTTGGTTTCACTTGATTGATTATTCTCGTTAGGGAGAATTATCTTCCTGCTTCTTTGCATGCTAGATGGTTCTTGATTACATGTCAGAAACTGCAAGTTTTACCTGGTTGGGTGTTTCATAATTTTGTATTCTTATCTTAGGTAGTTTTGTTTTGGGATGCAGGTAAGTTTTACTTGGAAATAGTCTGATCATTTCCATCATGCTTTTAAGACTCTTCACATGGGGCCAGAGCCACGCTTAGTGTGGAATTAATTACTCCTGTTGGAGCCAAGAACCCTTTGATTTCTCTACCAGATGCAGCATGAATTATTAAAATTCCTTGCCTGGCTGGTGGGAACGAGGCACTATTCCTTGGCCCTATTTGAGTACCAGCTAGTACCTGTAATTCTTTTGGCTCATTATTTTCTTGGCTTTCAGCAGTAGTTCCTCACACTTTTTCAGTGATCATATTCTGCTGAACACTTGAAGGGGACCTTCTCGAGACCAGAGTTCTCTGTCTTTCAAGCACCCTCCTCCCTGGAATTCTCTCCTGAAGACTCTATTTACCTTATTTCCCTGGATTCTTAGTTCTTGTCACATCTCAGGGAGGCTGAGACTCTGCCTAGTTCCCCCTACTTCCTCCCACCAGATTTTCTGGTTGTTACAGGGAGAGGATAAATTGGGTTCCTGCGACTCCATCTTGGCTGGAAATTGACATTAAACTTCATCTAATATCAGTGGGGGGCAATTGAAGAGAGGGTTAGGTGGGCGCTGGCAGGATCAGGTTTTTCTTTTAAAAGATCAGTTTGAGTGTAATATACAAACGGATTGTTCTTTTTCCCGGTAGAGTTGCTGGGGACCTGAGGAAACCATTTTGGAGTTAGGTCAACCTACTGCCGCAGCAGTACTGCAGAAATTCAGTTAAGAGATCATGGTGGGGAGTGGTCTCTGTGGATCGACAGCAATGTATCGATGTAAGAGATACCTGTGAGGCAGGAAATGTGAGCCAAAGAGGAACCATAACAATGGAAAACCAGTAGGTTAAGGTTCAAAGACAACAAACTTATTAAAACCCAGGTCTGATTAATAAAAGGTATTGCCACACGACAGAGGCAGAAAATGACTGAATTGGGAGAGGATGCCCACCAGAGGTTGAATCTGAATGCCTGCATACGGGAGTGAAGGAGCAGTGACTCTGAGCCCTTGAAGGAGGGTAGAAGAAAAAAGGCTTTCAAGACAGGAACATTCTAGATCTTGCAGTGCTGTAGACCTGGGGCATCCAAAATGTGGCCTGAAGTTGAGTTCCCAGATACCACCTTTTAATCACATAGTCCAGACATAACAATTAGCATCTAAGGAATTTTTCCCATTGGGCAGGAAAAAATTATGTGGTAATATGGATAGTTTCATAACCAACTGAACATAAATTAAAAACCATTATTTTTTTAGTAAGCAAGAAAGCTTTTACCTCATACACTTAATAAATATGCTTAATTAGAAACTTTATACCTATTATGATTCTGAGCATAAGTACAACAGTTATTGGTAGGACTTTGGGACATAAGTGAATTTAATGGCTTTTTCCCTTGAGTAGACATATCAGCAGTAGAATAGAAACTTCAAGAGAGCAGGGGCCTTGTTTAACCTTTTGTAATCTCCAGCTTCTTGTCGGTTACAATAGTAGGTCCTTAATAAATGTGTGTATAAAAGTGGGTGTGAACACATTGTAAATGGACCTAAAATTACATTCCATAGTTCAGTAGAGCAACACACAAAAATCACATCAAAGTTAATCCTATCCGTGGGCCCGGTAATTCCGGTTTCCAACAACATGTCAAGAATTAAAAATGCCATAACCTTAGCATTATGCTGAAGTGTGAGCCTTGAAGAATTAGCTATAGGATGGAATATGCATTTGACAGATTTTTTTTTTAAGGGGGATAAACCCCATCCCTCCAACTATGTGTATTATTTCACTTATAGTTTGGGTTTTTGGTACTAGCTGTCGTTGGAAAGAAAGCAGTTTAGTTGCTTGCCTGTAATCTTTCCTGAGTGGAAACTCTTACCAGGAAAGAGAGGTGAGATCCTGACATAAGACCTGTCAGGGCCTTCACATTCTGTAAGCTCACTCTCCAGAGCGGGCTCCTTTGGGACTCCCCATTTTTTAGGACCTGGTGAGGAGCTGTTTAAAATCTTGGCTTCAGGGTTGTTCCTTCTTCCCACACTTTGCTGTTTGACAGACCTTGAGAAGGAACTTGCTATTACTGATGGAACACTGTGAGCATACTTTCTTCCCACTGCCTCATTGATGTAGCACACATTTCTTGTGAGCCAGACGTAGCCAATCAGAGGCGCTACGTAAAGAAAGGAACAGGTGCAGTGCGTCCTTCTTCCTGCTGTTCGAAGACCTCTCAGGCCATTTCTGTTTTCCTGGTTACAGTAACCACAATTTCTATTCAGGAAAGATAAAGCACAAAAAGAACAAAAATTTCTAAGGAATTTCTGCTGTCTTTATGTGTTGCAAAAAATAGTTTGAAAGCAGAAAATTCTCAGGGAAATACTCCTTTCGAATATAGGCAAGGCTTCTTTGTAACAACCTTTTCCTGTATAGTGAATTTGCCCTGGGGATTGATTTCTAAAATTTGCTTACTCATAAAAAGAGGACTATTTTATTTTATTTTTTTTTTATAAAAGATTTTATTTATTTGACAGAGAGAAACACAGCCAGAGAGGGAACACAAGCAGGGGGAGTGAGAGAGGGAGAAGCAGGCTTCCCGCTGAGCAGGGAGCCCGATGTGGGACTCGATTCTGGATCTCCGGGATCATGACCCGAGCCGAAGGCAGTCGCTTAACCAACTGAGCCACCCAGGCGCCCCAAAAGAGGACTATTTTAAAGCCATGTTTTCTAGTAAATCTTTTTAGACACCTTCCCTTTTTACTTTGTATCTTTTCCCAGTTTATTGAGAAATAATTGACATATATATATATTTAAAGTATGATACAATGAATGCAATGATTTGCTACACATATGAATTGTGGAGTGATTTGTTTATTGTGAGAATGCTTATGATCTGCTTTCGGCAACTTTCAAGTATACAACAAAAATTATTGCCTCATAGTTCTGGAGGCTAGAAGTCCAAGGTTAAGATGCTGCCAAGGTTGGTTTCTAGTGAGACCTTTCTTACTTGCAGGTAGCTGCTGGCCTTCCCACGGTGTCCTCACATAGCCTTTCCTTTCTTGTGCTCCTGGTGCCTCTTCCTCTCCACCGTGGGGTGAGATCCAGAGTCATGTGCTCCGCTGACTGAGCCAGCCAGATGCCCCTCTCTCCCTCCTCTTCTAGACACAGCAGTCTTAGTAGGACCCCACCCTATGACCTCATTTAATCTTAATTACCTCCTTAAAGGCTCTCTCTCCAAATACCATCTCATGGAAGTTAGGGTTTTAACATATGGATATTGGGAGAGGGAAACACTCTTCAGAACACCAAGACTTTTTTTTTAAACATAAACACAATACTATTATCACACCTAAAAATAGTAATAATAATTTCTTGTTATCTAATATTTTGTCGAAGCTCAACTTTTCCGAGTTGTCTTACAATATTTTATAATAGCCTTAAGGTTTTATCTTGTTAGTCCGTGGGAATACCTTGTTTTATTGAAATGTGCATTTATTTACTGTGTTCTCAGCATTGTTCTGAACACAATGAGGAGCTAAGTGACCGTGTCAGGAAATTGAGGTGAACTTCAGTATCTCCAGCGAATGACCACATGACCGTGGCAATTTCCTTCACCTCACATAAATGCCTGACTTCTAGATACAATACCTTGTTATTAACTGTAGCTGCTGGACTGTACATTAGAGCCTCAGGATTTATTCTTTTGTATATTGAAAGTTTATATCTTTTGTCTTTCATCTCCCTCTTTTGTCTTTCCCCAGCGCCTGAACCCATTCCACTTTCAGTTCCTATTTTAGATTCCACATATAAGTGGGATTGTAAAGTATTTGTATTTCTCTGTCTGGCTTATTTCACATAGCATAATGCTCTCCAGGTTCATCCATATTGTTGCAAATAGCAGGATTTTCTTCTCTTTTATGGCTGAATATTCTATACACACACACACACACACACACACACACACATACATACAACACATCTTCTGTATACGTTCATCCATTTAAGCACTTCTGGGTTTTTTTCTAGGTCTTGACTATTGTGAATGAAGCCATAGCGGACATGGGTATGCAGAAATGTCTTTGAAATCCTGCTTTCATTTCCTTTGGCTGTGTATTCAGGAATGGGATTGCTGGATCCAATGGTAGCTCTGTTTTTAATTTTCTGAGGAAGCATCATACTATTTTCCATAGTGGCTGAACCAGTTCATATCCCACCAGCAGTAGATAGGCATTTCCTTTTCTCTACATCCTCACCAGCATTTGTTACCTATCTTTTGATAGTAGTCATTGTGACAGGTGTGAGGTCATAGCTCATAGTGGTTTTGATTTGCATTTCCCTGATGCTGAACACTTTGTATGCCTAATGGTCGTCTGTCTGTCTTCTTTGGAAAAATGTGTATTCTGGTTTCTTTGCCATTTTAAATTGAATTATCTGCTTTTTAGCTATTGAGTTGTATGGGGTTTTTAAAAGTAACTTTTAGATATTAACCCTTATCAAATACATGGTTTGCAAATATATTCTCACAGTTGAAAAGTTGCCTTTTCAATTTGTTGATTGTTTCCTTTGCTGTGCCGAAGCTTGCTCTTTTGATGTAGTCCCACTTGCCTTTATCGCCTGTGTTTCTAGTATCTTATTAAGAAAATATATATTTGCTAAGACCAATGTCAAAGAGCCTTTTCCCTTTGTTTTCTTCTAGGAGTTTTATGGTTTCTGGTCATTTTGTCATTTTGAGCTCCATTTGAGAAAGTGTCTTTATTTTTCTCCAGTTTTGAGGATAGTGTAAGAGAAATTCCGATGGGTGATCTCTGTGTGTTCTCCTTCCCACTTGTTCTTAGTTGAGGTCTGTGATTTACCATGAAGTTCTGAATGCAAATGTAATTCTGTATTTTGTTTCTCTACTTTTGGCAAACTTCATGAAAATAGCATGTTTAATACTTCTTATTTTTCCACCTCCTATTCCCTTTCTGCCCTTTGGACTACTTATATTTATTTATGCTTTGCTTTGTACATTCACTCATTTGATGCTTCTTCATTCTTGAATGCATAAATTTACGTGTTATTCATACAGTAAACACAGATTTACTGCCTGTTGTGTGTCAGGAACTGTACTAGTCCCCAAAGTGTGTGAGAGTGAAAAGAACAGGCTCTGACATATAACAACACTTAAGATAATTACTTTAGTTAAGTGGGATGGAAAACGCAGAAGTGATTTTGGCTTTGTGTGGAGCAAGGTGCTGTGGGTCCCCGACCAAGGTCAGCTCACTGTGTACTTCACTCTAACCGCTGAATGAATAATTTGTAGTACCCCCATCTTTCCCCCCTGAGGTAGAGAAAACCTGCAGTATCCAGGAATAAGAACGTAGGCTGCATCACTGATGCGTCACCACCGTGAGGGTACAATCAAATGTGACAGCGTGTGAGGGGGACTAGGGGATAGCTTGTGACCAAGTGGTTTTGTTTGAAGCTGGGTGTTGTAGAACTCTGGGTCTGTAGCCATCTTGTCCTGCCATCACACTAGCGGTAGAAAGCATATTTGTGCCCCATTTTCACAGCTGGGCTTTGTGACCAGCCCCCTGGCCCTCCCCGCAGTCAAATTGTATACCAGATTCCCTATACGTCTATGTGGGAGACCATCGCCACTTCATTAGCCTCAAAGGACTGGACCCAAAGAGGAGGGAACCCACGGTGTGCGTGCATTTGCTTTAATTTTTGACAGGAAGGCAAAACAAAAAACTTGTAAAATTCAAATGACTCCGCATATCATTTGCCCATTTAAATCGTAGCTCAGTAGAATAATACTTCAGCATTCTTCAAGACAGTGTGATGGGATGAGAAGACCTGTTGGATGCTGATTTTTTTTTTTCCCATGCAGTGACACATTTGATACTCATTGGGTTGAATGGAATGAGGAAGAGGTAGAGAAACAGATTATTTAAGATGCATTGATTGGTATGTGAGAGGGTGAATTTGAGCGACCACGTTGACCTTCTTAATGAGCCTAATATTATTTTAGTTTTCAGCTGAGATCAAACTGTGTGTAAAACAACAAAACAAAATAGACTTCATAAGCTAAGAATGGAGAGAGACATAAAGCCAGAAAGCTGCTGGATACTAACAGAAATGATATTGGTATCAGTGAGAAATTGTTTCATTATACCGACCTAGATTAAAAGACCATCATTGTTTGGACAGTGGGATCGTAATAGTCATCATTTGAAGTCTTTGTGTTGCAACAGTCAATAAGATACCCATTTTTATAGTTTTGTTAATAAAATACATTCTTGATATTTTTATTTAGAAATCTGAAAAGTATTTGAAATATAAAACACAGTCGCTAAGTATTTGCTGGAAGGTATATTTTCAAGTACATATAAATTAAAAGAATGATCTTTTTCGAATATCTGTCCGAGTGCATCTCGGGGCGCCTGAGTGGCACAGTCAGCTGTGTGTTCAACTCCTGGTTTCGGCTCAGGCGGTGATCTTAGGGTCGTGGGATCCCTGAGTCAGGCTCTGTGCCCGGTGTATAGTTTGCTTGAGTTTTTCTCTCCCTCTTCCCCTCCTCCTCCACAAATAAATAAATAAATAAATAAATAGATCTTAACAACAACAACAACAAAAAAAGACATCTTATTTGAATTACCAGGATAGAATAAAAGAATTCCAAAAGTATATTCTATAGAAATAAACTCTCCAAGTTGAAAGCTATTTAATAAGAACGCCAACTCGGCTTTTAAAGTACATTTATGCATTGTTTTTAGGTCCTCACACAATCCTTTGAAGAAAGGGTAATGACTCTTAGTTTTAGCCACTCTGGCCCCTGCTGTTTTCAGATGTGCAAAGCATCGTCTCAAGGCCTTTGTATGTTTTCCCCTCCTCTTGGAATGGTTTCCCCTAGGAACCTGCAAGCTCCCTCCCTTCCTTTCTTGCTTCAGATCTCTGCAGAATGTTACCCCCAGAGAGCTCTCCCTGACATCACTGTAGTAACCACCAGCATAGCCCCTTCCTTCCTGGCCCCAGCTGTTCTCACCTGCTTTGTTCTTCACAGCACTGACCACGACTTGACACATAACTGGTATGGGTAGAACGCTCGCTCTAGGAAGGCAGGGGCTCCTTTATTCACCATTCTGTCATCCGCATCTCAGGTTCCAGAATACGTGGTCAATAAACGGTGAACCAGTGCATGAAAGAATGAATGAATTTGGTAGCTGAGAAAATGGGAGTTATCAAAGATGAAACTAGAACCTAGTTGTCCCAACTTTAAATATATCTTCTTCCCATTTTATCGTCTGTTTCTACTCTTCATGGTTATACAGCAAAAGAGTTAACACAGGAGGCTTGAGACTGCTTCTCTGAGGAAAGGCCTGCTTGCAAGGTTGGCCCTTAGCTGGTGTCTGGGAACTTGGACTTTGGGAGGATTCTCACCATTTCCAGAACCTTGACTGTTTCATGGACGGTGTAGTTTATGGTAGATAATATTTTACATTTGTTGTTGTGTCTCATTGCTGGAGGAATTAAGCACATCTGGTGGGGCCCCACTGGGAGAGGACCCTTGGGAACTTGTGGCTCTGGACTTTGCCCTGCGTACCTTTTCCCTAGTGTGATTTTGCATTGTGCCTTTTTTTGCTGTCATAAATCACAGCCACAAGTGCAACAATGTGTTGAGTCTTACAGATGAAACAAGAGAGGAGCTGACAAATCCTCCCCCTACCCACAGTTGGGCTTTTGATGTGAATTGCTTTGAATACAAATATTCATTTAGGGAGAATTGACATCTCTACAGTTGTAAGATTTCATCCAGGACGTTTCTGTTTTTCCATTTATGCTTTTTCCTATCTTTCATGACTCTGTTCTCAATTTGTATGCTCTAGTAACACAGGACTTCCTGCAGGTGCCCACGATACCAGCATCTTCTTACTGGCTTGGGCTCTGCCTTGAACGACAGTCTCCTTGCCCTTTGGCCTGGCCAGCTCTTTGTCATCCTTCAGGTTGGGCATCACCTTTTCTCGGAGCCCTCACCTGACACTGCCCAGCCTGAATAAATGCTCCCTCTCACCCCTCAAACACATACACACCATGCTCCCCTAAGACACTGTGTCCATCATTGTATGTTCCGTAATTGCTTATTTACATAACTGTGAGCATATCGAGGGCACCATTGTCCTCCATTATACTTTCGGCACTTAATACAGTCTGGTTCTTGGTATGTGTTTGTTAAATGAATAAACAAGAACCCTTCTTTAGAGTTTCACAGTTTTCTTCATATAAGTCTTGACATTTGTAGGGGTTCTTTCACTCCGTCCCTGCCATTAGCTAGTTTTTTATTGATGGTATATGGAAAAAGTTACCGATTTTTTCCCGCCATTTATCTCATCGTCAGCCTTCTACTGAATTTCTTCAGTTTTTCAGGTAGAATCCCTTAGCTGATTTAAATTTCTTGATATTATAACTTGGAAAGTAGTTTCTGGAAATAAACAGAAATAAATTTTTAAAAAATCTTTCTTTCTTTTGGGCACCTGGGTGGCTCAGTGGGTTAAAACCTCTGCCTTTGGCTCGGGTCGTGATCACAGGGTCCTGGGATCGAGGCCCGCGTCGGGCTCTCTGCTCGGTGGGGAGCCTGCTTCCTCTCTCTCTCTGCCTGCCTCTCTGCCTACTTGTGATCTCCCTCTCTCTCTGTCAAATAAATAAATAAAATCTTTAAAAAAATCTATCTTTCTATTAGCCAGCATATAGTACATCATTAGCTTTTGTTGTAGTGTTCAGTGATTTATTAGTTGTGTATAACATCCAGTGCTCATCTCAACACATGTCCTCCTTAATACACATCACCTGGTTACTCCCTCACTCTACCCCCTCCCTTCTGTAACCCTCAGTTTTGTTCCTGGAGTCCAGAGACTTCATTTAGTCCAGTTCCATCTATGCCCTTTAAATGGTGGGGATTCATCCTTTCTGATGGCTGAATAATATTCTTTTGTATATATGGACCACATCTTTATCCATTCATCTGTTGAAGGACATCTTGGCTCCTTCCATGGTTTGGCTATTGTGGGCACTGCTGCTATGACCAGTGGGGTGCAGGTGCCCCTTCTTTTCACTACATCTGTATCTTTGGGGTAAATACCTAAAAGGGCAATTTCTGAGTAGGGTAGTTTCATTTTTAATGACTTGAGGAACCTCCATACTATTTTCCAGAGTAGCTGTATAAGCTTGCATTCCCACCAACAGTGTAAGAGGGTTCCCCTTTCTCTGCATCCTTGCCAACACTTATTGTTTCCTGTCTTAATTTTAGCCATTCTAACTGGTGTAAGGTGCTATCGCATTGTGGTTTGATATGTATTTCCCTGATGCCAAATGATGTTGAACATTTTTTTAAGTGTCTGTTAGCCATTTGTATGTCTTCTTTGGAGAAGTGTCTGTTTAAGTCATCTGACCATTTATTGACTGAATTATTTGTTTTTTTAGGTGTTGAGTTTGAGAAGTTCTTTACAGCCCTTTATCTGTAATGCCATTTGTAAATATCTTTTCCCATTCTGAATTATTCTCTACTTTAGAAAATGCTTTCCTATTACAGGAAGATTAGATGTTATTTCAGAAGATATTTTAGTTTTCCTATGTATCAAATCGATTAACTATTATCTAAGAAGTGAACTAAGCTCAGACTTAGTTACCTTATACCATGTGGATTTTCCCTTCCAGCAAATTGGACCCAAATGATTAAGTACCATTAAAAAATATACAGTTGTGGGGCGCCTGGGTGGCTCAGTTGGTTAAGCGACTGCTTTCGGCTCAGGTCATGATCCCGGAGACCCGGGATCGAGCCCCACATCGGGCTCCCTGCTCGGCGGGAAGCCTGCTTCTCCCTCTCTCAGTCTCTCTGCTTGTGTTCCCTCTCTGGATCTGTTTCTCTCTGTCAAAATAAATAAAAAATCTTTAAAAAAAAATATACAGTTGTGAGGCAAATTTGGTTATATTAATATCAATGAGTTATAGAAATGATCAAGGTGAACATGAGGTTGATTTGATCGTTGGAATCATCTTGATACATTGATGGGTAAATTTTGAGATTAGTATTTTTCCGGCTTACTCCAGATAATTTTTTGTGGTGATGATAAATTATGTATGGATATTTGGTATAGAATTATTTTTAAATAAATATAATATTTAGTATTTATATTTTGATTATGATAAAAACAATTTATAATGTGATTTTTTAAACATCAAACTCTGAAAAGTACTTTCTTTTTTAAGATTTTATTTATTTGATGCACAGAGAGAGATAAGTAGGGAGAGCAGCAGAGGGAGAAGGAGAAGCTGGCTTCCTGCTGAGCAAGGAGCTGGATGTGGGGCTCGATCCCAGGACTCCAGGATCATGACCTGAGCTGAAGACAGATGCTTAACCAACTGAGCCACCTGGGCACCCCTGAAAAGTACTCTAAAGGCATTAGAATCACGTCAGTTCTTTCTATAGTCCTCGTAATTTAGGGTTAACACTTTATGATTGACAATAGATGATTGGTTTTTAAAGGCAATTAATTAAGCAGGTAGAATTTCTAACCTTAATCTTTTTGTTCACTCATACAGCATTGCAGTAAAAATTTATTACAGTAGAAAGCAAATGCGAGCTCTCAAACAATCGATCACAATGCTTGGCAATCACCTTTTCAATTTCATTTAACTCCTGTGGTTCTACGGCAAAATTATTTTTTCTTTGTGTGATATCTTTCCAAAATTGGTTCAGGGAGCTCAGCCTGAGTTCTAAATGAATAAAATGGCATTCTGGGTAGAGCCTTGGCATGACTTATCTTTTGGGGGGACAGAATATCTCAGGGTGGAGTAGCATCATAGTTTTTACTTACTGTTTGGTGAATAGATTTACAATACATATCACTAAGCATTTGCTGCCTGCCAGCGACAATGTTGAAACAATTTATGTGCGCAGCTTGTTTTCGCTTCATTACCCTGGGAAGCTAGTGACTATTATTCTCCCCATTTGACAGAAAGGAAGTGGAGGCATAGGAAGTTCAAGCCACTTTCTTAAAGACCAACAGCCACTAAATAGTGGGTCAGGATTCAAACACAGAGACTTCAGAGTCTGATCATTTAACTGCTCTACAAGCACAGTGGGTTGTACTTTGATTGACCAAAATAAATCTCCCGAATTAAAACCTCCAGTTTTGTTCCAGTGGCTCCCTTTACTCTTTCCTCTCTCTGCCTCTGAAAGTTGGGTCTGAGGATCTGACTTGCTGTATCCTTCAGGCTGATCTTGATTTTCCCTTCACACCTTCAGCCACATTTGAGAAAACCCCTTGTTAACCTTAAAAGTGCCACTGAATTTTCACTGACCTAGCACTGTGCCCTTGAATCTGTCGGGTAATCCTTGGTTGTCTCCGTAAAACTTTAGAAAATAGAGAATGGATCTTGAATTCTCAAATGTATACTTGAATTTCCTTTTATAGCCATGATGTCTAGTTACCTTTACCCCTTGTCACAGGGTGGGCATTATATGATCATCGGATCTGACATTCTTGAGCCAGATATGGTGTTTTACACGTAACCGGCCAGCTGGTACCTAGCAGTGTTAATGAAAGCACGTTTCTGGGCTGCCTGTGTGTTCTGAACCCCGTGGAGTCCCGCTTGGGCACTGGGGGTAGGAGCAGTTGAGAGTGGGCTCTGGCGTTGGCTGATAGTCTTGGGTCAGAACCAACAGGTAGTCTTGGATCTTACTTGTTTACGATCGTGTGGCCTTTCATGGCACATACATGTTGTGGTTCCTAGTCCTTGATAGGTGGAGCTGCTCTGAGAACTTGAGGAAGTCTACATGTCAGTTCTCTCCCTTTACACTCATGCCCCTCCGTGGAATGCTGACCTCTGCCATTTTAGTCTGGAATCCATTTCATGGTGATTCTCTCCTCCATGTAGATGACTAGTATATCTTTTGATGTAGCTTATGATTACTCACTGCTTACGTGTTGCATTGTGAAGCCGATCTTTTATGGTCTTCATACCATTAGGGGGTCATAGGCCCAGCAACCAAACCAAGAAGAGGGAAAAGTTAACCATGTATTATACACGTCATCAAAAAAATCTTAAAGTTTCAAAAAATTATGTAAACTATATAATTCAAGCTTTTTCTAAAGACCTTGAAAGACTGCGTCTATAAATAGGATTATCAGCTTTTAAATGTCACATATAACTGTTTAAAAAAAAAATGTACTTCTCATTTGGCAGCAGGATGGACCTCTCCCAAAAGAAACCAAAGGAAAGCAATGCCAGCATTTATTACATTTGAACAGATTTAAATATATAATGGGCTTAGGAACATTGACATTTCAAATAGCTATTTTTTTCTCATTCACCACTAGAAAAGAGACAATCTTAGCATCTTCTCCTGAAAAGGGGTGATAAAAAGTGAAATTTTATTTTGTAACAAAATGCCACCTTATGATTCAATTATAATTCTGACATAAAGACCACTTTAACAATATTACACCTTCACAGTGATAGGTATAACAAAGGAGCATAATATATATCATTCACTAAAATTTGACTTGAGAACACAAACAAGTATAGTTCATTGGACATAGGCATGTGGAGCAGTAGAAGGGAGTTTAGGTTCCCCTTCCCTTAGTGCCAGAAGCTCAGCATTAGTGAGAGGAAAGAAGGCTGTCCATTTGCTGTAATCAGCAGAGGAAATGAAAAGACCAAGGCTGTAGACTTTGGGCTGGTGTAGGTATTGGGGTGGGGGACCCATGTATGGTAGACGCATGAAGCCTTTTGTTTCTTTCAGGGTGTGAACTCTGCAGGGACAACAGTCATTCCATAAGCCCCACAAAGCAGCCATCACAGAGCATTGTAATTCCCCCTTTAGAAGTCTCCAATTATGTACTGCTTTTTGAAATTTCCTAGAACAGAGTTCTGAATTTACCTTGGGCATGAATGTGCTTCTCAGTGTTCCATCTCAAAATTACAGAGATGGGAAAGTGGCATGGAAAGTGACGTCTTTTACTTGCTCTACCCCTTTTCCTGAGAAAACAAACGGGTTCAAAACTGGATATAAGTAGGGATGCCTGGGTGCTCAGTTAAGCGTCTGCCTTTAGCTCAGGTGAGGATCCCAGGATCCTAGGATGGAGCCCCGGGTCAGGCTCTCTGCTCAGTGCAGAGCCTGCTTCTCCCTCTCCCTCTGCTCCTCCCTACCACTTGTTCTCTCCTTCTCTTTCTCTCAAAAAAATAAATAAAATCTTAAAAAAAAAGGAAACTGGATACAAGTATACAACTGTTTCCTTCAGTAAACATGATCTAACCTGTTCTCATCTGAATAAAATTTGTCTGTTAACATCTTGGATTTTATATGATGTCATTTTTGATGGTTGTACATTATCAGTCATTAAAAAAACTTTCTCTATTATAACTTAAGTTTATTTTAATTTTGCTACTAAATGGTGTTACTGATGAGCAGTTTTAGGATCTGCTCATTTCCTAAAAATCTCAGGCAAAAAAGTAGGTCTGGGATACTTTCGTCCTGTCCAGATAACCTGAAAAACCAACATTACACATTTATTCAAAATTGGATTCTGTCCTTTTAAATTTCCATTGATTTTTCTGGGGCCCTGGGTGGCTCAGTCAATTAAGCATCTGCCTTCAGCTCCAGTCATAATCCCCCGGTCCTGGGATCGAGCCCATGCATCAGGCTCTCTGCTTATCCCTCTCCCTCTGTACCCGCCTCCCCCCACCCACTGGCTGTGCTCTCTCAAATAAATAAATGAAATATTTAAAAATTTCAAATAAATTTGAAATAATTTTTTGATTTAAAAAACCTGGCATCAGGCTCCCTGCTCAGAGGGAGTGGGCTTATCCCTCTCCATCTGCCCCTCTCCTGCTCTGCACGCGAGTGCACTCTCAAATTACTTAAATCTCAAAAAAAAAAAAAATCAAATTTCAATTTCTGATGTTAAAATCGTCTTTCCAAATAATGAATTTCAATCTGATCAAGCCTCTAGTTCTAACTACCATTTTATAGGAAATACAAGGAATAAAAGAACAGATTAGATAACATAAGAGTACAAATCAGTAAACTCCAGGAAAAAAAAAAAACCTGACAAGCCAAATGATCTGGTTTTCTCAAAAAATAAATTTTGAATGCTAAAGATATTTAAGAGATATTGTGGGAAATTTATTTGGACCATGATTTGAATACACCAGTACATCAACTAAAAAAAAAAAAAAAATCTCCTTGCTGCTTCCCCCCCACACCACCAGAGAAACCTAACCATTTTATGGAGCTATTTAAACATTATCTGCATATTTGATAATATTATTGCTGCCATTTTACATATGGTATTGTTATTATTAACCAGAGACCTTACACTTTAGAGGTAGATACAAGGGGAAAAAAAGGCATGTTATCTGGGTAATATCAGGAAAGCTCCAGATGGGGCTAAATTTGCATATGTGAGTGTTTAAAATAAGCCCCTTAACTTGCTGAATTCTGCCCAGTGGCATTTCCTGGAAACATAGTAAACATGAAATGGAGCAAAGCCGGTTAATTATGTCAAAATGATTGCTGAAACTCATCAAATGGAATTTGCTAAACAGATTACATTGGTACCTTGCTTGGCCAAAGGTTCTCATATAGTTGTAGTAAAAAGACAGAGAAGATCATTCTTCCTTAGGAAAGAGGTTTTTGCTTTATTACCCTCATTCTACTCCTGAAACATGAGTGATACACCAATGATTTAGAGCTACCCCTCTGTTTGTTCTCTTGTACAAATTCTGCCTTGAACTTTGAAACTTTGAAAAACTGTTGTTGCTACTTTTGATAATACCCATAAAAAGCAAAATGTTTGTGTATACAATAAAACACAAACTATCCTCAAACTGGAAATACTTGGGAGTTAGCTTATTATAGATAATCCAGTAATGTTCCTACCATTTCACAATAGATTATGAAAAGTCTTAAGTAAAGCTTTTGGAAATTCAGTCATATTTTAAGTATGTCAAGGGATCTCATTCGAGGTTCCCCCTGCTATCTGAAAGTAGAATGTTCCCATGAAAGCTCTCTCAAGGCAGGGCGGGGGTTTCGTGGGGTTAGGGAGAGAAAAATTAGACAAGATGGGACTGGGGAGGGAAACAAACCGGAAGAGACTCTTAATCCCAGGAAACAAACTGACGGTTGCTGCAGTGATAGGGGAGGGTTGGGGTGGCTGGGTGATGGACACTGGGGAGGGTGTGTGCCACGGTGAGCGCTGTGAATTGTGTGAGACTGATGATTCACAGACCTGTCCCCTGAAATGAATAATACATTGTATGTTAATAAAAATAAAAATGAAAGCTCTCTCAAGCCAAAATGGCTTAAAGTGAAGAGTATCTCTGCTTTCTTAAGGTTTGCTTTATGCCATTTCACTTCTTTGAATGACCTACGTTTGTACCTGTTTTCCTTAACTGAAAGAAGTGAAGTAGCATAGTGTGAAGTTTTGGAAAGTGGAGAATACCTGTACTTATGTGAGCTCGTGAAAACCCTTTGGGATAATCCATAAGGTATTCAACTTATTCAATTACTGTGACTTATAATTTTGTGGTTTTGTACATCAGGTTTTTTTAAAAAAAATATTTGAGAGAGTATGAGAGAAAGAGCATTAGTAGGGGCAGTGGGGGGGGCGGGGAGCAGAGGGAGAGGTAGACTCCCCACTGAGCAGGGAGCCTGACTCAGGGCTCAGATTCCAGGACCCTGGATCATGATCTGAGGCAAAGGCAGACAGGTAACTGACTGAGCCACCCAGGCGCCCCCAGGCTTTTTTTTTTTTTTTTTAACTCAGCACTCTGTCTTCTAGATGTAGAATGGAAACTTAAAGAAATCCAAGCACACTGTAAGACAGCTGTAAACAATGAGAATCAACATCCTCACTACTGACAGCCTTAAAACAGATCTGCCAAATACAAGGCAACTTGTGACTTTCCAGTAAGAGCAGTATGTATCGGTTATACAAATAATGCCAGGGCCCAAAGCCCCCATCAAAATGTGTTCAGTAATAGCAAATACTAAGGCTTCTGAATGGTGTTTGCATATTTCTGCTTTGTTGTGCTGCATTTAAGTGCCGAACGCTTCTATAATCATCAAAATATATACTAACAGGGGCGGCTGGGTAACTCAGTTGAAGCATCTGACTCTTGGCATCCTGGGATCAAGCCCCAGGTTGGGCTCCACGCTCAGTGTGGAGTCTGCTTGAGATTCTCTCCCTCTCCTTTTGTTCCTCCCCCTTCTCATGCATGCTCTGTCTCTCTCTCTCTCAAATAAATTACTAAATAAATCTGTAAAAAAAAAAAAACAACCAGAAAATAAATATTAACATTTATGTGAAGAAAAAAACAGTCATGAAAGAGATAAAATGGGAGCTGGGAATGCCAGAAGTTAAATGTGGTCAAAACATAGGCCAAGGTTCATATTTAGTGATTGCTTCCAGAAAGCTGCTGTTCAAAATAACTGTTGTCTTAAATAGGTAAACAGTAGCCAAGTCTATACAGTTAGAATCTGTGGGCAACTGAGTAGGAACGGGAGAACCAGGAGGCTGAGCAGAAACCCTCTCCCTCTGCAAACCTAGAACAGATGACAGGGATTCACTGTTACAAGGTGAGGGGTATACTTTTTTGGTTGTTTTTTGCTTATAATTATTTATCTATTTATTTTTATTACTTCAGCCCAGGTTCACTCTGGGCTGAAGTAATTTCTTCTCCTAGCACTGACTGATTAAAGTTCTGTCACTCTCCAGATTGGTGACTCGGGGTATTAATTAGAAACAAGGGGCATGTTCACAGGTATCGAGCTTTGTCTATGTTCAAACATTTCATAGAGGCCCTACAGATTTTTTCCTAAGCTAATACCAGTCAGGATAGCTCCCCAAATTCCTTAATGTCATGTTTGGATTCTAGGTTCTCAAGAATGGCTTGGAGAGAGGACCTCTAGCCATGGCAGTGTTAATTAGAATGAACTGTTACCCTGTGTGGACAGAGAAAACTTTTCTATCTTCTACCCTCTGTGTTTTGAAGTGACGGTATGGCCCTGCTATTTCTTAAAGTATTTGTTTTACTCTTTTGTGTTGTCTTAATGTGTAAAAAGAAAAAGGATATCCATCCCTTGAGAGTTAGTATGTGTAGGCATGCTCATGTAAGATGTGTTTAACAGACAAGTAGGACTAATTGAGTTTCTCTAAGCCTGGTTATTATTGTGGAATACAGTGTTGAGCGGTAGAACTTGGTAACTGGTTGAAAATGTTGAGTCACATGAAGAATATGACCCAGCTTCTCTTCAGTCACGTCTTGCCTCTTCACTGCTCGCCGCACGTCAGCCATACTGGCCTGCCTTCTGCTCCTTGAATTGGCAAACTCCCTTCAGTCTTGAGGCCTCTGCTCATGTTGCTTCTCTGGAGACATGTTGCCCTATCAGACTCATTCTAGACATTCCCCAAAACCAGAATTAAGAAAGCTTAAAAAGGAAAACCAAGAGGAAGGTGAAGTTAAAACTAGTTAATTCACAGATTCTGTGTTGGCTGCCTGAGTTGACGTCAGTAAAAGTGGTTGACTCCCGATATCTTCTCTTCAGCTTGGGTATTACTAGTGCTTGCAAGAGCTGCTTAGCTGGAGACTTTTATGGAAGATACTGTGTTTATCAGAAATGAATTCTCTTAAGAAAATCCTTATGTGATTTTTAAAAAAGAGGCTCTATAGAATCTTACAAATGAGAGTAGAAGCTGGAAGAAGAGCCTTTAGCAGTTAAGGGTGTGAAGTTAGATTTTATACAAAGATATATGAATGAGTTCTAGAGAGATGGTTTGAAAGCCGAGTACACTGTAGGACAGCTGTAAATAGTGAGAATCGACATCCTCACCACTGACAGCCTTACTGAACTAAGGTGCAGTGAGAAAATAATCAGACAAGTCAAAGGGAAGACAGTAGGTCAGACCTCTTATTTTATGAGACTCTGCAATACATTTAGCAGGTAAACAACAAATTGAAAGCAACCTCATATTCTTGAGAGAAAGGGGTTCAGACGTTTTCTCCAGCAAACCCCACGGTAGCCTCTGAGGGTATGCTTTGAGCCATCTGTTTCATTGGGGGATTGCAGTGTTTGGAGTGTTAATTATTTAACATTAACCTTGATGGAGAACTTCTAACTGGGAGAAGAAAACTTGGGCACATTAAGGTAGAAAATACCATGTTTGAGAGACATAGGTAATAATAAGGTAGATTGACTTTGAAAAAGAAAGTCCTCATTGTAGACAAGAAAATGAAATAATGAGCAATGGATGACAGGCTATGAAATTCAGGCAAAGTTTGCCCCTGCTGTGAGACTACATTACTGAGTTTCAAAGTGATCTTTAAAAGGAGCGTATCATTTTATTAGTGGGATTGTGCATTTTTTTAAATTTTATTTATTTATTTGACAGAGAGAAATACAGCTAGAGAGGGAACACAAGCAGAGGGACTGAGAGAAGGAGAAGCAGGCTTCCCGCCGAGCAGGAAGCCTGATATGGGGCTCGATCCCGGGTCTCCAGGATCGTGACCCGAGCCGAAAGCAGTCGCTTAACCAACTGAGCCACCCAGGCGCCCTGGATTGTGCATTTTTTTATATTGTATGGGGTTGTGGGTGCATGCGTGTGTGTGTGTGTGTGTGTGTGTGTGTGTGTGTGTGAATCTGAATCATCATTCTATAGATATCAGGCTATTTTCTACTATCATGACAGTTTGGCATTGGTCTAACCCTCCTTCCTCATCTGCTCCCCCTGGAAGTGAGTTGCTCGTCATTGTGAGATTGCCGATGGTGTTAAAGGACAGTCTACATCAGGTATTAGACCTGAAAACTTTGGTGGTTTGTGTGATGGGTTTCACCAACATCTGGGTGTCAGGCTATAAATAAAGAAATAAGCTGTTAGGTGGACTGAATCTTTTTAAAGTAAATCAATACCGTGAGTGTACTACGATGTGTATATGTGTGTAAAACAAGAAAGGCAGAGAGCAAACCCTTCTAAAGGTTTGGGGAATGAATTGGAATTTCCTTTAAATTTTATGTTTTTCTGTTTCGTGTAGTCCCCTCTTGATTTGCTCAACTCAGAATCCGAGAGCAAGGACAACGGGGAGTGAGTCTGATCTGTTTATAGTATTAGCACCCAATAGTGTTTGGCACATAGTTTTGCTGGAAAATGTATGAAAGAATGAAAAAGAAATTACTAAATAAATGAATTGCTACTCCTGAAGTTATTGTTGTTTAACTTCACATATGCACATTTTCCCTGAGAAAGGTGGTAGATAGTATGTATGTATGTATTAACAGTATTTATTTTAAAAAGTTCTTGCGTTATGCTGGAAACTAGAAATTTATCCCACACTTGCCTCCTCTCAGAATTGGAGAAACAAATTAAAACGCATGTATTTTCTAAAGTTAATTTTAACTATTATTTGAGAAGCTTATATGTTACACATATTGCATTGAAATGATTGGAGATAACTTACACTTCAGTGAGAAACTGACCCTTATCAACTAACTACCCCTTGAGTAGGACCTTCTGGTAATTTGTCAGGGAGAGTAGAGGTGACCTTTAACAACACCGGGTTAGGTGGCGCCTGGGTGGCTCAGTTGGTTAAGCAACTGCCTTCGGCTCAGGTCATGATCCCAGAGACCTGGGATCGAGCCCCACATCGGGTGCCCCGCTTGGCGGGAAGCCTGCTTCTCCCTCTCTCACTCCCCCTGCTTGTGTTCCCTCTCTGGCTGTGTTACTCTCTGTCAAATAAATAAAATCTTTAAAAAAAACAAAAAAAACAAAAAAAAAAACAACACCGGGTTAGGAGAGCCAAACTGTTCCCCACCTTAACAGCTGAAGATCCTCGTGTATCTTTCCTCTTCCCCCCAAATTTAACTACTAAGAGGTTGCTGTTGACTGGCAACCTTACTGATTACATAAACTGTTAATACATATTTCGTATGTTCTGTGTATTATATACTATCTATCTGTCTATTTAAATATTTTAATAATTTGGCAGAGAGAGAGAGGGAACACCAGCAGGGGGAGTGGGAAAGAGCCAAGCAGGCTTCTCGCTGAGCAGGGAGCCCTACATGGGGTTCGATCCCAGGAACCTGAGATCGTGACCTGAGCTGCAAGCGGATGCTTAATGACAGCCACCCAGGTGCCCTTATATACTATGTATTTACAACAGTAAGCTAGAGAAAAGAAAATGTTAAGAAAATCCTAAGAGGAAATACATTTATGATATTGTATTTATTTGGAAAAATCTGCATATGAGTGAACCTGCACAGTTCAAAACATGTTATTCAGGGGTCCACAGTACTGCTTCCCCACCCCATCTTCATTCTCTTTCCTTTCAAACCCCTGATTCTTCCTGGGCATGTGGCCACTTAGGAAGAAATTATCCCACATTTCTTGTAGCTTGATAAAGCAATGTAATACTGTTATGGCCCAGAGAGAAATACGTGGAAAAGTCCCAAGGTGGTTTCTGGGAAAATGTAACAGAGGATGCACGCCTTTTGCCCCTTCAAGTCGTCTTCCATCTTGCTGTCTACAGGCTCCCTCTGCTCAGGGCTTCTCCCACTGCAGCACCCGATATGGGCACACACCGGGCTGAGTTCTGAATGTGAACAGGAACACCACCGCATGGGAGCACCAGATGCACTGTCCCCAGGGGATGATGGAGAATCAACAGCACCTTTAATGATTAACTTTTTACTGGGGGGGGCGGGAGGAGGATGTGAGGGGGAAGGGGTAGGAGCCCTGTCTGGGATTTTGATGGGAGAATAGGAGCTCTGGTCATCAGCTTGGAGCATGACAGGACGGGTCTCCATAGGAATGGTAGAGCAATGAACTGGAAAGAGCCCCCAGACTAGCCTGTGACTGCCCAAGTCTCGACTTTATTTGGTTGATGGAGATACAACTTCTTATCTTGTTTAAGTCATAAATTCTCAGGTCTTTGTTACGTGACCAGACCTAATCATAATGGACACACTATTTTACTACAAGTCAGTTCTAACATCTCACGATTCCACTGCCCATCTGAGGATTGGTCCTTCTATTCTCTTATTTATTTTGCCATGTCTAATCATTTGCTCTCATCGTGGAATTCTGTGCCAGGGTTTGATGTTGGCATTGTTTCAGAAAATAATTGATCTGAGAGGTTTTACTAGATAGTCTATAGTGGTACAGGGTTAACACAGAACATTCACCATCTATCTGAGGGGGAAGCAGCTAGATTCTAAATTCTAGAATGGCAGCATCATCCTTCTCTCATAAAGCATAGAACCGTCTTATGGTACTTGAGTGTAGTTGGCTTTTCTTTCAACACAATCCATGCAGATGGGAAAGCCACATTTCAGGGGCATTGAAAAGATAGGCACATCTTATTATGTAGTGCTCAATGTGGATATTTGATGCTCAGGGGCTTTTGGGGCCCCACATCTGGTGAGAAAGCTAATTATAGGTCACCGTTGAGCAGGAGGAGAGATTTTTCTTATCTCTCGTTCTTTTGGCTCAACCTAACTTTTTAATTAATCACTCTAGTGGCTTGTATAATCTTCCTCACAAAGACAAAGTGTTAGCTGTTGCTTTGTTTTAGGGGAAATTTCAAAGTGCTTGATATCTACCTCTAGAAATGTTCATCCATGGAAGCTAGGAATTGAGTAGCAAAGATTTTTTTTTATGTCCTATACACTGAACTACAGGTTGTCTTTGGTTTGATCTGTGTCAGTCTGTGGACCTAGGATCCATCTTGACCTTCCAAATACGTCATTTCTCACAGATGAGGATAGAGAAGTTCAGGGACAAAAAGGGGTACATTTCAATTTTATAGCAGCCGTTGCGGTAACTGTTGGGATACATTGAAGATTGTGATCTTGTCAGCTGATGAAGTTCATTTGTGATTTCCCCGAGATGTGTGTCCTGGTTGAGGGCATATTCTAAGGGCTGAGGGGCAAATAAAGAAGAGCCAGGAGAATGGAGCTTAAAATGAAGTATTCATCCAGAACTACTGATCCATTCCTCTTGCTTTCTAGAGTTGCTTTCTCGAAAGGACGCACCACAGAGGTCTGGGCCAATTTTAGGAGAAAAAGCTCCAAACATCTAGGATAGATGCCAGTTATGGGAATTACCACACTCAGTTATTATTAGGCTTGGGCGCATTTTCTCTCTCACACTCGCTCTTCATGTACACCTGATGTGTATCGTTGAACCTGGCAATCTTTGCAAAGGTTCTCTTTGCCCATATAAAGGTTGTTCCATGTAATCCCACCTGAACTTCCTTGGACAGCTTTGTGGTTTTATCAAGTATTTCACTCTTTTGCTGGTGGGCTGGAAGGTAAGCTTTTAATTCAAAGCTGTGTTACCTAGGACTAGATGGTGAGCTTTTTGAAGGCATATTGGTACTGTAGAATCCTAACAAGTGTAGTGTTTGATTCTAAGACCTGCATTAGACCAATGTGAGGGGTCAGGCAGAATGAGAATCCTGGGCATTACAAAGACAGTGACCGAGTTGTTGTAGCACCTGTATTTCTCCAATGCCATCATTCACAGAGTACTTACAGGTCTATAGAACTCAGTTTTATTTTTAGAAGCCATATAGTGGTTATTTAAAGGAACCCCCAAAGTAATTCCTTTCCTAAAATGAAAAATTCTGTGAGTTTGGAGTTTCACATCATCAAATACGTCAGTGTATCAAACATTACTATATCAGATGTCATCGATATTTGTTATTTGTTTCTGTCCTAGGGAACTCAGCCAAGAAGCCCAGTGGCAATAGCTTCATTAGTTATAGATATAATAATAAAGGGGTAGGAGCCAAGAGGTCTTGGTGTCTGGCCATTAACTGGTCAGGCTGTTGAGCCTCTCTAGACTTAAGAGTCTCTCTGTTCTAACAAGTGAGGGTTAGAATGAATGATATTGCTGGCTCCAGCCTATGAGATCTATGCATGTTTTGTCTTAAATGCACTCTGAGAAGGTCCTTACCCTCAAGAAATTTCAGCTTTTTTTCTGGATTTCCTTACTTCTTTCTGGCTGAGCTCCAAAAATAACATGCACTCATTTACAAAGGAAAATTCAACTAGAAAATGTATTATGCAGAAAGGAAGTCTCCTTCAGTCCCACCGTCTGAGAGAGAATCATTCTTAAAATAGGTATATAATGGTCTTGGTTTATTTCTATGCATATATTAGTATTTTTGTGATACACACATATATGTATATGTATATATAATATGTGTATATACATATATCTGTATATCTTATTCATACTGCACTAAAACTTAATTTTTCCAACATGTAACAGTTGAGATAATCTTTCCATGCATGTCATCTAAAGCTACCTTACTTTTTAAAATTGAGGTATAATTGTTTCAGGTATATAACATAATGATTCAATATTTATAAATACTGTTAAATGATTCCCACAAGTCTATTTAACATCTGTTATCATACATGGTTACAAATTTTTTTTGTTGTGATGGGAATTTTTAAGATCTCTCAGCAACTTGGAATTAAGCAATACAGTATTATAGTCACCTTCCTGTACATTACGTAAGCTACCTTATTTCTATGCCTCACAGAATGTCACTGATTGAATCTTGGAGGCATACCAAATACATGTTTTGGCCAAATGGTCAAGTGTGAAGTCATATTTAGCTGAAACTAAAACTAAATATCAGTGTCATAGAGTAGATGTCTGGAATACAAACAGATTTTTTGAAATTTCAACAAAAATTGGAATTTTTTAATAAAAGCTTTTAGTAGCTTTAATTTTGGCAGCATACAGGCATTTTCCTTTCACCCCACTGCCTGCTGTTGGATTGATCCTGCGGTCACTGTACTCTGTAGGAGACTACAGAGTCTGGTACTGCTGATAGTAAGTTGTCCCTTGGCAGTTAACCTTGCCCTCTCCAATAATAACTAGGTAAAGACGAGGGTAGAGGTGAAGACCTCGCTCCTCATTAACCACTGGCCTTGGAGATTTGCGTTGATGATTATGAGTTCAATTGAAGGAATCCAAAAGTGGAAAGCAATTGTGCATTGCTTGAAATATCCTTTCTAAATATTTTCAGAACCATACTAATGATTGCTGCCAACGCATATACCTAACTTTCTAACATTTCTGCTGCCTCACACAATTGCTTGATTGACAAAGAATTCTGTCACTAATTTTTGGTATTTCATTTCCCTCAGTCCTTTTCTTATGTGTACATTTTGTATGAAATAAGGAGGACTTCATGGATGTCATTGAGATTTTATAGATTTTCCTGTTCTTGAAATTTTTACGTTGCTCAATTATAAAAGCCATGTCTAATAACTCTATCTTAATCTCTGTGGATTTTTTTCTAGTCCCCCCCCCCCCTTAGTTTTCTGTTACCTTGGTCTCATCTCCTCATGATTTTTAATGAATTTTGGTCACTGGTTATAAAAAATAGGGATGATGTTAGGCTGTTGATATCCTTTTCCTCCAAAAAGGATATACATTTGCTTCTTGTGGGCAGAGTCAGAGGTTAAGATGATTTACAGCTTTGCCTCAGGCTATGTGAGGGCTGGCTTATTCCTACTTGGTCCCCATTTCAAAAATGAAGTCCTCAGTGGTCCCACCTGAAAGTCTCTCTTTTCCACAACTCTTCCTTATCCCTGGGCCCGGAACAGCACCTTTTATCTACTCCATGCCATAAAACCAGCAGACGCTTCTGCATCGTCACAACCTCCTTAGTTCGTTCTTTATGCTCAGATCTTCAGTTTCTCAATACCGCCTTTAGGAATGAGCAAATGCCTCAGAGGGAAAAAACAGTTTTAAATGTTATTAGCTTCTCTTCTTTCTGGGACCTTTCTCGCTTGTGTTCTCACCTGGTAGCTCTTTTCAGCCTAGTGGCCCTAAGTTGTTCTCAGCCAGAAGATTGGTTGGCGACAAGCTGTTTAACCATTATTGGAATCTTACCTGTATTTGAAAGTGAATATTCAAACATTAAAAATAAATATATGTAGCATCCCTTGTTTGCATTACTGTGACCTTGTGCTGATTAGAGTGACCTACTCAGTCATGGCACCATTTCTAGAAGTTCAGGAATGCCACAGGGACACCTGTGTGGCTCAGTAGGGTAAGCATCCAACTCTTGATCTCAACTCAGGTCTTGTTCTCAGGGTCATGAGTTCAAGTCCCGTGTTGGGGGCAAAACAACTTCGGGAATGCTAAAAATAATACTGAATAAGGTATTCAGGTATTTGGCCAAGTTTTAAAAATCTACCAGATTGATTTTTAATTTATTCATTTATTATTTTTATTTATTTCATATATGGATATTAGCAAATGGTATTTCTTATTTTCACTCCTTTTCCTCTTTTTCTGTTGGTGGGTTTTATTCTGGTTGTTTGCAGAAGCCCTTTGTATATGAGTTATTAACCCTTTGCTTATTAGTGGTATCCATGTTTATCATCAGCAACTGTGGTTCATATGACTGCTATATTTTAGGATTTATTGACTTTTTCTAGTGGGCTTTTTATAGTTTAAAAAACTTATATTGCGGGCCACCTGGGAGGCTCAGATGGGTAAGCGTCTGCCTTCGGCTCAGGTCATGATCCCACTGTCCTGGGATCGAACCCCACATCGGGCTCCCTGCTCAGCCAGAAGTTTGCTTCTCCCTCTAAACTGCTTCCCCTGCATGTGCTCTCTCGTGCTCTCTGTCAAATAAATAAAATCTAGAAAAGAAGAAAGAAAAGAAAAAAACCCCTAATATCATAGATATTTATAAAGAAAACACACAGATATAATCACAATACATACATGCATGCACTATATACTTATATGTTCTGGGCACATATAAGACCTTATTAATCATATTATTTAGATCCTTTATGTCATAATTTTTGAGGGATCAAGTGGATTCACCAATGACTATAAGAGTGTTAATTTTGGCCCTTTTCCTGATAGTGTTGTGCTTGGTCCTTTTTGCCTTGAATTTGATCTTGCCAAACGCTCATATTGTGATCCATGTGTTTTAGAAATGAGGGGAGTGGTGGTATGGATTCTAATTCTGTCTTTGTCTCTTTAATTTTGAATTCTTCACTTCTGGTTCCCTCTTTTGATTTAGAAGAATGGATTCTATGGTTAAATCACCTGAGAGGTATCACAAAGGAGCAAGTGGTCCTGACCTGAGTCTCGGAGTATAATACAATATGAATGAGTAGGCGTGTGTGGGTCTTCCAGACAAGGGGGAGGGATTAAAAAAGAAAGAGGCTCGGATGGACCAGGAAGGATGTTTGGAATGTGATGGGGTAGAAGGTCTGAAGAAATAGGAAGTAAACAGGGGTTATTGAGGTTGGGACCACATTTGGGGAATCCTGAAGCTAGGCAGAGTAGTTCTTTGTTTATAAATTAGGTGTTCGTAAGACAAATAAGCAAGTAAGTATGCGTTTACTAAATAAGCCTTGGGCCAAAGCTTGCTGCTCAGGATCATCTTTCATGCCTGTTTATGCTGATCTTACAAGTTCATTTTCCTTTACTCCAAGAGCTCAGAACAGTGCGCTGTGATTCACATGAACTAATGTCATGCACATCGTTTGAGTTTTATTTGACATTTGACATTCTAACCAGGCGACTTTGGGGGTGATGGTTGAGGTTGATAATCTCACCTCAAAGAGTTAGTTTCAGCCTGCTGTATCGTGGGTCAGCCTAGACCTTCTTTCATTCTGTTCTTCTGCCTTTTCAGCTGTGCCCACTCCCCACATCATAAATATCCGTTTCTTTGCATTCATTGAGCAGATGAGAAGAAAATGTGCTAAATATGAATGGACAGCCATGCCTGCAAGCCTGTTAAGTAATCTTCCCATAAGCGTGTAGACAGTGGCTTACGGAGAATCGTGTGAAGCCAACAGAATTTTTAGGTGCCCACCAGGCCTAGATTGCTGTGTAAAGAAGTGGTAGCCAGGAACTTCTGTTGAATGCTACGACTGAATTTGGGAGAGTTTGCTCCTCAGAAATGGCACTTTTATTCCCAAGGGGAAGTCTAGAGAACTGTTTTTCTTTGGCCTTTGCATAAAATTATGTTTTTTTCTATCCCTAGGGGACTCCTTCTCACAGTTCCGGTTTGTTGAGGAGAAAGAGTGGGATGGTGAAGCTTCGTGTCCAAAACAGGTAAGATGGTTTTTCTTCACTGTGGATTGACTCCTCTCAAGGCTGAAGATGGCTGCCTTTGCGCTATTGTTAAGAGAGAGTCTCAGGGTAGAAAATAGTGATTTGTGGACAGTTCAGTCTCGGTCACCTCAATTGTTCGGATAATTTTGAGGGAGTTTAAATTATATGGGTCCTTGGAGCTAGAATTCATCTGTATAACTGGCCATCTGTGTGAATGACTCATAGTGTGTAGTCAGGATTTTGAGTACATTACTTGGCCATTTGGCCTGCCTTTCTTTTTCCTTTCTGTGAAAAATTTCCCTTAGGAAATTTATTTTTTCCCCCTCACACTGTTTTTAGTATGAGGTGAAAAAAAATCCTTAATTTTATAGCTTTAAGTAACTCTTCCTCTATAGTTAGGTGAGTAAAGCTATAAAGTAAGAACAAATATCACAGAAGTCTTTCAGTGACTCTTTAAAGCCCAGCCATCTCATTTGCTTTGTGTTCATGCCATATTTTCTTCCCAAGGGGTTTCGATTATTTTCGAAGTACGATTTGATGGATTCTTTCCATAGGCGAGATCACAGGTATTCTAACCCTTTTGAAGAGCACAGGGAATCAGTGGTGGCTTGTCATCTGCTCCCCGACTTCATGGCTAGCACCTGCTGTCTGCTACGATAATTTGACAGTCTGTCCACAGTTTCAGGCATGTGGCTGAGTAGCAGACCCGAAGCCGAAGGTAGGGCACCCTCCTCCCCATTCTGCTACCAGCTCAGGACACACACACTGTAAGTGGGTCATCTTCTCTCTGTTTCCTTGGTTGGGATGGACATCGGCCTCCCATACTGACTGGGGCGGGGAGGGAAGTTACTTGTGGAATGACTTACCTGTCACTTTGCGTAGAGTGTATACTACAACATGAGAAAAATAGGACATTAAAGATACTCGTCTTTGCTTGTGACCATATCGCTGAGGTGCTGTTAAGTATTTGGGGACAGATTGCAAACAGACAAACGGAAGTCATCAAGGAATACAGCAAAAAGCCAGACCTCACATTTCAACTCCTTTTGAACCACGTTGACTATTAGAGAGTATTTCAGTTATCCTGAGAGGATCAAATAATGCTGAAGTTCTTCATGCATCGGAACACTGAGATCTTGTTATTTACTAGATATTTTATTAGCTGCAACTTATTCAGAGGTGAATAAACCAGACTGTGCTCATTCATTGCTCTTAGCATGGTGGCTGACATAGTAGGTGACCAGTAAGTATTTACATAGTAAGTGAAAAAGAGTGTGGCATAAAGTAAGTGGTGTCATAAATGAATTAAGATACTACTTTGGGGCCACTTTGGGCTGGAAAGGGTTGGGAGCAGCACCACGGGAAAGAGAGTCTGAATGGGCCGTGGTGGGTCAGTGTGATGCTGGTAGGTCCTGGTGAGAATTGCTCAAAGACCAGCTGTGCTCAGAGTCAGGATGTAGTTGGAGCACAGTGTTCCCAGAGAAGGAGGCTTCAGGGTAAGTCTGGGCCAGATAATACCAGCAGTTTGAGCTTCATTTTCTTCTGGGTGGACGTTTGGCATGTGGGTGAGAGCATAGATCTTGGAGAGACAAGCCTGAGTGTGAATCCGAGTTCTCTGACTTGAATGGATTTCTTTCCTTTTCTTGTGTTCTCATCTGTAAAATGGAACTAATACTAGGATAGAACTTGGGGTCATAATGAGGATCAGATTAGGTAATAGAAGCCCTTTCATGCAGTTCCTGACACATATGAAACACTCAGAATTAGCTCTTATTCCTACTCTTATTTGCTGATAAAAGTTTTACTTGGCCAGAAAATGGAAATGGCTTGATTTGACCTGAGCCATATTGGGAAGGGGGACTGAAGAGGGGAGAAGTGGGAGATGGGGGAGCCAGTTAGGGGGATCTGATGTTGGGTGAATGTGAAGGGACAAGGGCCTGGGAGCGGGGGAGGTGGGAGTGGAGGATGGCTCACTGATAGATGGGCTTCAGCCGAAGGTGAGCCAGACTGTGTCACACGCAAGACATGCGGACAAGGAAGGTGTCGGTGGCGCGAAGCTTCCTAGCTTGACGGCTAGGTGAGTGGTGATGCCATTGATGGGGCAGAGAGAGGGCGAGTTTACTTTGAATATTTTGAGTTCATGTGTGGGTAGGACACATCCAAAACTAAAATTCATCACTTGCCCATCAAAACCTGTCATGTCCCACTTAACTCCTCACTAGGTTCTGGTTTTGCTTACTTGAGAGAAAGGTGACAAGAACTTTGCAAAGTATAATGGTCTGATCAAAGGTGATTTTTTTTTCTTTAGCTGCCAAGTGGACTTTCTAGCAGGTTCTTTGTCTTACACAGACACTGAGGCTCAGAGTCTAATAAGTAATAAGGTTCCTGGACAGAGGGGACAGGTTTTCACTACCCAAAGTTCTGTGCACACTGACCTCAGAGCAGGGGGTGGGACTTTGTTCTAACTGTCAAGGCCGGCTTCCTGCTGCCGGCCTCAGAGGATGCAGGAGGAGGGCATCAGGGGGTCTGGCCTGGCAGGTCAGGCCGCGTGCTCCAGCTGTGCGAGACCGTTCGAGTTCGCCGCATGAATGTGGGGACTAGCCTCTCCAGGCGAAAAATAACCTCTCAATTATTTTAGGATATAGTAAAAAGCTGATTTGTGGTTATTATTCCAATGAAGCCTATTTTTGAATTCACACTTTCCTGTTACAAGCGTTTCACCTCAGCTCATTTTATGTTAGACCTTCAGCCTTAGCCCTTTGGGGGAGACACCAGTGCTGAGAAAAGGAGTCTTCTTCCTAAGTGGCATTTGGTGGCAGGTTCTAGGCTCCAGGACTCCTGCACCTCTGCCTGCTGGTGTGAAGTGTCTCCACAGCATCGTGGAGGCTGTGCAGTGTCTGTGGGACCTCAGATGGTCGGTGGGAATTAGAAATGTGGGGGAAGGAAACATTCTAGGAGCAGACATGGCTAGACGTCCATCACTGAGAACGTGGCTCAGAAGCACAGCCTGGCCAGTCCCTTATCTTTGTGCAGCCACACCTTTTTTTTTTTTTTTTTTTAAATTAGAGAGAGAGAGCACACACAAGTAGGCCGAGCAGCAGGGAGAGGGAGAGGGAGAAACAGACTCCCTGCTGAGCAGGGAGCCTGACGCAGGACTCGATCCCAGGACTCTGGGATCATGACCTGAGCCAAAGGCAGATGCTTAAGCAACTGAACCCCTCAGGCACCCCTACTTTTCACTGTTGAGCATATACTGTGCAGTCGTGTTGCGCATGATGCTCAAGAGGGCAGAGGAAGCATGGCCCCTTGTAGCCAGACCCCCCTGCATGCCTCAACAGTCTGTCTGGGGCACTAAGAAAGCAAGAGGCAAATGGTGGGCAGGCATGGCAGAGGTGAAGTCCTTGCTCTTTTATCAGCCAAAAGAAGGGGGTTTGCTTGTGTGTCCTGCGTGGGCGGTGGGGAGGGTGAGATTTCCAGGACATAATGTGCTGACTTACCCAAGGGTTAAGCATTTAGGAGAGCTTGGCCACAGTGGTCTGACCATGGACCTTAAGGTGCTAAGTGCAGGGCTGAGGAAAGGCCTGGAATGCACACTCAATTTCTTGCTCTTCTGTCCGGGCTTTACCAGCCTCCGTCCTGCTCCCTAAACACACTGTGTGTTTTAGAAGGAAGTTCCTCCCTTCCAGGGCCAGGGCCACCTCGGGTGCTGCTGACATGGCTTAGCTAAGAGCCAGCTATCTCGAGACTGTTTCAGAAGGGCCGGTGAACAGCCGCATCGTCTCTGAGCTTGCGTGTACGGCTGCTGTGGGGATTAGGGGTTACAGTGGGTCTGGCCTGGGGGCCAGGCTCTTCTTGAGCACACCCTCCCCACTCACTGTCAACTTTTACCCAGGACGTTGCAGACATTGCTGCTGGAATGCACACCGACCAGCTGGGCCCCGGCTTCTCGTCTAACTTGAAGCCAGTGACCGCACAGGGAACCGTGTTTCCTGCTGGGCCTGGGAGGGCTCGGGGAGACGAGGTGATTAGCAGTGTCTGCCTCTTTGGGTTATTTGTTCTCTTGGGTGGCCAGGGCACCGGCAAATAGCCGATTGGGCATCATGCCGTGAAATAATCGGGAATGTTTCCTCAACTACTGTCAACCTGGGTGCTCATTGCAGGGACAGGACTCGATGTCCAGGAGTGGGAGAGGAGTCAAGGGATGCTCTCCGTGTTGGCCCCATAGAGCACCGCTCGCTAGCGGGCACATCTGGCCCCTGCTTCGTGGCTGGAACAGAAGCCTAGACCTCCCGGGCTCCTTCAGCTGTGCCGATCAGCCCCGTCTCGCTGCTTAGACAGCCCTTCCCTCCTCTGCCAAAGGCGAGCTGTCTGAATTGGAGGGAGGGGTCCACTTTGATCCCCTTAAGTGCTTATTTTTCTTTCACTTTGCCAATAATTTCCACAGCATCTATAGTTTCCAGGTCACTGTGCAGTCTTGATGTTGGGGGCTTATCGCTGCCCTGTTCCTGCTCTTACAGTGTGAACTGTGGCTCCAGAATGTGGCTTCGGCTTTGCTCATCTTAACGTAGCAATGATGGAAATAGCAACCATATCACCTGGGATCTATGAGAGGACTTACTTTCTGCTAAAAGTAACCGTCAGTGGATGGTTTATTTACTTCTGTCATCTTTTGCTCTTTGTCTCTGAGAGGTCGTTTGTAATCATCACCTGATATGCATACAACTTTTTGTTTATAGAATTCAGCATTTTATGTGGACTGTGAATCACTGGTTCGAGCCCTTCAGGAGCTGCCTCTCTCACTCCGACTCAATGTTGCTGCCGAATTGGTCCAGGTAAAAGCCCCGACAGTTGGTGTGGGTTGGGGCAGATGAAGAAAAAGAGTGAAATATGTCACTCTGTAGGATGGCTCACAGCCCGCTTTTCCCTCCCTAAAGCTGAGGCTCTTATATCAGGGTAGCATTTTCAAAGTTTTAAGGGGGAACGGAATAATTTTTATTTTTTTTCTCTTTCTTTCTTTTACATTTTACATGTGAAACATTTTGAAGGATCAATGTAATGGAATTGAATGAAATGTGAAAGTGTAAAGTCTGGCTGGTGTTTTGCTCAAAAATTGATGTGCCAGGCTCCGTGTCAGTGCTCAGCAGACAGTGGTGATCAGATACGGTTCTTGATCTCATGTTGCTTAATCTGTTGGGCAATCGGAGTATTGATCAAGGTGTCCGACTGTGGTCAGTCCCATGAAGGAGTGTAGTGTGTTGTGGGGATCTCTAATAATGAACCTGATCTACCCTGCAGTGTGATTAGGAATGGCTTTCCTGAAGGACTATCAGAGGAGCCGAGATTCAGAGTATAAAAACATGTGAGAATTCAGAGAGTGACCCGATCGGCTCTGCCTTCCACTGCTGCTGCTAATGAGGATGTCCTCGACCACTCTGGCTGCAGAATGGAGGGCACTGTGTGTGTTGGCAAATGTGCACAGGCCCGTACACACCAGTGGAGAGTGGCGAGCAAACCACAAGGCTGCTGCCGCGGGCCAGGGGGAGGGTGTAGGTGGGACTGGGTGACAGGGGTGGAGATGGCAGAGAACTGGACTCGATCAAGACACACTTCCAAAGGAAGATTAGCAGGGCTTTAGAGAATACTGGAAATGGAGCGTGAGCAAGCAAAGACTTGTTCTGGGCCTTGCAGCTTGTGCAACTCAGAGATGGGGACGTAATATCAGGAAAGGGAAGGTTTGGACGCAATGGGTCTGTGCCTCTGAGCTATCACAGTGGAAATAGAAGTTGGATATAGAGATCTGTAGTTGAGAAGGGCTAGAAACAAATGTAGGTGATACCAGTGTAAGACTGCGACAAATGAATGGAGAGGGGGAGGCCCAACCCACGACAGGCGCCTCGCAGGGTGGTTGTGACTCGATTACATTTTTAAAAAAGTGAAACCCTGAGCAGTACTGATAGTAAAGAGAATCTCAGCACCTGAAACGGTCAACTTCCTCCTGCCGCTGAAAGTGTCGGTTACCCACCCAGCTCTTCCTGCCGTGGCCCTTACTGGCCCCGCGTTTAGGGCAGCAAGCACAATTCTCCGCTGGGGGATGGTTAAGGCAGGGCAGGGAAGTAGAGAGGATGGCATTTGCCTCTGACGGAATCACCATAGAGCGCCAGGAATGTCTGGGCTGTTTGGGGTTTTCTTAGCGCGGCTGTCCCTGCCGGTGGCCAGACATGTTCCAAGTCCTGTCGCGTGCTGCTGGGGCGCAGAAGGGGGCGGGGTTAGCACAGTACAGCACAGCGAAGGTGATGGGCCTTGGGGAGAAAAGGAAGTGTTGTGAGCAGTGGAAAGTGAGGATGTGTGTCACTGGCAGGCCTGAGAATAAAAGTATAAATTAATTTCAGTAACTCTGAAAACCTGGCTAACGAGCTTTAGGCCCCCTCCTTCCCTGAAATGATGTAGAGCAGTTATTCTCCGCTGTGTTGTTCGCACATGAGAACCACCTGAGGAGTGGAAAACAATGCCAGACACCCGATCCAGAACCACTGGTTGGTTCCCGGATCATGAAGGACAGCATCCCTGCTGCATCTTGTACACTGACAACGACGGATGACTATTTATGTGGAAAGCCATCCTGCTTAAAAGCCCTGAGGCATTGTCAGCATACTGGATGTGCTCAGGGTGCTTCCGTGTGCCAGTAAGGGGGTGGTGCCTCCAGCAGGGGTTCTGAGCCTCTACCCATCCACTGCCATGCTGGTCACCCCAGGCCTCCCTCCAGAACAGAGCTGCTGGGCCTTAGCCCTACATTAGTCACCTGCAGCGTTAACTCTTGTTAAATTACTGCAGAAAAGTGCACGCCTAAGTATATAGAACCATGGAATCGGCGTCCAGATGAAGAATCGGAGTATTGGCTGCACTGCCGACATCACACCCTCCCGCGCCCCCGCTGAGTCCCTACTTCCGTGGAACCACTAGCCCAACTTCTAATAGTAATTTTGCCTGTTTTTGGACTTATTACAAATGTAATCAGAATCGTTTCCATTTGTTTCTGGCATTTTTTACTCAAAGGTTACTAAGAGTTGTTCTTGATGAATCTGTCCCTTCACCTTTATTATTGGTGCATTTAAGTACAGTAAACAGATCTGATTTGCTAATTACTTCTGGGTGCCTTTTACAGACAGCCACTTCCTCACAGATGTTCATATATGTGCATTCAAATAGGCCTGTTCTCAGGGCAGCTATAGAAAGGCGTGCCCTTGTGCCGTCATCTCCGCAATCACACAGAGAGGCAGAGGTGGGCAGACGGGGAGGCACAGCCCTGTGGTGTTTCAGTGAGGACTCCCTCATTTACCCAGGCTCAGTAAGGAGGAGTTCTAGGGCAGGGCCTGAACTGGAGGACTCTTTGTGCCCTTCCTGTCTGAACTGAATTTCCTAATCCACCACGTTTGGCTTCCTTTGTTTTTGTTTCTATGTAAGCAAATAGGGCAGGACTCAGATTTTTACCTGCATTATGACGCTTCTCTTTCAGACCACACCTCCTTTAGAGCTTCCTCAGGTGAAACCAAAGAGAAATGATGAAGGCAAGGGACTGGGGATGCAGTTAAAAGGGCCCCTGGGGCCCGGAGGAAAGGGCTCCATCTCCGAGCTGAAGTCGGCCGCTGCTGGCTGTCCCCGGTACCTGGGTAAAGATGGCCCCGGCCCCACTCCCTCCACGGGGTCTCAGAAACCCACCGCCCCCCTGCAGGCGGCAGCAGACCACCTGGAGGAAGAATTAGATCTGCTGCTTAGTTTAGATGCACCTGTAAGAGAGGGAGAGAACAGCACACCAGACCAGACCTCTCAGGACCGAGAATCTGAGAAAGATGGGGAGGTGGCCCAAGAAGAAAAAGGTATGGCTTTGGTTTTATAACCTATCCATCTTCTCACTTTTTGTGCCAACAGCCCCCCTGCATCACTTCCCTCCCCTTCTCCATCAGCGTCTGCCATCGATCTGTGGGTGCCCGCTGACATCTATTTCTGTGCTCACATTGCTGCTTCCCCCTGAGCTGACCTTTCTGACAACTTTCCTCTCCCTCCATATGGCAGGCTTGCAGCATTAAATTAAACCTGGGGCTGCAGACGGACCTGGAGCTAGAACAAGGCATTCAGATCCTTGTCGCTGTGCCATAGCAGACCTCTCAATCGACGGTCTGAGCAGGCCCGTTCACCAGCTCTCCACATATCTGGTTTGCTCCTTCTATCTATCTTCTGTTTGCACAAAAGACCACTTCGTTCTTTGTGCGCGTTCTGTGACAGTGGCCCAGCTGCCGTGGGGAGGCCGAGGGGGACTGCTCCATCCACACACATGTGTGGGCTTTCCAGGAGTGCTACAATAGTAAAAACCAAGCTGTTGGTCTTTTTAGAAAACTCAGTGACCTGGGACATTCGACTTCAGAATAAACAGGAGCAAGTTGCTATCCCGTTTATTAGTTTAGCTATTACTGTATATTCTTGAGGAGCAGGAGTCCAGAAAGAATGCTTCCCCTTGTAAGCACAGTGGTAATCAGAGCTGAATTCCACCGTGGAACAAACCCCAGGGAAACCTTAACCCTCAGTTTGGGGACTAACATGAAACTGCTTTTATTTCCCAGGTTGTGCAGAGCTCTCTGTGATGGGAGAAAAGAACATGGAATCCGAGCAACCAAGTACATCAAAAACTGTTACTGAAGAAGAGCTTGAAGACTGGTTGGACAGCATGATTTCCTAACCTGAAAGGAAAAGAAAGAAAAAAAAAAAAAAAAAAAGAAAAAATGGGGGGGAAAAGTGCCTGAAGCAAACTTTGGTTGCCTTGTCGGTAAGGGGGGCCCCCAGGCTGTCCTTCCTGAGCAGCTGCTTGCGGAGCGCGCCCCAAGCCAGTGTTCCACCACGCTTGCCGCAGGGAACGCCTACCTCTCTGTTCCACACACCCGAAACCATCCAGCTAAGTGGCTCCTTGCATTGGTTCTTTGGCTTAGCCATCTGATAGATTCCTTGTGGGCAGGGGTGTACGGCTCGCTTCCAGCCGCATTCATTGTTTACAGTGGAACAGGTGCTGCTGACGGAAGAGCAACAAGGCACGCATTGGGCCAAAATAAACAACCGCTGCTCTAAGCATTCCTTTCTTTCTTGGGTGGGGGTCTAGACCCTTTGTCCCTTGCCCCTTTCCCCAGTGATCACGGTACGGCCGTAGAATCATCCAGAAGATGTACATCACCAGAGGCCAACACCACGGGTTGGTGGGTGGTACTTTATTGCAGTGGGCATTTCCGCTGACGTAAGGAGACTCACCTAAACACAGCAGCCCCACTACTTACAAGGGAACTGACAAGCAGTACTCAGTTTGGCATAAGAATGACATTTTTCTGAATTATCAGTACAGTACTTCTAATAACAGCAATTGACAAGCTGTTACTAAAAAAAAAAAAAAAAGATAGGAATAACCTTCAAGTGCGTTTCATAAAGACAAGATCAACACAACTCATTAATGGAACTGTCTGTCTGAAACATAAACATAAAAAATTTGCATAGCTATATCTAAAGAGATTTTAAGGCACTTAATCGATATTTCGGTGTCGACAAAGTGTTGTTTTTTTTCCTATTTCTTTAACTGCTTAAAGCTTTTCAAGCTGATTCTGAATACATTCACTAGCAAGTACCATGGGAGAAATTTGCAGTTAAAATGATTTTTTTGTTTTTTTGTAGTTCAGACCATGAGTCACTAGTGGATACTGTCCTGTGACATTCAAGTGTATAAAATTTCAGGTATTGTGCATCGAAGACTTTGTACTTCTAGTTCTTAACTCAGTGACACCTCAAGTGCAACAACTGAGTGCCATTACAACTGAAAAGCTTGAAGGTATTCTCAACTACAGTTTCCTTGATTCTTTGCCATCTTTTAACATTTTGATAGGTTGTCTCTCCCCCAGGGCTATTTCCATTAGGCACAAAAAGCCAAATCAATTACAAAATATTTGTAACAAACACCTTCTCATAAGGGAGGCATTTAGAATATGTCACATTTCAAATATTTCGCAGAACTGTAAAAAGAATTTATTTCACTGGAAGTAGACTGTCTAGAATTGTGGCGTTTCTCTCATTCTGATTTACCCAAGCTGATCTTCGTATTGTTTCCGAAAGCAGTCACCAGCCGGGAAGAAATCCCAACACCTTTCTTGGTACATCTTCCAGACGTAAGATTCCTGAAATGATGGGAACAAAGGTACTTCTTTTTAAACCGCAGTAAGCTAAAAACCCAGGTGCTTTTTACTCTGTGGGTCTCCCTTGGAGGATGGTAACAGGACCCAACAACTACCTTCTTCCTCACTCTGTCCCCAGCCCAAGCTAGTTTAGGAGCAAAAACTCATTCCGCACCCCCACGCCATTTCCCTCCCCCCAAAAACTCAAAACACTTTACACAGTGCAATGATTGCAAGTAAAAATGCTAAAAGATCTAGCAAGAGGCTGATTCTATGTTATTTGTAATTGGTAGAAGGCAGAAGAATGCACAATGAAGGGATAGTGAGTGCTAGCTGGGGCAGATGCCTGGAGCACTGAAGGGGGATCTAGAACCAGTTGCCTCTCAAGTGTCTGAGCTGTGAAGTTTTCCTACAAATCTGATGATGTTTGAGTATTAGATAACCTACCTTTTCTTCCCTTTGTTCTCTTATATTTGCATTTGTTTCTCATACTTAGTCACAGAATCCCTTTTGACACATACTTTCACTCACACTCCCCACACCTCCACCTGCCCTGTGTCACCCACACATGAGGTGGTTGTCTTTCTCAGGCTGTCTCTCACACCATTTTACTCTCTTTGTTGGAGCCACCCACTCAGCTCCTCCTCGTCTTTCTCTCTGTAATATTCTCCCCACCTCCAGCTGTTCTACTCTGGAGCAGTAGCCAGAAGGGTTTAGAAAATGTCAGTGTTGGTTGGGAAGGATAATCAAAGTCTTAAGGAAGAGACTGGAGTTGCCTGAGGATACTGGCTTCTTAGGGTCACAAAGAGATGGTGGAATTATGCAGAGGAAGAATGTCCACGGGAAACTAATGAAGTCCTCTGTCTACTTCAGACATCCTATGTTGTGTTGAGTCTCAAGACTCCTAAAAGGGAAACTCCTAATGCAGGGGTATGATTAAGACATTTTGTTTCTCACCTGACCTGTGTGTTCTGTTTCATCTTTATTAATCAGATACATCAGGAAGAACCTGGAACAAGGCGGGGGGAAGGTGTAAGTGAGAAAAAGACAATATTACTTTGGTTAGTCTTTCTGTGAGGAAGCATTTGGGCTACCTTTTTAAAAAATCCTAAATGCGGGCACCTGGGTGGGTGGCTCAGGCAGTTGAATATCTGACTTGGTTTGGGCCCAGTTTTAACACTGTGTCCCCCACTCCCTTTGCTCTGCCCTCCCTCCCACCCCCGCCATGTGCTCTTTCTCCCTAAAAGAAAAAAAAAAATCAAAATCCTAAACAATGAAATGTAACCCAAACCCTTACCATATGATTTTTAATGGGTAAACACAGAATTGTGTGGGTCTCAAGGGTAGGTCATGGCCAAGCTAGAAAGCATGTAACCTTATTAAGTTGTTCTCTTCCAGAAAGAGTTTTGTATTAGGAACACCTGAGAAATGCCAGTGTAGTTTCATTTGTTCTACCCGTGATGGGTCTAGGGTTTGAGTGTGTTCCTCTGGTACACCCAAGTATCCATGGGAGCTGGGGCTCATCTTTCAGCTCATGCTGTGTGACCTTAGAGACGGCTTCCAAAGGAGCCAGCCTTTTGCCCTCCAAGATAGGACTGTGAGACTGGGAGAGGGAGACCCTGAGCCCCAGATTTCAAATTCTCTCAGGGTCTCATTAGGTCTATAGCTTCAGCAGCGATAAGCAGATTTAGTTCCTTCCTCCCTTTTTCTTTATCATACTGAGAAGCTAACATGGCCAGTAGCTTTATCATGTTTAAGACTTGGATATGGAGGATATCATTTCCTGGCACATTTATTTGACAAAGCATCATTTTAGGGGGAGTTGCAAATATCAACAAGATGGGTTCTCTCTCCAGCGTGCTGCTTGTGGTGCACAGAGCCAGGAGGGAGATTATTATGAGACAAAGTGCCAAGGGAAGATGTTGAAGGTGGATGGCATCACAACACCCTTTCACCTTTCTCTACTCACGGGTCCTGACAAAAGGCCAGGCGCTCACCTCTTCTAGAAGGACATCCATTCTGAACACCTCCATCAAGATAAAAACTCTCTTAATGAGAATTAACAGTGATGAATACTCAGGACTTGAGTGTGTATATATATATAGATAGATAGATAGTTAGATAGATGTGGCCTTGCCCTGCACCTCAGAAAGGTCAGGCCACGCACCTGCAATTAGACCCCAGGCCTTCTTCACATCCCCTAAATACACTTTCTCTCCCAGATTTTTCCTGTCACCGTGCAGGTTTTATTTATTTTTTTTAATCCTAAGCAAAGAACAAAGCCGCCCCACTTCTACTTCCAGCTCTTGCCCTGCTTCGTTCTTTCCCTTCCAGTAAAACGTAAATGGTCTGTGCTTACCATCCTTGATTTTTCTCTTCCTGTTCTCTATCAACCCCATCCCAGTCAAGGCCTTCCTCCCCACCACACCATATTTGCTCCTGTCGAGGTGGTCATATATATATATATGGAGAGCCTGAGCCCCAGATTTCATATATATATGTGTGTGTGTGTATGTTTTTTTAATTTGTGTTTTTGTCTTCTAGCATATAAGGTATTCTAGCAAAAAGATAGGTTTTTGCTACTTCCTTTTGACAATGATACCTGTCCCAAAGGCTAGGCCTATCCCATACTAAAGATTACTTTTTCCTAAACAATAAAATGTAGACCAAGAAGGGAAGATATAGGCCAGGGAGCAGCTTTTTCCCCTTTCTTGAAAATGATCACTTATAGAGAATATAGATTACCTGCCAGTTCAGATTATCTAAGTTCTAAGCTTTACTGTGATGGGCTCAGAATAACTTGTTCCTGACTTATATAGCTTGACCTCAGAACCAGCAAAATACTTATTAGCACCTTCTGGGTACCAAGCACTTCTATCCCAAGTGCTAGGACAGAGCGGTATGAAACACCCAGGTCCACTGCTATCCCACTCTGCTGGAGCGCGTCTGTTCCCGGGGGAGGATAGGCGGGGGGAGGCCTGCAAAGTGGCCACAGAACTCAGCAACATGCAGCTCACTGACCATCTCGACAGGAGCAAATATGGTGTGGTGGGGAGGAAGGCCTTGACTGGGATGGGGTTGATAGAGAACAGGAAGAGAAAAATCAAGGATGGTAAGCACAGACCATTTACGTTTTACTGGAAGGGAAAGAAAGAAGCAGGGCAAGAGCTGGAAGTAGAAGTGGGGCGGCTTTGTTCTTTGCTTAGGATTAAAAAAAAAAAAAAACCCTGCACAGTGACAGGAAAAATCCGGGAGAGAAAGAGAAAGTGTATTTAGGGGATGTGAAGAAGGCCTGGGGTCTAATTGCAGGTGCGTGGCCTGACCTTTCTGAGGCGCAGGGCAAGGCCACATCTATGAAAACCTGGAAAGGCAGAGAATACGGACAAAGAGGCAAGCTCCTCAGGACTCCTTGAAGTTTTTCCTAACTGCCTCTACTTGTTCAGAGAACTATGCAGAAATGGCACGCACAGGGGGAACCGTATGACATAACTATTGACTCTCTCGCTCCTTCCCCAGCCACTGTCACCTCTGTTGACCACAGATACTCACAAATAGTTGGCTAAGTTGTGCTCCTGTAAGGTATGTGTTTCGAAGCCATGAGGAGTCGTGTCAAAGTAGTCATTGCCAATCCCACAGATGAAACATTTAGTCTAAGACATAAGAGAAGCAGTAAAGGCTTAGCGCACGTGACATTACAGGCAGGAGGGGAAGGGATGATGGTCTCTGAATGGAGAGACCATGAAAAACATTTCTCTCTTTAACGCTTTTGGTTCTTAGTCCTCTCCTTCACGGTGTCACTTCGTTAGCTCCTAGCTAGTGGAGCAAGGCGGTGGAGGGGGAGGCAGAGGACAGGCGCGGCAAGCAAACTTGGCTGGTCATTTACCTACAACTGGCCCTACGTAGTAGCAGACCCGATAATTTTAAAGAAACCCATTTGCCATAAGATACAGAAATACAGCTGGAGCTAGTCAGGTGTTACCTCCATATCTTCTCGTACTTGTTCCTGCTGGTCTCTTAGCTCTCCAAAAGCATCAATAATAAGACCTGGTATTTTAAATACAAAGACAGATAAAGGGTTTAAAGTAATCTGTTTGGGGGCTCAGGGCAGAGGTTCAAGGGTAGAGGCTATGTTGTTCTGTGTTAAAAATAAATAAATAAATAAATAAAAATTACCAGCTAACCTCATAATGCAAACTCAGAAAAAAATCATTGTGTTTGCAAATGCTGCATCCTGGGTCACCATTTCTCTTCTTCCGTCTTACTCCACCTTTCTGCAGTGCGCAAGGCTAGCTGCTTGCCCCCTGAGCCACTTGGGTCTCCCCAACCCTCCCTGTTCTCCGACGGTGCTTGGCCACTCTATCCTCATTCTTCCTTGTGCACTCTTCCCCTTCTCTAGCTCCTTAGGCATTGATGTAGATCAAGACTCCCCTTCGGTTTCTTTGTTTCTCCTCCTGGAAAGTCTCCTCTATGCTCAGATTTTTGAGTACCACCCCCAGCACTGATGGATTCCATTTGTATTGTTGCATTTATATTTTATGTTTACTGATATATTTTTTTCTCTCCTATTCCATTCTTGACTTGTCTCTTGAAAGACCTGTTAGTTAACTGCTTCTTAGCCCTCAACACCTGCATGTTTATAGGTACCTAACTCGGCATGACTTGAACTAAATTCATCACCATCTTTCTCGAATTCCTGACCAGCTATTGACTAAAATATCAGTGCTCCTCCCCCTAGAAGAAAAAACATGTCACTCTGTCACAGCTCCTCGCTCTGCTCCCAGGAGGACAGGCTGTGGGACATGAGCAGTCCCAGGACATCTCTAGGAAGCAGAGTGACAAGGAGATACCAGTTGAGAAAGGGGGATGAAAGGAGGTGAGGGGCGGTCCTCCATTCCGATTCTCAGGTTTCTTGTGTCAGTGTCTGGGTGTGTCTCTGGCTTTATGTCAAGCCACGTGCGTGCATAGTAGATGCTCAATCTATTGCTGTTGAATTCACTAGCAAATGAATGTATAAGCTTCTCTGTAACATCATTGACACAGAAAGATAAAGAACTAGGTATAAGCCCTGCTCATACTTCATGTCCCCGGCAAGCATACCTTGAATGATGGCCAGCAAGATGACGATGACGAAGAAGAAGAAGGTAATGTCAAAGACAATGCGGTACATCTCATAAGGGTCACCAGCAGGGTCTTCAATTTCATCACCAATGCCACCTCCAGCTCTCACTCCCACGTACATGTGGAACAGGTAACACTAGAGAAGGAAAATAATGGTGGTTCAGGTCAAAATCAAAGAGTTTTGTTTTAAGCAAGACAGTCATTGGATCTTTCACATAACCAGGTCCTAGCACGACGGCGCAGAGGGCGGGCGCTGCTGGCTGCTGCCCTCTATGCCCGCTGGTCAGCGTGGGGGTCTCGGAAGGTGGCAAGACTTGTTACATTTAGTCTTTAAAAGAGATTCTTTGCTTGTTCAAAAAAAAAGTGGGAGGGTTTGAACTATGAGAGAATTCATGTAGGGCATATATAAGGTAAACCAATTCTGGACCCCAGTGAACATGCATTTTCTAGACACTAGTTGGCCTTCACTTAAAGTGCCACCTCCTGAAAAGACCTCCTCTACTTCTGTGTCCTCTATGCACCTGGGAAGGCAGGGACTCCTGCTATGTCTGCCAGAAGAATTTTTCTCCTCTGGGGCTGCCTGTGTGAGCCAGTGCAGGCATCCTGGCGCTGGCTCCCAGAGCAGGGTGCTGCCCTCTGTCCATCCTACTTGGAGGGGCGAGGTGCACAGGGAGGGACAGCGTGGAGATGCGCGCTGGTCACACAGGTCCTCTCCCTCTGCCAGCTCACTTGGATCTGTGCCCTTCTTGCCCACAAGTGTCTGGCCGGACAGCAACACCTCCTCCCCTCCCCCCCACCCTGCTGCTCTGAAATTTTTTTCAGATGATAGTGGTTTTTCTGAAAGAACCCCAGCAGGCTTGCTGAAATAAACTGAGCACCATTTTCCTGGGAAGAGATCCCCCACCCCACCCCAGAGACAACCAAATTTTGACTTCCAAGAAATTTAGATGCAGGTCCATTCCAGTTCAGATAGAGGTAACTGACATAGTCTAACACAAGCACAGATGGATGAGAACACCCCCCCCCCCACAGTGTGCTCTTTCCACTGGGCTTAGACCAGTGCACCTGTAACCCATCTCCTTCCCCCTTTTAGAGACTTGTATCCTGCTCTAATCTCTGTTGGCAGTGGGCTCTCACCGTCATCATGTCGTCACACTTCATATCGGGCTCATCGTCATCTTCACTTTTGTTGTAGAACTTGCGGAAGAAGTTGAAGGCCACCACGGTGTAGAGGTAAACCACCACAGCCAGGAGACCAACAGTCAGAACCAGCTGGGGCGGGTGGAGACAGGAGAAAGGAGGTGGGTCTTCTCCACCCTTGGAGGTGCTCAGGAGACTCCAAGGCAACAAAAAAGGTGAGGTGGAAAGGGACAGAGGAGGGAGGGCAGTGAAGGCTGTCCTATGGCAGGTGGACAAAATGGGCTATGGGGAGAAGACTAAATCTGTCTCCCCCCAAATTCATAAGCTCCAGCATCTCAGAATGTGACTGAATTTGGAGATCGGGCCTTTAAAGAGGTAAACTGGAATGATGGATTTAGAATGGGCCCTGCTCCAGTCTACCTGGAGTTCTTAGGAGAGGAGATTAGGGCACAGAGGCAAGGTCAAGTGAAAAAGCAAGTGAGTGACCAGGTGTAAACCAAGGAGAGAGGCCTCCAAAGGAAACCAAGTCTACCTTCCAACCCCCACCCCCCTGCCCCCTGATCTTTGACTACCAGCCTCCAGAACTGAGAGGAAATAAGTATCTGTTGTTTAAGCCACCAGCCTGGTATTCAGTACGCATACCAGGAGCCTGGAACTGGGCCTCAGCAAACGAAGGAGGGATTTAAGGACTGAGCAGTGGCAGTGCTAGGAGGAGGGTGCCCTTGCTTTTTTGCAGAGCTAGCAGTGAGTAGAGTCTTTACAATAGGGCTTCTACTCTACTCTAATGCTGCTTCTAAAGAAAGCAAAGTTTCTTTGGACTGGTGAGTGCCCCTCCATCACGTGTTTTCATAAATAACCATGAGTAGATAATTGTCACAGTTCTGAAGCTGCCATAAGAATTATTTATGATGGTTTAGTGAAGTGACATTTTTCATAATCAAGAAATCTGCCTAGAACCTTTGCAGAGGTCACAGGGCCTGCTTGTTTCTTGGCTGGAGGAAGTATTCTAAATGAGGACGATGTGTGACCTGCTCATCTGGGCCATATGAGGGACTGGGGTTGAGCTGGAAAGCTGGAGATCACGGTCACTATGGAGATAAGATCTTTGCTCCCAAGTTTTGAGTTGCTACACCAAAGGGGTAGGCATGAGTACTGAGATAAACACCAGAAGAAAAATACTCAGAGGCTTCTTTGAATGATGAATAATAACTTATCAAACCTCAGACAGTGGACCTCAAGAAACGCAGTTGGTTTTAGGAACAGAGAAAGAACCTGGGCTTTGCACCCAGGAAGTAGTGGGCTAGTTCTGGCCCTTAGTGGCTGTGTGGACTTGGGTGAGATACTTAGCCTCTCTGAGCTTCAGTCTTATCTGTCAAGTGAGCATAACATCTACCTTACAAGGTAGTTGTGAACCTGTCACAGTACCTGGCCCGTGGCACAAACCGGGCACAGCTGTTTTGTTTAGCAAGCCCATATCAGAAATAGATTGTTTAAAAACACTTTCCATTTAAGGTACAGTTTTGTGTTATGCCATTAAGCCAAATCAAAACTGAAGTTTCAATAAGGGAAGGAAATAATTCTAAAAGAATATATTATAGAACTGGTTTCCACAGATCATACTTTGGGAAACACTGCCTTTATAGGATCAAAGTTCCCAAGACACACATGTAAAAATACCCAAGGGCCTTTCTCCCAGAAACCTGGAAGGAAGCATTTGACACTGTAGGCAAATACCTAGATTGCAGGTTCTGCTGTCGCCTCCCCAAACGGCAGTGGATTTTATGTGGCAGCAAACCTGTATTTCTAGCTTTTCTCTGTTCTTTTTATCATCAACCCAAACAAGAAACAATGACTGTTGGTACCACCAGAAACCTAGAGGAACTAAGCCACCCTAATGCCTGATGCTCTAGTACCTTTTATCTTTTAGATCTGAGTACCGTGGCCAGTGTTACGTCAGTTCCCGCTGTACCATGTGGCGGTTTAGCATCTCTGTGTGTCACGCTGTGCTCAGCACAAGCGTAGACCCGCCTGTCACCACACTGTGCTATGGCAGTGCCCCCGACTAGCCGCCCTGTGCTGTGCCTGATTCATCCCCTCGCTGCAAGCCTGTGCCTCTCACTCCTGTCACACATTCTGCCCAACCCCTCATGCCCTTCCCTCTGGCAAGCCTTGCTTCTCTGTATTTATAGACCTGATTCTCACAGCTTTCATTTTAGAACAATTAAAGGTCAATTTTGACTCTATTTTTTTCTGGTTGGGATCCCTAATTTTTTTCAAGATGATGATCTCATATATGTATACATTGTAAACTGATGCTAAAATCAAGGCAATTAGCGTATCTGTCACCTCACACAGTTAAAATTACTGTGTGTGTGCGGGGGGACTGCTGTGAGAACACTTCTGATCTACTGTCTTGGCAGATTTCAAGTACACAAAACAGTATTTTTAACTACAAGTACCCTGCTTTACATTAGATCCCCAGAAGTAATTTATCTTATAGCTGAAAGTCTGTATTCTCTGGCCAACATTCCCCCTCTCCTCCATCCCCTGGCAACCATCATTCTACTCTTTCGTTCTAAGAGTTCAATTTCTCTAGATTCCACGTGTAAGTGAGATCATACAGTATTTGTATTTCTCTGTCTAGCTTATCTTCCTTAACATTCATGGTCCCAAGGTCCATCTATGTTGCTGTGAATGCCAAGATTTCCACTTTTTTTTATGGCTGATTAACATACCACATTTTCTTTAACCATTGATGGACACTTGGTTTTTTTCCACATCTTGACTATTACGCATAATGCTTCAGTGAACACGGGAGTGCAGGTAGCTCTTTGATACGGTGATCTCGGCTTTGGACACGTACCCGTAAGTGGGACAGCTGGGTCAGGTGGCAGTCCCAGATTTAATTTTTTGAGGAACCTCCATACAGTTCTCCATAATGGCTATACAAAGCCAGACCCATATTCATGTCTTTCTTTTCTCCCTCTCCTACACAAAGGTTTACAGATGGGAAGGAACTCATGTCTCATTCACAAAATTTCACTTAATGAGGAGTGAAATGCTAAGGAGTTTGAATTTGTCGACAAAAGGAGGCATTAGAGGATTTTAATCAAGGGACTGCCACTGATAGCACTGTAGAAGACAGACTGGATATTGAGGGGGCTGCACACAGTCCTGTCTATATAGACAGATATGGGTACAGGGGCGTGTGGGTGTGTGTTTAAGCGACTGCTTCTTAATCGGGAGCATCCTAACTGCACAGCCTACTTACCAACCCCCAGGGAATGCACTTGATTTGCGGAGGAAAGGGTAAACAAGAGACGGTCTCCAGAGCGATTGGGATAATCACCTCTTCCCTCTCCCTTTTTCCTGGCTGATGTAAATGTTCAGGGTTTGTACAGCAGGTCTTACATCTCCTAAGTGATGGCTGCAGTTCTGCAGTAACAATCTACTAGTCACGTGTTTGGCTAGGAAAGGTGTCCCACATGCCGTGACACATGCCGTCCTGGTGTGTACCAGTGTACCACCTGTTGGCTTTCTTCCCCTTCTCACACTGAGGCCGCTCCCGCTCTGCACAGTACCATCCCCAGTACCTGCTTGCCATTGTGAGTGACAGATGACAGAATAGTTCTCAATGTCTTGAAGCCCATTGCGATGTCAAGCAGATGAGCCGCAAAGAAGAAGTTGTTGTAGTGGCCCAGGACTGACATGGTTGTATACCAGGCCAGGTAGAGAAAGGACTGCGGAGAGAGGACCGAGAGGCAGCCAAGCAATCTTTCAAGCATTTGTGCCTCATCATGGGCCCATTAAACCATTTTCCCCCTGGATACTGAGGAGCTAAGGTGCTGCGACTGGCCCAAGCATCGTCCAGTGCAGGCCCATCTGACTCCCACCACTCCTGCTCCCCCAGCACCAGGAAGGGCCTCCATCTTTGATAAATGAGCGTTGCATCTTCTTGACCCCCACCCTAGCTTGTGGCCCCACAGCATCCCCTGACACCCCTGACCCCGTGGCACAGAATCTTGTTTCTCTGCATGCCGTACTCACGTTGTCAGTAAAAACAACTCCCAGCTTCCAGATATGGTACTTCATGTCAATGGAACTTAGCCTAAAGGGGAAAAACATTTTAAAACTTATAAATGTCAGACTTTAGTTAAGTGTTTGATAAGGGGAAAAATTAAGTTTTTTTTCTCTCAGGTTTAATAATCTAAACACAGCTCTGAGCTTTATCAACTTGTATGTGGTGTTCCCCTTGAGACCGAGAATGGCTGAATCACATATCTTGAAATTTTAGCTAGTCCTTCTCTTTTGGTTTGAACAGGCATAAAAGCTGATAGGTCTTTAAGTTTTTCTGAGGCCGTGTTCTCCCAGTATGTCAGCACCTAGAAGAAAACACCTAAGCCAGACGAGACCCTGAGCGCACACGGTGTGCTGAGTCCTTCCCTCTGGCACACTGAACAGAACAGGAAAAACAAAAGATCCCCTTGGGCCAGACTTGGGATTTGAACTCCTAAGCTCTGTACCATGACACCAGAGAGGCCGCCTCTGCTTTGCTCTCTTCGACTGGGCTGAAGTCAAGGGCATTTTTGTCCAAACCCAGGAGTTCAGCAATGCGTTCTGCTCCGTAGAGATCTCCATACTTGTTGATCACCTGCAGAGAGAGGACGACAGAGTGAGCCTGGGCGTGCATCACGGTGCCGTCTCCAGCCCCGAGGTCTTCAGAGCGCCGCTATGCTCTGAGCTCTCAGGGGGCTGATGAAGACACGATTCAAAATGCAACAGGAAAATAAAGAGGGAAAAAAATAGCCCCAGGAGAAAACAGAAACGGAGGAGACCAAGTGAAAACCGCTTCTGAAGCTGATATCTATTTGGAGAGGAGAAGAAAACTGGTATGCACAAAGTAGTGACTGTGTTAAGCTGTTTAGGGCAGAGGAGTATAGGAACGGAGCCAAAACCTACATATGTTCATACAAAAACCCTTCTGTGACTTACTGTGTTCAAGATACCATCATAAAAGCAATAGCAAATTTATTCATGTTTGGATATGTAGAACTTAAAAAAAAATACATTTCTTTGGTGGTCATGGAAACCAGCCCCCACCAACTGAAAAACTTGGCATACCTTTCTCTTGACAAACTTGTCCCAGTAGTTATTAGGAAAAGAGCTGAAAAAGATAATGAAAAGGGGAGGTTCTTAACATCAAGGCAAACACATCAAGAAGCTGTGTGATCTGTGTCTGCATCTAGGATCTCCTTGGGTTTTGTCTCACTTGTTCAAGAATTCAGACTGATTGAAACTCAAAGTCACCACAGATCTAACTGATCTATGGTTTTGCTTCTGTGTTGACTTCTGAAACACCTGGAGAACCACTTCGTATTTTCTGTCTCAAAAGTGTAGTTACGAGCCAGGATGTGTGATGGCAGACCAGACAGAGGCAGGGGCAAGTCTTGATCCCAGTATAACTAAAAGCCAAACCCTATAGGGAAACATATGCATTCAGACTTCATCCATGAAGTACCTAACCTTATGTTGGTAACCTGGGGTAGGTGGTAAGGACACAGTGGTGGGAGGTATAGACAAGGTCCCTAACTTGATGTTTCCAGTATGGGAATCCCTTTTGTTCATGTATGTGGGTTGTTTTTTTTTTTTCTTCCTTAACCAGAGTGCTCTTACACCCTATTTCCCATCCCCACATAACTCATATTGGGTCTACCTTTCTCAGGGAATTATATCCCTCTGTCTTACAGAAGCAGGTCCCTCTACCATACCATCCCTAACCCCTCAGAGGAATGTCTTCAGCCTAGTAACTTATACTAGCTCCACTGCAAAGAGTTTGCAATTGTTAAAGTCCAGGAGGAACTGTCACTTTTAGGTGTGTTGGCAAAATCCATTTAAGATATTTCTCTCCTAGGGTGCCTGGGTGGTTCGGTCAGGTAAGCATCCAACTCTTGATTTTGGATCAGGTCATGATCTCAGGGTCATGAGATCAAGGCCCAAGTGGGGCTCTGTGCTCAGCAAGGAGCCTGCTTGTGGTTTATCTCTCTCTCTGCCCCTTTCCACCTTGAGTGCTTGCTCGCTCTCTCTCAAAAAAAAAAAAAAAAAAAAAGAAAAAAAAAGAAAAAAAAAGAAAAAAGACTTTCTCCATTCCACAATGATTGATCTTCCTTGGGAGAGTTCCCTGTGAGTCTAGATTGCAACCAAGGAACCTCTGGCCATTGGTGCATGCATTCTTAGTTCTGTTTTCCTTAAATTTGAGTTCATTTGTTGACTGTGGAACACAGTAGTCTCCTATAAAGACTACCCATGCTGGTGATAAGGAAGTGAGGATCTCCTCGATTCATGGACATCTCAGAATAACCCTCAGCAAATGTCACTTCCCCCCCAACAGGCTGACAATCTTTAAAAAAAATTTTTTTTGTAGAGACGGGGAGGGGGAAAGCGAAAGCAATTTCTGTTTCAAACATCCAAATGTCACTTAAAAGCAAAAACAATTGCTGAGTTTACAGAGTAAGGTGGTAATACATTTTATCTCTGGAGGCATGGAAATGATTATTTTGATTTTCTTTTCTGTACATTTTTCTACTTAATTTTTTCCTGTATTACATTTAGAATCTAAAATACACAAATAAAAAAATCAATCCAGGCTTCCTCCGTCCACACTAACATCTCCTTTCTCTTAAATCCCTTATATAAACGGTCCATAATGTGCAACCCAGCTTTGGTCACATTTTGTCCTACGTGGAAAATTCCACAAGTGATGCCACAGGCTCACTGACTGAAGGTTCCAGGAAAGACCATTTTACAGGCATGATCTTACCTTAGGCTGAGTATTCTTGTTCCCTGACTAGGTATGTAAGCTCCTTGAAGGTAGAAAACATGATTTTACTTGATAATAATCCTTAAAATGTGAGGTAGACAACAGAACTTCCAGAAGGGAAGTATATCAAACAGTACTTCTATATATGAATGATCAAAAATAATAATATAGGATGCTCAACCTCTTTAGAAATGAAGGAGACGCACAGTGAGATGCTACTACACACCTACCAAATTAGCACAATCATCTGAGTATTTTAACAAGCGTGGCTAAGAGGCAAAGGAGCAGGAACTCCTACACAGTGATGGTTGGAACATAAGACAAACATTTGCATCGCCTACTATTAAGCAAATTCCTTTCCCAGTTTCTACTCTAGAGAAACCCTTTTACTGTGGCCTTAGGTGTAAAAGTGTTCGTTGTCCTGTTTGTAAGAGCCACTAGAAACAGTTGAGATATCCACTATCAGGAAAATGGATAATACAAAACATATACATGATAAATACTCATATAATGAAAAATGCTACAGTTTTGAGAATGACCAAACTATGGCTAGACACATCAACATGGGTGAGTTCCCAGATGCTGTGTTGAACAAAAGTATGACCACATGATGCATATAGAATAATTCCACTGACATAAAGTTCAAAATAGTCAATGTGAGAGAACGCTTCTAGGGACACGTACCTAAGTGGTAAACTATATACTAAAGCAACAGAATGCCAGGAGAGTAGTTAAGTGGGGGTTGGGGAGGTCATGATCAGGGAGAACATCTACGACCTGGAAGCTATGAGCAAGGTTCCATTTTTAAAACTTAGTTCATTATTATACTTTTAAATATACATTTTATGATAAAACATTGGCCAAACTAATCCAAAAGAAAAGGGAGAGGACCTAAATTAATAAAATTATGAATGAACAGGGAGAGATCATGACTAATACCAAGGAAATAGAGATAATCATCAGAAACTATTATCGACAGTTATATGCCAGTAAGTTAAACAACCTAGAAGATATGGATGCATTCCTGGAAACCTATAAACGTTCAAGACTGAAACAGGAAGAAATTGACAACCTAAATATACCAGTATCTAGTAATGAGATTGGAGCAGTGATCAAAGACTTCCAAAAAGCAAGAGCCCAGGACCTGATGGATTCCCTGGGGAAGTCTACCACACATTCAAAGAAGAAATAAAACCTATTCTCTTGTAGCTGTTTCAAAAATTAGAAACAGAAGGAAAACTTCCAGACTCTTTCTATGAAGCCAGCATTATTTTAATCCCCAAACCAGGCAAAGACCCCATCAAAAAGGAGAATTTCAGACCAATATCCCTGATGAATATGGATGCCAAATCTTAACAAGATCCTAGCTAATAGGATCCAACAGTACATTAAAAAGATTATCTGCTACGACCAGGTGGGATTTATCCCTGGGATGCAAGGGTAGTTTAACATTTGCAACTCAATGTGATAGAACAAATCAATAAGAGGAGAGAAGAACCACATGGTCCTCTCAATTGATGCAGAAAAAGCATTTGACAAAATATAGCATCTGTTCCTGATTAAAACTCTTCAAAGTATAGGGATAGAAGGAACATTCCTCAACCTCATAAAATCTATCTATGAAAAACCCACAGCAAATATCATTCCCACTGGGGAAAAACTGACAGCCTTCCCATTGAGATCAGGAACAAGGATGCCCACTCTCACCACTATTGTTCAACATAGTGTTAGAAGTCCTAGCAACAGCAATCAGACAACAAAAAGAAATAAAAGGTTTTCAAATTGACAAAGAAGAAGTCAAACTCTCTCTTCGCTGATGACGTGATACTTTATATGGAAAACTATATAAAAGATGCCCCCTCCAACTGCTAGAACTCATACAACAATTCATTAATGTGGCAGGATACAAAATTAATGCACAGAAATCAGTTGAGTTCTTATACACTAACAATGAAAATACAGAGAGGGAAATCAGAGAATTGATTCCATTTACTATAGCACCAAAAACCATAAGATACCTTGGAATAAACCTAACCAAAGGAGTAAAGAATCTGTACTTGAGGAACTACAGAACACTCATGGAAGAAGTTGAAGACACAAAAAGATGGAAGAGCATTCCATGCTCATGGATGGGAAGAATAATAACATTGTTAAAATGTCTATACTGCCCAGAGCAATCTATGCTTTCAGTGCCATCCCGACCAAAATTCCACCAACATTTTTCAAAGTGCTGGAACAAACAATCCTAAAATGTTTATGGAACCAGAAAAGACCCTGAATTGCTAAGGAAATGTTGAAAAAGAAAAACAAAACTGGGGGCATCACGTTGTCTGATTTCAAGCTTTATTACAAAGCTGTGATCACCAAGACAGCATGGTACTGGCACAAAAACAGACACACAGACCAATGGAACAGAGTAGAGGGTCCAGATATGGACCTGCAACTCTAGGGTCAAATAATCTTTGACAAAGCAGGAAAAAATATCCAGTGGAAAAAAGGCAGTCTTTTCAATAAATGGTGCTGGAAAACTTGGACAGCTATATATAGAAGAATGAAACTCGACCATTTTCTTATATCACACACAGAGATAAACTCAAAATGGATGAAAGAGTTCAACATGAGGAAGGAATCTATCAAAATCCTAGAGGAGAACATAGGCAGTAACCTCTTTGACATTGGCCACAGCAATGTCTTTTAAGACATGTCTCCAAAGGCAAAGGAAACAAAAGCAAAAATGAACTTTGGGGACTTCATCAAAATAAAAAGCTTCTGTACAGCAAAGGAAACAGTCAACAAACAAAGAGGCAACCCACGGAATGGGAGAAGATATTTGCAAATGACACTACAGACAAAGGGCTGATATCCAAGATCTATAAAGAACTCCTCAAACTCAACAACCAAAAAAAAGATGGTATCAAAAAATGGGCAGGAGACATGAACAGACAGTTCTCCAGACACATGAAAAATTTTTGTTCATCATCATTAGCTATCAAGGAAATTCAAATCAAAACCACCTTGAGATACCACCTTACACCAGTCAGAATGGCCAAAATTAACAGGACAGGAAACAACAAGTGTTGGAGAGGCTGTGGAGAAAGGGGGACCCTCTTACACTGTGGGAATGCAAGTTGGTGCAGCCTCTTTGGAAAACAGTGTGGAGATTCCTTAAAAAATTAAAAGTAGAGCTACCCTATGACCCTGCAATTGCACTACTGGGCATTTACCCCAAAGATACACATGTAGTGAAAAGAAGGGCCATATGTACCCCAGCAGCAATGGCCACAATCGCCAAACTGTGGAAAGAACCAAGGTACCCTTCAACAGATGAATGGATAAAGAAGATATGGCCCATATATACAATGGAATATTACACCTCCATCAGAAAGGATGAATACCCAACTTTTGTAGCAACATGGACTGGATTGGAGGAGATTATGTTGAGTGAAAAAAGCCAAGGAGAGAAAGTCCAATATCATACTTGTGGAGCATAAGGTGTTACATGGAGGAGAGTAGGAGAAGGAAAGGAAATGTGAATTGGGGTAAATCAGGGAGGGAGATGAAACATGAGAGATTTTGGACTCAAATAAACAGGGTTTTGGAAGGGAGGGGGTGGGGGATGGGTGAGCCTGGTGGTGGGTACTGAGGACACGTATTGCATGGAGCACTGGGTGTGGGGCATAAACAATGAATCCTGGAACACTGAAAAAATAAAGTAAAAAAATATATATACATTTTATATTTTCTTAATGTGTGTATTTAAGAATATAAAAAGAAAAGATAGCTGTCCTTGATACGTAGTTGACTGTAAAAAGTAGGTTACTGGGAAGGACTACCTGTACTATGATGCCATAAATTGTGTGTGGGGGGGGCAAGATTCCTCCATCTAAAAATTTTACAACAGCTATTTAAGCATTTCTCTACTCATGGACATTTAAGCCACTTCAATTAAAAAAATAGCAAATATCCTTGTTGGAACGTTTTAGTGTACTCATCTCATTAAATCCTTAGATACTTATACTTCTAGATAGTACACTGCCTTTTTACTCAGACTTTCAGGCCATATCACTTGTGTCACATATATGTAAGCATTACTGATAATTTCAGGAAGCTGACCAAAGAATAACATTATTTAACACTATCCAAAGTTTCTGTGATGTGATGACAAAGGGTCCGAAACTGGGCTTAGTAGCTTTCCTTATTTGAGGGGATCGGCGAGGACCTGTGGCGGGGACAGGCTTTTGCTTTGTTTGCTCACTGCCCGCCCCCAACCTAAGGGAAGAGTCTTCCCATTCTAGAGACTATTTTAAAGAGCTCAGTTGTGCCTTCATAGAGCCACCTCCCTCCATCTCTCTGACCATCTCTGGATCAGGAGCAATATTCTCCCCCCAGGGGTCAGGGTCGTTCTCTGCAGACATGCACAGTTTAACTGGCACAGCGAAGAGTCTCAACACAGTCACCTCTGTTTGCATATCTAGCTCCACAGCTATTCTCTTTCGGCACATTAATTTATCTCGAAACTCTCATTTTCCGAGTTGTGAACACACCAGCGTTACTTTTGGTAATGGTGATCGCCAATTTTTGAACAGGTAGAGAAAGGAAATGATGAACAGCTGGCTGCCTACCACGTGCCAGGCCCCGTACCAACCATGGAATATACGTTCGCTCTCCCCCCGCCCCCCCCCCCGACGTCAGGAGGTGGTATTCTCAAGCCTCGATTAATGAAGAGGACATCGAGGCTCAGCAGGCTTATTACTTTGTCCCTTTCACAGAAAACGAAAGGACAGAGCTGACCACTGGCTGGAGGATCAGTGCTCTTTCCACCACAGTACTGATTATACTGCCAACAAAGCAGGCTCGCACCGCAGGCGGCAGCACCCACCCCGGCCCCAAGAGTCCTATTTTAAGTGCCCAAGGAACTGCCTCCCAAGTGATAATGGCAGGAGTTCTATTCTCGACCAGGCTACTTGTCTGAGATGACTTCAGAGGTGGTGCTGTCCTCAAACTGCCGTGCCATATGGGAGCTCTAGAGAAGCCGAGCAGATGATCTCAGAAGCCCCCAGGGCCAGGGAAACATTCTGTATGACTTGAACATGGAAAATTAAGTCATACTGTCCTGGACCATCTGGTCTTAATTAAATATTCTCAGCACTCCCTGATCACACCCTCTGCCCCCCACTAAATGCACAGAGACACACACAAGTGTTTGAGGGGCAATAGGCTATTTTACAAGAAGGCAGTGCAGAAAGTAAGTTCTAGAAACAAACAAACAAAAAAGCTTTCTAATAATCAGTCTCCAGGGCTGGTTAAGAACATGTCATTCTATTTACAGTATAGACTCTTTTTCTTTTTTGGGTTGGAGGGGAGGAAGACACTTACGGTGTGTTGATTACCAGGCGGTCCCACTGCCCCTTGATGTCATCTTCAGACGGCTGTTCAGTGATATACAGGCCATCAAACTCCAGCTTCCTGGCAATTTCTTTTTCCCTTTTGAATACCACCAGAGGGACCTAAGAGTGGTAAGACACTGGTTACTCAGAGAAGGCTTTCTGATTACAGCACCTTCTTCTAAGCATTCCCCACAAATTAACCTTTTCAACTCCAGAGCGGTGATCTCTCTAAGTTTATACTTTTTACTAACCTCTGTACCCAACCTGGGGCTTGAACTCATGACATTGAGATGAAGAGTCACATGCTCTTCTGACTGAGCTAGCCAGGTGCCCCCTGAAGCAGTAATCTCTTTGCAGTAGGATTCTTAGGGTACTTTGTTGTAGATCTAAAGTCAAATAAAGCTCTTCTCACTCCTTTGGCTAATAATGCCTCCCTCTCCAAAAAGCTGTTTCATTTGGGTGACCCTTCAAGGTTTGGATTAAACAGCTGATAGTAATACAAACCAGACCCCTTGATCCAGCTGGGGAGAAGGCCATATTTAGACCAGTCCCTGGGCCAAATGAGTTAGGTCCCCTAGGACTCCTAGACTGGAGTTGAACCAAAACTTAGAAAGAAAATGAACTATTCTAGAGTGCATTGGTCAGCCACAGAAATACCATGGAATATCTAGCCCCCTTCAATGGCTATGGTCATACTCATGTCATGGCATTGATGTTTTGCTGATGAAACATGGCCCTGTACAGTCCTTCAGTACTGAAGTTTTCTTCCTGAGAGTAGCACACTTACTGGTTCCCAATCATCACTCCTCAATCTCTTCCAGTTGTCACTGTCATTTTAGCCTAGAGATGATGGCATGGCTCTGATGACCTACCACCAAAAAGGTACACAAAGAAGGAGGGAAAAGTAATCTCCTTGCTCCAACCATCACCAGACACACACACTTCAAACAAGGGACAGAGTAAGATCAGAGGAGACTACTGAAATCCCAGGAAGTCAGTAGCCAGCACTCCTCTAGCTGGGAAAGCTTAATGGCAGACAGAGCCAGGGCTTGTCATGCAGCCAGAAAGTGGCAACGTCCCTCAGGCCTGGAGTTCCAAATGGTTTCTCCTAGTAACTCTTTCTCAAAGCTCATGATATCCATATGCCCCATACTATTTACTTATTTCTAAGAAAAAAAAGACAAAACTTAAATAACCATCTGTAAAGAGTTACTTCTTGCCCTTTTCTTCTTTAAAATGACAAACCACCAATGAGACGATAAAAGACTAATGACAGGAAGGTGGCAAAGGCTAATAATAGGCATTTGCACACTGTGAGGAATCAAGGGCTGCTGCTCGCTAATGGATGATGCGGGAGGGAAGCAAAGGTAAAGCCACTCTGACTAATGTCTGCTGTATTAGGAAAAGAGTCTGAATAATAATAATATCAAAGATTAGACCAGTACTCATCTCTGGGATTCAAAACATTCCCCCTTCAATCTTCTAAGGGTTTATAGACCCTTGTAAGGAGGAACTCCATGTCTTTGTTTCCTTTTGTTTTATCTGGGTCTCCAGTATTTATCTGCACTGAATCCAAAAAGCTGAGGCCTGGGATGCTGGACTAAGTAAACCACCAACATGCTCTTGTGGTTACTATGCGGTTCTGAGTCCCATTATACATAGTAATTCATTTAATACTCCCAGCAACTTCTAGGAGTTGGTGTTATGATTTTAACACTCATTTTTATAGATGAGGAATCGGAAGAACGGTGAAGTTAGTGGCGGAGCTGGGAGTCCCACCCAGGCAGCCTCGCTCCAGACTCTGTGCTTTCATCATTACAAAGGGGTCCTTAGTGTGGGTCAGGGCATGTGGTCTCCCCAGTGGAGTAGCTAATCGTCCCGCAGGATACTCCAGTTCAGGCCACAGGGATAGGAATATGTGTTGTGGACTCTTCCCAGGGAGAAGATGACATGGTGTACGGTCAAGGAGACTTCCAATCAAGAGGAGAGAAAAAAAATGTAATGAGAAAAAAGATGTGGCCTAGTAGCAGCGGAACTGGACTTAGAACACCAAAAATAGAATAGAGAGGGCTTCATATGAATGTATGAAGATTCCTATAACTGTAGTAGTTTGGGAAGATGGCCCCAGTGAACTAAGTCTCCTGATATTCATGCACTTGTGTGGCTCCCCCTCGCCTCCTTTGCAGCAATGAATCTGGGGTACCCCTGTGACTCGGGGATGCCCTGGGGCTTCATGGAGAGTGAGAGGCCAGCTTCCTTGGCTGAGTCCATCCTTCTAGCTGTGTGTTCCCTTGCCAGTGTTTCAGGCGTGAGAGCGTGCTGTCATGGACAGTCCAGCCAGCTGAGCTGACAGATGGCTGCTGACACCGCTGCCTTCACACGGAGCAGAGGGGCTGCTCAGATGTGCCCAGTCGAGCCACAGAATGAAAATGATTATCACTTTAAGCCACTAAGATTGGGGGGAAATCTGTTACAGAACACAAGATAACTGAAACAGTAACTCAGCAGTAAGTCTTCTTCTGATATCTCGAGTAGTTGAAACCTAATACATTTTGAAAGGTGCAAGGCATTTTTGTAAAAACTCCAATCTAAGTTCAAAGCTCAGAAGCACCTCTCATTACTAGCTCCACATGTGACCGAGCCTGGCGATTCTAATCCTATGAAACTCAACCAGAAGTGCCTGAGAAGGGACTCCCAGAGCAAGGCTTCTCAAACTGGTGTGAATACAGATCCCCCAGGAGGCACGCTGAGTTGCAGATTCGGATTGAAAAGCCTTGGGTTGTGGCAAGAGTCTGCAGGTCTAACCCACTCCATGAACCCCCGTCCACCAGCAAAGTCCTGGAGAACAAAGGCCTGGCTGGGTTCAAAATGATGTGTCTTCCCCAAGGTCTGATTAGATTCAGAGTGGCCGGCGACTCACCTTCAGGCAGTAATAGCCCACCACACAGACTAAGGAGATGATGGTGTGGATGACGGCCAAGGCCCGCAATGTGGGCGCCATGTAGCCAGTGCTCTCCTGCAGGACGAAGAACACCATTGCTTCTTCCTCCTCCTCAGCAGTAAAGGAGTTCCACAGGTTTGCGACGTCCTCCGTCTCCTCTTCTAAAGGCTCTTCAGTGACCTGGCCCAAGACACACACTCTCTTACCAACATCAGAGAGGGTCTCTGCCACGGGGCTGTCCCCCAGCGTTTAGCTTGCAAGCACCTGCTGCACAGACCAGCGACACAGCATTACCTCTGCGTGTATGAGTGAATGAGCTACGGAACTCCTTCCTAGGAATCTCCGGTATCTCTAATTACTATGAACAAAATTTTTAAGAGACAAAGACGATTTCTCCAAAAAAAAAAAAAAAAAAAAAAAAAGCAAAAAATTTCAAAGTTAGGAATGCTGTACTACCTATGCTAGGATTCCTAGGCCATGGAAGGGAATTTCTGAAACGCCTTGGCCTGGGGAGGAGGCTGAGACACAAACATGCAGGTGTGCACACAAGCACACGCACACACTTGACATCTTCCATTCTTTCTTAGATGTCTGTGACATTCATGGCTTCAATGGCCATTGGGACACAGATGACTCCCGATGTTGACCTGTGAGGCTCCCCCCTGCAGCTCTGCACCTGGATGAGTGCCTGCAGTCACTTCAGTCTCAGTAAGTGCGGTTACTATGCGGTTCTGAGTCCCATTATAACCCTTAAAGCCAAGCTTTGCCCATCCCTCCCCGTTCTCCTCTACAGGCAACTGAAACCCACTACTACTTCAACCTAGGGGCAGACTGGTATAGATAAAAGCAGGTTTTATAAAAGTTAGATTGGTGGTTTTAGATAGAAAGGGACAGAGACAAAAGTTAGGACAGCCAGTTAAAGACGATGTCAAGAATCCAGGACCTATCATTCATTAATTCATTCCACCAGCATTTATTATGTGCCTACGGTCTACGAGACCCACTTACCAATGTTCAAAACCTTTATTTATCCTGATTAGTCCCTCTTTTCTCATATCCAAAAACCAACTATGGTTAATTCTTCCTTCCTAATGGTTCTAACCTATGAGCCAACAACAATGGCTTTCTGTCACCTTATCGTTTAAGAAAAGAACTATATTTATTACTCATTTTGAAATACATCACAGTGCCCACTGTAGACTCCAGCACACAGGAAGAACCCAACACACATTTGGAGAGTTTATGAAGTCATGAGTAGAACAAGCCTGAACGCTGGAAACCATACCTGAACTGGCTTCCCGGGCAAGTGGTGTCTCCATTCTCCATGCTGCTAAAAACCATATCCCTTTAGAAGCCAATGTCTTAGAAATGTCCTTAGATATCATAATTTTTGCTCTAATTAAAAGTATACATTCTACTAGGATTTTAAAGAAAGAATATAGTCTATTTAACAAATTAGCCCTGAACAGGGTATCACCTTATAAAAGAGTAGAATGAAGTTGATCGCGAAGGCTACAAACAGAGCGAGGAACCGCAGGTTGTAGAAATTCCTGGCCAGGTAATGCTGAAAAGGAAAGGACAGGCAGGAGTAGAAGAGTTCTAGAAGGGAAAAGAGAACTTCCTTTCCTCAAACAGAAGACTGTTTCTGGTTAGAAATGTACAGAGGACAAGTCTTACTCATTGGTAACCGCTCTTCTATGGCAATCCTGGACTTAGGGTGTATTTGGGGAGGAACCAGGGACATTGATTGAAAAAAAAATTGCTGAGAATGATGCTCAAGAGAATCCTGCACTGGGTTACCCCTCAGGGAACCAAATGCCTAAACATGCCACCCCCAAGGATTCAAATGCTGCTGTGAAGGGGTGTGTGTGTGTGTGTGTGTGTGTGTGCATGCGTGCGAGCATTCCATGCAGAAAGTAGTGTATTTGGATATTACGAGTATTCAAGGCCAATTGAAGAGCCCTGTAGCTCCTAGCTGGGGGGTGGCCAGTCTGTGGCCTAGAGTCCTTGCCCCTTTGTAAGTCACAGAGCCTCTGCCTCTACCCTCTCGGGGGACAGCATTCCCACTGCCATCTTCCCCAGAAAATCCTGCCCTTGAGGACTGGAATGGTAGCTGCTTGGGGAAAGCTCTCAAGCTCTCTGTGGAGGGGGCTCTCCCCACTGGGGTTGTCCCAGCCATCAGCCGTCCCTCAGTGGGCAATGTGTCAGAGAAAGGACATTACCAGCTATGCTGAGAGCTGACTACATGTGGGTTAACTTCTGAGTAATAGGAGAACCTAACATGACCATATTCTTTTTGCATCCCGGATGACCCAACTACTTCTGAACTTTGGCCTACAATCGGCCATGTCTGCACATGACGCATGAAGAACCAGCTAGAAAGAGGTGTCTGCACCCTCCTGTGGACAGCACAGGGCATCCCGGACTGTGTGGAGGGGCAGGAGTGCTTGGCTTTGCCCAGGTTACCCTCTTCTCCTTTTCTCTTCCCATACACAAGGACCAGACAGATGAAGGAGAAGAGGAAATGAAGAGGAATGAGAAAGAGGAAGAAGCATAATAACCCAAACAGTGAAATGGAGGTCTGAGCCAGGAGCGGGGCCAGGGTGGGAGCGCTTACCAGTAACTTGGTCTGATAGATTTCCAGCCCTTTGAAGAAATTAGCCATGAAGGCTTCAGGCTTCTCGACTTTCTGGCCCCGCCGTCGCTTCTTCTTCTTGGTCACGTCTGCCCAAAGGGCCTCGGCCTGCTCTTCCTCTTTGGCCGTATCCTCCTTCTCCCCATCTTCCAGGCTGCAGGAATAAGAGACCCATCAGCACGGAACGGCAGCAGGAGGCCTGGCCCAGAGAGGGGGACTAAATTAAAAAGAAATCTTGTCATTATTCCTGGAGGGTGGGAACTTCGAGTCTGTATCGCCCTACAGTGGCAGGATGTCAGCTCGGCCTCTGATGAACGATGCCGCTTTGAGGCGCTGCGGTCATGGGGATGGGGGGTGTCCATTGTAAATGTGCTTGTAGTCCTCTTCTGATAGGGGGATAAACAAAATTTTTTCCCTTTAGAAAAGCTCTCCTTGATTTTTAAAGACTGCTGGAATGAGTAATAGTACTTATTCTTCTTAAGCTTGTGGTAGGAATTAAGTGAGATACCATGTAAAAGATCTTAGCACCCTGGGCCGCCCGGGTGGCTCAGTCCGTTGAGTGTCCGACTCCTGATTTCAGCTCAGGTCGCGATCTCAGGGCTGTGGGATGGAGCTGTGCGTCATGCTCCGAGCTCAATGGGGAGTGTAGTTGAGGTTCTTTCCCTCTCCCTTTGCCACTTCCCACCCAGCCCAACTTGTGCTCTCTAAAAACAGGCCCAGACTGCGGCACGGAACACGCATTCACTCTGTTAGATGCTGCTGCCACCATTATACGAAGTTGCTCAGTGTGGGTGTTCAGTCATTTGTTGGGCCAGATTGTCAACTTCTGCTCTTCTAGTGGAATGGCAAAGTCAAGGTGACGGAGTGTGTTTATTGTGTAGCTGGGGTAAAAGAAGTGTGTCCAGGGCTTGCACAGTGCCTGTTGCTCACAGTCACAGAAATCAAGGTTTCTGTTTAGCAGAGCACCTGGCGGTGAGAGCAGCCGAAGTCACCAAGAACTTACTCTGTCTTCTCGGGCTCCGCTTTTCCTTCTGCGTCATGCGCTGCTTTCATCTCCGCTGCCTGGACAAAAATAATAATCAGTCAAATTTACCCCAACTTGAAGAGATCACGGTCATGAGCCATATAGAGCACTGGCCATTTTCATCACCTTGGTCACACGTCCCTGTGGCTTTCTCTCTACAGAATGCCTCTAGCTTCCCTCAGGATCACAGGATGTAAGTTTAAGCTACTCTGAGAAATGCCAGTGCAAAGACTGCAAACTTAAAAACTCAGTCACCCTGCTATTATTCAACTCCCAGAGAAAATTTAGGCTAGGATCCCACGGCACTGGCCCTACTTCCCCATGGGGTCAGGGACGGCGGGGTCACAGATCACACCAAGTCCGATCCACAACCTTCCACTAGACAGAATTCCTGCCTTGTCTTCAAACCTCTTAACCACTACCTGAATCCCTCCGACTGATGACCACAGCACTTAGAATAAAATTTAAGCTCCTCAATGAGGCCTACAAGGTCTATGTGATCATGACCTTTTTCTCCATCCTTTTCTTGTACCACCTGACTTGTTACTTCCTGCACCTAAATAGACAAACCTCATTTCCTTTCTTGCACATTCCAAATCCTTCCTTGCACCAAGACCTTTGCAGAAGCCCTCCCGTCCCTGGAGTATGACTGCCCTGGTCTTTCCTGTGCCTGCCATCCTTCAGGACTTGGTTCAGGTGACACCTTTTTGGAAGTCTCCTTAACCACCTGATTCATAGTAGGGCCCATATTCACTTTGTAACATGTGGCCTTGTTCATTTCTTTCAGCATGTGTCACAAATGGTAAGTATCTTACTAATTTGTTGTCTTCTTCCACTAAAAGTTCTATTAAAGCAAAAGTGTGTCTCTCTTGCTAACCAATGTATTCCCATGGATCCTAGGAACACAGCTGGGTATTTAACAGGTCTTGAATGAGTCCCTATTATGTATCAAACTCTGTCTGGGACCTGGGGCTACATCAGGGAGCAAAACAGAGTAAATAAATTCATATCGCAAGAAGGCCAACGGTTCTGATGTTTCCATCCCAGACTTTCCAAAATCAGGTGAGAGTTCTCTCCTATACATTTCCTTTACCTGGCATTCTTCCTTCCTAACATTCTTCATGCTGGTACTGACTCCCACAATGTCTATTTTTCTTCCACTAAATTACAGGGACAATGTACTTCTCACTCACCACTATCTTCTCAGAGTCCAAAACAGTAGGAAGCACATATTAACTATTCAATACATGTTAATGAAATGAATGAATAAAATTTGTCTTTGACCTCTGATGTCTTGACACTTCTTTTCACATTCTCTTTGCTGCTAGAATGATGCTGTGAGTTGGATGTCGCCATGGGGGGAGCACCCAGTACTCTCCACAACCAAGAGCTGGATTACTGTGATTTCCTTAATCTAGTCAATTGACTCAAAATCCAAATTGGATAGTGGGTACATCTCAAGAATGAAAATGTTCCAAGCACAATGCTGGGATAAATGATATCATCTGAAACACTGCAGAAGTACAGTCTCAAAGGAAAGGTCTCCCCCTATGCTCTCTAGGTTTCTCCCACTATCTGAAAGTCTGCTTTATACCACTTCACTTTTATTATGTAGACTCCCATCAGCACCTCTCTATGCTAACTGCAAGAAATCCAGAAAGGATTTTTACCTCTACAAAATAGATGCTTCTTTGCTTTATGCCATTTCAGCTAATCAAAGGTTTGATAGGAACGCTCTTGTTTGGATAGTGAAGGAAACCTCTCCCTGATGTTCTGTGCTTTCTGTTCAGTCATGGAACCCGTGCACCATGAGAACTAACCTTCCAGTGAAGTCTTGGAAGGCCATGACATGTGGCCTCCACAATGTAAACTGAAGACCACTCAGCAACTAGACGCTGTGACAACCACCTGAGTGTGGCTCTTTCCCAGACACTGCAAGATCTGGATACAGAAGCGCTGGTACTTAACGTGATGCTAGCACCTAGGGAACTGGCGTCAGAAATGCCTGAGAGTCTTTTTCTGGGCATAAAGCAGAGATGACAGAAACGACTTCTGCTTACCTGTGCTTTCCTTTTCTTCCGGACAGTACTCTCTAGCGTAGGGGGTTCATCTTTGCCAATGATCTCGGAGAGGTCACCCAAACCCCCTTCGGGCCCATGCTTTAAGCCACCTTCTTTCTTTGGGCGGAATCCAAAGAGATCGGACATGATGTCTGCATCTCCCTTCTCACTCTTCACGAAGTGAATCAGTTCAGGTGGAACACCTGGCTCAGTCACCTCTGCCCGCTCAGCATCCAGAGCGTCGTCATGGATACCAAACTGGGTTGGGTCAGGCATGTCACCCAGGATCTTGGTCACTCTGATGTTCTTTGCCCCTTCAACCAGGCCCCCTCCAAACACTGTGTTCCAGAGGATCTGGAAGATTCCTCCCAATATGGTGAAGAACAACCGGAAGAGCCCCACAAACAACATCCAGAAGAAAGAGAAGAACACCTTTACGAGCTCCTTCAAAGTCATCTTCTTCACCTTCCTGTGCTGCCTCCGGAGGTTCTTCAGGGTTGCTTTCTTCAGAAAGTTGGCAACATTGCTCTTCACGGAGGCACAGGCCATGGCAAACGCAGAGGCAGACTCGAAAGTTTTGTCATCCTCCTCATCACCGTCAACGTCTACCACGTAAGACGAATCTTCATCTTCTTCCTCCTCCTCGTCGGGCCTGTCAGCTGAGTCAGATTCGGAGATCTGAGAGGCTAACTGCATTTCAAAGATGGTATCCTCACAGAAGTTCACGAACAGTTCCATCTTTTCTTGCTCTCCCCCTTCATTGACCACATCGAAGATGAACTGCCGCTTCGACTCCTTCACTTGGGGCTTCTCCCACTGAGTCCGACTGGACTCACTGATCTCGAAATAAACACGTTCAATTTTCTTGGCCCCACCCATGATCTCAATACGTCCCAGGTAGGGTTCAAAGTAATTCAGTACACTTTCTGCTGGGTCCAACAGGCACTTAAGGCGAGAATCATTTGGCATATGTTCGGAGAGATTGGTCAGTAACACTGCCACATTAAACCCTATGTCCTTGGCTGGTTCATGGAACCGGTCTACAAAATCAACGTAATTAAACATATCATTCTCATCAGCTTCTGCGCACGAAAGGAGAAAGTCAATCTCTGACTGCGTGTATTGTTTTTGCCCTTCCATGGCCTTCTGGAACTCCTTTTTGGAGATAATCCCTTTACCATCTGGGTCATATTCTTTGAAGGTGTCTGAGCTGGTTAGGTCTTTAAGTTTCAAGAACATGTCAAAGAATTTCAAGATCATTTCTACATTGGTAGATGACTCTACCAGTGTGTCAACCATCTGCTTGCCAATAGTTCCATTTACCACATTCCCTGTGAGGCAGGTTCAAAAAGACATACAAATATATAAATAAAGCCAAGTCACCATGTAACTGGTCAGGTAGCTATTTTTAGAAAACTTGTATGTCCAATCAGTCAGCTCTTTTCTGACCATGATAGTTTGGAAATGGGTAGGAGGGAGCAGCAAGCCATAAATACTACACCACTAGGAGCCAAGGGGGAGAGAAACAAAGGGAAGAAGGAGGTTGCCATGCCAGTGCCCTCTGTCGGGCCTGGGGCCTGGGAAGTGGTTTCATTATCAGATTACTGGGGACACATAGGGATAAGTGGTGCCCCTCTTATCCCCTTAGACCTAGGAGGGTGCCCAACTAGATGGCTGGCATACACACTGGCAGCCAGATGTACTGAGAAGCAATGGGGAGAGGGAGAGGATAGGGAAGAGCAAAGCTTGGAGGTTTTCCCCAGTTCATTCTGGCTTTCCTATTAACATAAAATGAGTTGGTTTCAGGCTCTGTCCATCAGACCACGTGCCCCTCACTCATTTTTTTGCTTCTGAAAATTTGGCTTTCTAACAATGTCATATGGCATCAATGACCTGCCAGAAGGATGATCTGCATGATTAGTACGGTTAGTGCTCAGACCAATTACAGTTGTGTGAATGCCTAGTTACACCAAGCAGCCCAACCTTCCAGGAGGGACAGAAGCATCACCACCATGTCCTGAAGGAGATCCAAGAGTTCCTTCAGCAGCTCGATCTGACTGGAATCCTAGAACAGAAACAGGAGATACCCCTGAGCTATCTGATCCCTCAGCAAAGTATAGGGCAGTGAGCAAGAAGAGCCTGCTCTGGGAAGGTTATGTGAAGGTCATGTCCACCGTGCCTGTGGACGTCTCATCATCTGCTGTTCGTAGCGTCGGGGAGGCTCTCTGCGCTTGGACTTATCCCACAGAGCTCCCTTAGTTTCCCTTTTATTAGTGAATTGTAGCAGGCATAGCACTTGTTGTCCAAAGCTACTGAACAACCCAATCCACCAAGGAGCCATTTGGTGTTTCTACTAGTTCATATAGTTTTTTTTTGTTTTTTTGTTTTTTTTTTTGTAGTGGAGAATGATCAGGTGAACTTTTGGGGAATACGACTGCAATGCAATTAAAGTATCAAGGTTATAATCACCAAGTGCGTTCTCCTTTCTCTCTGGGTTAGAGTCTCCTGACTGTAGTTGGTGGTGATCTGGGTGCCACTGGTCCCTTAAGACGTTCTAGAATTGAGGCTATTCCTCGGGACTGTTTTGCTAGCAATCTGTTTGGTTTTCATTTCAGCCTTGCAGACAGGGCATTGTTAGCTCTCCGTTTTAAACTCAATGTCACAGAATGAAAAACAACCCTTGGATGACCTGAGGTGGGCAATCTGAGGGTAGATTTAAAAACGCGTTCTGGGCCACACTTCTTGTACAGACACTCTCGCTCAAAAAAAAAAAAAAAAGGGTTCTTTGTCAAGTCTCTCAGCTTTCAGAGGGACTGCCCCCTTCGGTGTGGGTCAGAGCTATACAAGGAGTATCGCAGAGGTGCTGAGTATGAAGAGCTGGGAGAGACCTCAGATCTGTATTTCACAGATGATGGGCCCCAAAACCAGGAAGGGGGAGTGACCGCCTGCAGGTCACCAGTGAGGAGGAAGGCAAGGCCAGGCTCCTGTCTCCGGAGCCTCTACAGCGCACCGGCCCAGCTGGGCTGACACAGGAGTGGGTGTATGACCGCCAAATTAGCAGTGCTCCCGAGAACTCTCTCCTCCCATAAGGCCAGAGTCAAAAGGGGAAAAATGAAAGGGTTAAACAGCACATTCCAGAAGAGAGGAGGCAGATGTGACAGCCTTGAAAATTTTAGATACACGTTACTTAAATTAATGCTGCAAATGTTACTCTAATCAGCCTGAAACACATCCTGAATTTCTCCCTCTTGTGTTGCCATGGAGAGGGGCGATCGACAACTATATACACTCGATCTCTTTGTTCATAATAAATACTCGGAGCAATTCTGATTCATCTTGCCAGAGAGATGGGGAGTGAGAAGGAAAGGCAGCAACGGGCGGGGGTGGGGGGGAAGCCAAGGTGAAAGAGGAAGGATATATGAATTACAGAGACGTGCGGACATTTGACAGACCCAGAAGGGGCTGGTAGATTGTCATAAATTGATACCAGAGTGACAAAGAAGCACAAGGGATGAGCATCATAAAAAGCGAGTGTTGAGGCAATTGTGTAAAGGGTAGGCTGGTGGGACACAGGGAAGGAAGCAGCATCCATGCAAAAGCCTGTCTGGGACACCCCTGGAGGCATTCATTCCTGTCGCCCAGTGAAGCCCTCGGGTTTAAAAGTGAGACCTCATCTGCGTGGCTGGTCCAGCCATTTGATCAAGCAGCCACATCCACATGGAGGAATACCAAGGGCTGGGGAGTGATTTAGCATTTCTCACCAATGACACAGCGGGGAAGGGCCACAGTACCTGAGAGAGTTTCATCTGCATGTTAGCAAACACGTGGAGGAAGCCGACCACTGCGTCCCACAGCCTGCTGTGAGCCAGGCTCTGCTGGTTCCCAATGCAAGGGCCCTAGGGACAGAAGGGCATCTTTATTTCACGGAGACTTATTTCATCACCAGCTGCTCTTGATGTCACCCTAGTCAGTGCACAGAACACCTGCTTCTATTAGCAGAGAGCGCCTTCCAAATGTCACGTGTTTTGCAGCTCACTATTTTCCCAGGGTATTACTTTGTGCCCCCTATCATAGGGACTTAGGTCTAGGAAAAACCAGCAGGAATTTCACCATGCAGGGGTTTTTCAGAGATTTTCTGTTAGCTTCAGAATGTGTTCTTCAAATAAAATACTACAAAGGAGAATATTATTTAAGAGTGAAATGCTCTGGTTGAAATGGGACTGAAGGATACACCTGCCCACTCTCACATCCACCTCGGCCGAAGAGGGGTTCCAAGGAACTCCAGGCTTGCACAACTTGAAAAGCAGGCCCTACTCTTTTCAGGCAAGGCTATGCATAAAATGCTGTGGTCACATGGCTGTCTACTCAAGTAATAAAAATATGACTAATATTCCTAATGTTCAGGGGTGCCTGGGGGACTCAGTTAGCTAAGCATCTGTCTTCAGCTCAGGTCATGCTCCCAGGGTCTAGGATCGAGCCCTGCATCAGGTTCCCTGGTCAGTGGGGAGCCTGTTTCTCCCTGTCCCTCTGCCTGCTGCTCCCCCTGTCTGTGGTCTCTCATTCTCTGACAAATAAATTAATACAATCTTTAACAAATACATTCCTAACATTCAACCACCTTTAAGATTTTCTTATCATTAACGTTAACTTTAGGTATAATATCATCTCTACCTTTTCAGAAAGCCAGATATAGAGGGATGACTTGATCACTCATTTTCATTTTCCATCTTAACAACTTTTCCTATTTTTATACACTGAATCAACATTTAAAAAATAAATCATCTGGAATCCTTCTACATGGGACATCTGTCCATTTATTCTTATGTATTTAATTACTTATTTACATTAATATGGACTCCACATACTCATTTTATGCTCTGGGTTATAATCTAATACTACTCTATTTTGTCACACAAATTGTCCCATTCTGGCCCCCTGGGAGCTCTTTCAGTTGGCCCATGGCCCTTGGACACATGCCCACCTCCTCTCTTCCCTGTCCCACCCCCCACATTTCCTTGCACTGTAGGATTCTCCAGGCCATCTTGTACATTTCCTGCCCCAGCACTAGGACCAACCCCTTCTCTAAGAAGCCTGGTTCCTCTCCCTGGAACATGGGATTAGAAACTGATCTGCGTGCCGGTTGTGCTTGCTGCTACGTGATGGCATTATTTCAAGGCCCTCTCAGCTGACACGGCGGCAGATACGTGGGTGTCATACGTGTGTACGCAACGTGTCTAGAAAGGTTTCCATAGGTAAGTATCTGTATCAATACTAAGTCCAACACGAATTTAGCAGCCTGATGCATCCAACTCTAATGCATTCCCACATGGGCCATCTAGCTTTTTCTTGCTTCTCTGTAACCATTCAATGGTGAGAAGCCTGGCTCCTGCCATTTAGTAACTGCTCCCTTCCATTCTATGTGTAAATGGTTATGGAATTATTAACACATATCCCCAGGGGAAAACTTTGGCAACTAAAGTGCTTATGTACAGTTCCTTTTGCCTTTGGTCTTACAATCTGTATTCATTCCCAAAGTTTCTTAGGTCAGCATCTTATTCCCTACCCCTTCAGGGAGATCGTTTTGTTTATTTTTTATACCCTTAGATTCTTCTGTCACATTCTGCCTATGTTTCTCATCCTTATCTTTTCCTTATATTTTGTTTCTACCTTTTAACTCATCTGCAAATCACTCTTCAATATTAAATTTCCAAAAAGGACACAGATACCATCTCAAGTTCTAGAAAAGTGTTGGCAGAATTCCCAGCGAAGAGGTCAGCATGAGAGGTATTTCCTGCCTTCCTAAATCATGTAAGCTTGCTTAAAAATCACTGTTTGAGGGGCGCCTGGGTGACTCAGTCAGTTAAGCGTCTGCCTTCGGCTCAGGTCATGATCCCAGGTTCCTGGGATAGAGCCCCACATTGGGCTCCCTGCTCAGCCAGGAGTCTGCTTCTTCCTCTCCCTCTGCCCCCACCCCCACTTCTGTGCTCTCTCTCTCAAACAAATAAAATCTTAAAAAAAAAAAGTCACTGTATACATTTGATGTCTAATTCCTAGAAACCTCTAGATTCTTTCTGGAACAAAACCAGTTGTTGTAAGAAACTCACATTTACTAAAAAGACGCTCCTTTTTTATTTTTGGTTAAGTGCTGAAGGGAAATTCTAAAAATTAGGATGGCTTCCCCAGAGAGAAAATCAAATGTTTGTCAAGTCTCTTCAATGACATCACAGGTATTTCACATTCTGTGACACTTCGGATCAGTCATCTCTTTTTACAGTTCTCCTCTCCAAGTTCTTAGAATCCTTGAGTAAAACGGGGCTTGATCTCTCCCTTAAAATCTTCCTTTTCAAGCTGACAGTCTTAGTTTTGTGTTTATTTTAATAAACACATATGATCGGAGTGTGCTGGTTGACTCATTAGATTTTTAAAAAAATATTTTATTTATTTGACAGAGAAACACAGAGAGGGAACACAAGCAGGGGGAGTGAGAGAGGGAGAAGCAGGCTTTCCGCCGACCAGGAAGCCCAATGTGGGTTCTGGGATCATGACCTGAGCTGAAGGTAGATGCTTAATGACTGAGCCACCCAGGCGCCCCTGGATAGTTTTTTTAAAATCTCCTACTACACCCCAGAGGACTGTGATATGGCTATTGATTTCATAGCAAATTATGCCTGAGTACATCCTTTTCACAGTCATTAGACCATTATAGGCAATGACCACAGACTGATGTAAACAGAGAAAGAATGCTGCAAGATCTAAATATTCAACTGGAAACTCATTCTAGATTGGATTGCCATTGGACATAGTTTCTGTGCTGCTAAAGTCACCTTCTCCATAGAGTTAATTACTGATGAATCAGTAGGATCTTATAGGTTCTTAATCTCAAGACTCAAGACATTTATTATCTCTTTATTCCTTCAATCTTTTTTTGATTCTTTTTTTTTAAGACTTTTTAAAATTTGACAGAGAGATAGAGAGCACAAGTAGGCAGAGCAGCAGACAGAGGGAGAGGGAGAAGCAGGCTCCCCAATGAGCAGGGAGCCTGATGCAGGGCTTGATCCCAAGACCCTGGGACCATGACCTGAGCCGAAGGCAGACGCTTAACCTACTGAGCCACCCAGGTACCCCTAATTCCTTCATTTTATCAAGAGTACTTCTGCACTCTATCACCACGCTTACTGAATACCTAGGATGTGCCTCATGTGCTAGAAATGAAGAATTTTACATCGAATAAGAAATTTTCTGCCCACAAAAAAATTTCAGTCTAGGAGGGAAAGGAAAATGTAACTAGATAAATGCAAAGACAGTGTGCCAATGCTATGAACAGGTCACACTGAGGGACCATAAACTGTAGCTTCTCCTAGAGAGTAGTACTCCTAAAAATACTCTTCTATATTTGGTTCCTATTTGTAGCTCCATATTGTCAGCCTGAGGGCTCGATGCCCAGTCCATAAAGACACCCTCGTATTCCATAGGGGATGCAGAATACGGGAGCAATAAAAACATTCTGTTTTCAAACATGCACTCTGCAGCAAGTACCTGGATATATTCCGTAAGAGAATTGAAAATCTGCTTCGTGACTGCCAGAGCTTTGGAAAAATTGTGCTGTCCGGATTCATCAATGATGTCCTTCCCTGAATAATACCAGTAGAAATCACTGATTGATTCCTAAGAACAAACAAGGAGAGTTTAGTGTTTCTTAAACTTCAGTCGGTGAAGCTAAAACCCAAGGTTCAGGAAGAGTACAAGTAAATCCCACATTTCTATGACCTCTTCATTAGGACAGAAACCTAGGGAAAAGCACAGAGATATCTAATCCATCTCTGAAGTGCACATACTCTTCTAAAAAGAGCAGATAGGAGAGAGGATAGTGTTCAGCAGGACACGGGTGACCTCGAGGTAGGACAACTTATTCACAATGAAAAATATACATTAAAGATAATAATCATCATCATCCAACTAAATGGCACAAAATCAGCAACACAAGAGCAAACACTGAAGTGTCAGGGGTTATTCTGACCCCCTGCATATATGACCACTCTCTGTCTCTACAACCATCCTATGAGACAGGTGGTACCCATTCTACAGACGAGAACATCGAAACAGAGGGAGGTTAAAGAGACTGCTCCAGGTTACGACTAGTAAGTGGCAGAACCAGGAGGAAGACTTAGCACAGAGGAGAATCTTTCCGTTCTATGTTTGTGTAGATTTTCCTGATATTAGTTGGATTTTTCATTCAAATCTTTACCGTTAAACGGCGTAACTTCTCAAGCACTAAGTACCTTTAGACTCATCCTATTGCCACCACCTTCCATACCTGTCTTTTCTAGTGAAAATCTGTTTTCATTCACGTATTGCAGCTCTCGGGCACTGTGGTGAGGTTTTCACTGGTAAAACTGAGGTAAACTGGCATTTTATACGAGATGATGGGATGTTTAACCACTCCCCCTATTTCAGTCTTCCAACACAGATTTTTAGGATCTGACTTTCCATAAGTGTGTGGACATAGCTTATAACACCATTCCTACTGGGGCTTCCCTGATCCCATGTAACGGCCGTTAGCTTCTGGAAATGTGTGTGAGCCATGCCACCGTCCAAGACACACTGACCTGAAGACGCAGGAGGTAGTCCACGGTACTGATGATGATGTTCACCGTGGTCGTATTGCCCATCTGAGTCCGCAGAAAGTTCTGAAAGTCTAAGAACACCAGGGCTGGGTCAGAGCCTGCTCTCGTCATGCTGAGGAAGCTGGGCAAGCCCTCTTGGCTAAACTCAGAAGAGACATACGGTGTGCTGTCTGGGTCCCGGCAGGTCCTGCAGGACAGGGCTCTGCCCTGAGCCCTCCCATCCTCGTGAGGCCAGAAAGTGGCCTTAACAAGCTTGAGGGACTTGACAGAAAGGAGTGGGTGTTTAGATTCACCATCTGAAGATTCTGGAAGCCACTCAGCCTGGGTGGCACTAAATAACATCAGCCCCGAAGTGCAAGTTGGTATTCCATCGAGGTGTTTTTTTTTTTTATTCAGGAATGTCCTCGAGTCAGCAGCTGGTTGTATGAGATGTGGCATCCTGAGCTGGATCATAATTTGGCACCTGAATGTTGTTTTCCTTTGACAAAGCAATCTGTTCCACTTACCACTGTTATGTCCTTCACAAAGTAACTGCAGGAATCGGAAGAGATCTCGTGTAAACTCATCATTCTGGAGTACTTTTTCACCTTGAAAACAGAATACTGGTGAGCATTTGTTTGGCTCCTCAACCCAGAACAGCTTGCAAGGCGAAAGATTGCAAAAATGATAGCGGGCCTGCGTCAGAACAGTTCGGAAAGGGAGCTTTTAATGAAGGGGGAGAAATCTGACTAACCGGGAACCAAGGCTACACAACACAATGACCATCTAAGCTAAAATAATGAGCCCCGGGATGCATTTGTAAGGAAAGCAGCTAGGCTGGTGGCGGTAATGGCTCACGGTCCAGAACCCATGCTTTCCAGATGGAAGACGCTTCTTTAATTAAGCATCAAAATGCTGAGTTAAGCTTCACATGCAACTACCAAGCCTAGAAACGTGTCTGCACCGCAGCAATTAAATAAGGCCCCTCAGGACTCACACACATGGGAGACAACCGGGGCCAGAAATTCAAACTTACCACGCTCACGAACAATGACTGGTGATAAGAGAAAAACAGAAGAAGGCAAAGTAAGAAAAACCATGAACACCACGAGAAGCTGTGTTTAGTTAAGGCTGGCTCTGTTAACACAGCCAGCCTTTATCAAAGCTGCTGATGGGAAGATTTTGCTGAAACTGGACAAGTCCTTGCAGATACAGAAGCCTTGGGCAGGGGTGCTAACCAGAAATAGTTAATTATGGTAATCCGGAAGGGAACGGCCTTCACATTTCTTAGTTACTTACGTGTTCCTTCCTCAGTAACCATCCCCAGGCCTTCAGCTTTATTCTGCCTTTCAAATGCATTCAAATCAAGGACACTTGTAAGAGACGAGAGAAAACAAGGTTCAGGGCTACGCACACTGGGAAAATGGATTTCTAATGTCAGTGCATCTATTGACTAAGAATATCTTGTCCTTGGGTTATCATAAATGGTCTACCACAGTACAGTGCGGTTGAAAATCTAGCACGTCCCTGGGTTTGCGTCAAGAGTGTTATCCAAGGATGCCCATAGCTCTCAGGCATGCACTGCGAGGGCTCAGAAGAACTTACAATGACCTATGTGTCAGTTGGAGTCCTTTCTTATGCATGGAGATTTAGAAAGGTTTTCCAAATAAATCTGTTATTCCCAAATAATCTGTTTCTGCGATTTCTCAAAAGAAGGTTACTTTGAACTGCACAAATTAATGCTAGCCTCCCACATTTACCTATTTTCTCCTCGAATCACAAGGAACTGTGGTTTTAGGGTTCAGGACAAATGAGCTGCAGACTGGAACAGCCATGGGAAGGCTGCAGAGTGCAGTGTCAAAGGGTCACAGCCTTTCGGAATTCTTGTATCATTCAGAAGCCAACAGTAGCTGAGGTTAAGCTTTCTGGAGGTAATGGTGTCCCTGAATCTGTAATAAGCTAGCCTTTTTTTTTTTTTGGTCCCCACTTTCTGTGACCTTCCCAATCACAGCCACCACAAAATCCTACTTAACCAGGAATACCTAGTACAACCAGAGAGCTTGATAAGGAGGACAATACATAATCATATTATTTCCATCTGGGGCTCATTCTGTTTCTCTAGAAGACTCACTTTCCCCAATATGAAAGGCTTTATAGATCATAACATGAGGTCTCACAAAAATACAGCAGCTAGGGCAGCTTATGGTTGAATCCATTAAAATTCCGTAAAACTCTGCCTTCCCTTTATCATTAGGCAAAGGAAATGACCATTGGATTGGAAAGATGTCAGGGAAAAAAAAAACCCCAGCATTTTCTTCCCCTTTTTAGGGAACCACATATCTTCTGCAATATAGATGAATTTTAAAGAGAAAACTGAAAATTCCTATTGCCATATTGTTCGCTTTTCCCGGGTCCTGCTGCAGAAAAGTTCTTCTCAATAACAAAACCATCTTTCTATTTTAGCTTTGCTGCCAAGGGAAGAGAACAGGGAAATCCTTTGGACAAAGGAGCTTCAGAGGAGCAGTTGTTTTTTTTTTGTTTTTTTTTTTTTCAGAGGAGCAGTTTTGATTCAGGAGTCTATCTGAGGGAACAGATGTTTCTGACCCTTACTCCATTCCAAAACAGACATTTCAAATGTTTTAATTTCTCTAATGTTTTGATATTTTACCAATATGTATCATTTTTATAATCAATGAAAATCATCAAACTATCTTAAAACTTCTGTTAGTACTCACTTGCCCTTTGAAGTTATGTCCCCTGTCCCTGTAAGCCATCATTACTAACGAGTTTAATAATATCAAGTATTACAGACTGCTAAGAGAACACTTAGAAATTTAATTGAGAATTTCATGGGCAATATGGAACTGAACAGCCTTGAGTTTTGCCATTCTGAGTCCACATGTTCTATTTTACCTTCAGTGAGTCAGGCCTGGCAATATTACATTTTCTTTTCCTGAGAGAGGTAATAAATGAGTTGGCTGTTGGTGGGGGGGGGGAATGGAGCTCAGAAAAAGGGACTGGACTGTGGCTCAAATATGTTCCCTCTCACCCCAGGGTACATACAATATTTACTGCATCAAACAAGATTAGCAAAATTATGAAGTCTGCCAAAGGAAAGCATGTCCAGTCTGCAAATTTTTAAGAGGAAAACCTAATGCTCTATTTTTATGAATATTAGAGGCAAATGAGCTAGATAATTATAATTTTGATTTCTTTCTGAGCGAATTACAGACTATTCAAAATACATATGAATCTTAGAGAAGAAGCTGACATTTAGAAAGACTGCTGGCTTTTTTCCAAAATGAGGATGCCTGGTACCCTTATGACTTTTGGCTCCGTATTGCCCATCAGTCAGGGGGTCAGCCATGAGAGGAGGCTTACACACCTGCCAATAAAAGTGGAAAGTTCAAGGTTTCGTTTTCTAGGCTATGGAAAAATGTTCCCATGTTGGGGTGCACCTCTGCTGAAATGCATGTGGCCGAATATGTACCCACCAAAGACTTATTCAGGCTCCAAGAACTGTTACGGATGAAGATTAACAGAGGGCTTAATGGGTCTAAAGAAAACACAGCCTTGAGTCATACTGAGGTACTCCTCTGCTTTTCCATTTTTTTCTGATTTGACTTTTAGGAGCATATATGTTAGGAGAAACACTCAGCTCTGAGGAAAACAGCATAAGGTAAAGATGATTAAAAAACAAACCAGGTGTGTGTGTGTGTGTGTACACGCGTCTGTCTGTCTCTCTAATGGAGATTACATTTCCCCTTCTGTATGCTATTTGAATGTAATCCTGAAAGCTGGAGGAACAATACCGACCTTCTTAGCTTTCTAAAGCAGGTAAGTCCTTCCTCAACAATTTCATGATAAGCTAGTTTATTTTGTGGTCCCAACCCTACCCCATTCCTCTTCCTTCTGAATAGAAAAAAATGCTATAGGTGGTTTTCCCATATTTACCTGCATGACTGCATGAGACCAGAAAGGCTTTGAAAGAATCCAGCATCCTTTTTCTCCTTTAGGTAATCTAACATTTTCTACAAGGGAGAGATTTTAAAAGGAAAAGCGATGTGAGTTGCACCACAAGTACTGACTCTCCCAATTGCAATGGAGAAATGTCAAGTCCCGGTCATCCAGAGCGGTGGTTTGTACGGTTGGGTAAGCGTTAGAGCCACCTGTGGGTTTCAGCCTTCCGTGCGCCTGAGTCCCACCCACCCTCTTCCTATGGAACCAGAATCTCTCTGGGTAGACATTTTAAGTTACGTATTTTTTTTGGACATTTTATTTTATCGAGGTCCACTGGTATTTCTGCTCAGGACAGTACAGTTGATCACTGACATTCATAGATTTACTGTTTGAAGCCTCTCCCATTTGGGAACAAGCACCAGGACTGTGATCTAGGAAAATGTTCCCAAAGTATAATCTGAAAACTCATGAGCGGAGTTCGGTGCACCGGAGCAAGGAAGCTTAGCCTGTGATAAGCCTCGTTGAGAGCTCAGGATCTTTCACAATCCGACTTTGTTTCCTCTGTTCTGTTACTGGGAAGGCAGTAGCAGACGGCAGAGCTTTGTCTGACATCATAAGCAAGAAAATCAACTGATGGGGTAGTGATGGAGGGGAACAGAAAGTGAACAGGGTTTTAGAAAATGGTAGTTCTTTCCTGATTGGGATGAATTAAGGCTGGGACAAACTATACACAATAGCAGTAGGTACGAATTTGGAGATTCTCACGGGCCCTGGGCTATAACCCTCACAAACGCCACAAGTCTTTGAAATGTCACTTTGCAGTGCACTCAGGGGCTTTCAGTCGGAGCCTGGAGTGCCCTGGGGACACCAGAATATTCCTGGCTCCTGCAGCTGGTTTCGATTCAGACTGTGGCCTGGATTCCATGTGCCAGGAGCTGCACACCAGGCTTCCGAATGCCCGGAGGCAGCAGCATTTGGCTGCACTGTTCCCTGCTACACCCTCCCTCCCTGAACAGAGCCTGACCTCAGCACAGAGGCAGCGGTCACAACGCTGGGACTCAACGAACAAATGAACCAAAGAACAGACGGCAGGTGTTTGGGGCTATGAACTTTGCTTAACCGATTGGCTCCTTGCTCACAGTAAGGCAGTTAACAAACACATTCAATGATTAAAATACAAACCTAAGGCTTAGAAAACCTCCCCTAGAGCCTCTCCATGCAAAAAAAATCATCTAATGATGAAAACAACACAATGTTTTCCGCTTTGAACCCCAGTTAACCCTCTTTGTTGAGTACACATCTGTCTAAAATCTCCCGGCTCTGGCTTCATCTGTGTTCCCGGCTACTCTGATGCAACTGGCCGCTAACGACAAATACCAGCAGGGGTGCTTCTCGGTGGCCCCCTCTGGAGCGAAGCCAGCACCTCTTCCCCAGAGCGTGACAGCTGTCCAGTGGGCATGCCCTGAGAAGTCTGCACGAGCCGGCGGGAGTCCCCCATACCTGTTGGACGCCGGCGTTGCCCCCATTCAGAATGGCGATCCCCAGCTTCAGAGTCTCCACCACCATGGGGCTCATCTCACCTGCCATGGTGAAGATTCGATTGAATCAGCAAGGAAACCGAGGGTAAAATCACATCTATGGGGCTTTATCAGGACTCTTTCATAATAACTTCACGTCACAGCATGCTGTCTCTGTAAGAGCGGCGGGGGCCTAGCCACAGAATCACAGAATCACCTTTGCTGGCGCTGATCATCTGAAGGACCATCTCTGCGGCTCCACGCTCATGCAGTCGCGCTTGTTGGTAGAGGGTTTTCTGCTTTTCCATTTCTTTCTCCTGGAGGCGGGGGGGAGAAGCAGGGAAAGATTTGTTTATCCTCAGGCCATTTGCCCTGCTAAGGAAAACCGAGAGAATCTTTACTTGTACACATAATTTCAGATAAAGAAGACTTCTGAATTTGATTTCCAGACACCATGTCAGCTTTCAAAAACTGTCTATCCACAAATTGTTCATAGTTTGATGATGACTTTCCTACTTTTTGCACTGGTAGGAAACACAGCCCATTCCCCTGTAATACTCTCATTCTAGGAAGTGACCCCAGGTTAAAATGTGCTTGTTTTCAATGTTCCATCATACAGGGAATCCTGCTGAGGGGTCATCTGAATCCTATCTCCCCAAATGTAGAAAACACCCATTTATCTAGAATGCTCAGATCACTGTTCAGAGCGACTTCTGGATATGGAATCCTAGAATGCCAAGGCCTTCCAGAACAGTAATTTTATTAATTTACTCTTACTGTTACACATCTTGTCTATGAAGAGAGTTATCAGTAAATTAATAACAGTTCTTATCTTGGAAGATTCCATGTCTCACACTGCCTCAAAATCAAAATTGTTACTAATGACATTTACAGAATAGGGGTGCAAAAACCATCCCAGTGTTTCCACTGCTTTGAGTTTTCACTTTTGGATCTTTGAATGTGTCCTTGTCCGGCCCATTACTACCATATTTGAGGAAGACTGCAAAATTTCCCAGAAGACCCAACCTGTGAGGGGGGTTTACTGACAGACTGGCTGCCTGCGACTGAAAAGAGATCCCTGGCTAATGGGTGTGCCAGGTGCATGCAGACTTGTGTATTTGCCACCAGAATCAGGGGGTGGGTGAGGCCCAGGGCTCACGCCCGCATCCGCCTCTGAAGTCTTCCCAGTTGGCTTTGGCAGATGGCCCTGTCTTCAGTCTTCATAAAAACTTACTTCAAATGTTTTCTCCTTGTCTTCCTCCTCTTCTTCGTCCTCTCCACTCTGACAACTCTGGATTCCACAGAGCAGGGAAAGGAGGAGACAAATGAAAGTGAGTCTAATAGATGAGACTCTTCTACCGAGCAAAGGCAGGGGACAGGATGTCATTCACAGGCACTTCAGGACCTCAGCACTTGGTAAAACCAAGAACATTTTGACCACTGCAGGGCAACATTCGACTCAGAATGTCTTCTTTGCAGTTACCAAGAGGTTCTGAAATAAGTGGGAGCACTGAGCTCCTGCGGTCAGTGGTGACCTATCCGGTTTAACCACAGACCTGAACTCTTCTGCTTAGTGAAGTGCGGGCGCACATGAAGCCAGGAATGCAGGTAGCTGTCCCTTTCTACACAAGAGCCAGGGGCTTGGCAAGAAGTCAAGCCCACGGTTCCCTCTTTCTGCCAGATGTGAAGGTTTCCTGTTTGAGAAGGAGCAATTCCCTTACCGCTCAGCACCCTGGAGGTCGCTGTCCCTCTACCTCACATGGGAATGTTACTCACCTCTGCCAGAGCACTGGGATCTCGTTCCAGTTTCTTTCTTTTTTTTTTTTTTTTTAAGATTTTACTTATTTGACAGAGAGAAACACAGCCAGAGAGGGAACACAAGCAGGGGGAGTGAGAGAGGGAGAAGCAGGCTTCCTGCCGAGCAGGCAGCCCGATATAGGACTCGATCCCGGGTCTCCGGGATCATGACCTGAGCTGAAGGCAGTTGCTTAACCAACTGAGCCACCCAGGCGCCCTCGTTCCAGTTTTTAAAGCTTACTTCCAGATGTACTGAACTTCCTTCACCTACAGATACGTTTGAGCCCTTGGATGTGTGCTCGATGTTGACTGGAAACGTAAGGACAGTTTCTATGCCTGCAGTCCACACAGCTGGCCTAGAGCCACCACGTGAACGAGCTGCTGGCATCCGCCGTTTCTGCAGAGCTTCAGGGTTTCCTTACGAGGACAGTGCAACAGTCTGCTCATGTCACCTCTGTGGTATAGGAACTTTGCGGTGCCTGGAGCCCAGGTTGTCACCGAGTCTTACCCCTTACTGTTCAAAACAACGGTTTCTGTGTGTTTGCAGAGGTAAAAGGGAAGACAGAAAGGCTGGGACAGCGGGCAGAAACGCAGGCATACCTTGGCCATCATGCTGGAATAGGACGTGTACAAGGGGTCATCTTCCAGTTTGCTGTAAAGAATGGAGGAGATATTTAGCAGGTTACTTTTTGGACTCAGCAGAAAAGACTGAGATCTTAAGTGATAGATACTAGTGAATTACTCAGAAAACCCCTTCCTGCACCCAGATTCTTAGAAACCACTCTGAAATCCTCAATCTGCATTGGCTGATGGAATTCAGGAAGGAAGGCCACCGTTTTGCACTAATCTTCAGCCTCCACATCTGGCATTATGATGAGAGGGCTGTGGTTTATAGAGTTTGCCTAGATGTTTCTTGATGGCCAACAACAGGGCAGCAAGGAGGGCTGCTCAAATCTGGCTTCCCCTTTCCGGACACTACCCTCTGTGAGACGAAGGTGTGGGGCTGGCAGCATTGTGCCTGGGAGAAGCAGGGAGCTCTGCTGGGGCTGACCTCCTCTCCGTGAGAGCGTTGCGGCTAAAATGGAGAATGATCTGATGAAGTGGGTCTGGTTGCTTTTCCGTCTCCTCCTCCTCCTCCTCTTCCACCTTGGGGGATTTCTACACAAACCAATGCAGACAGGTTTTAGGCATGGATTTGAGCACACACCACACAAATGCATGCGAACAAAGAGAACGGAAAGTGCAAAGCACAGAGTGCATCCGATAAAAGCATAAAGAGAAACCACTATGTCATATGTTTGTTTATTTCAGGACAGGAAGCCCCAAGGATGCAAGGTTTGGAACATAAATATACATATTTTTTTCAGCCAATCAAAGAAACATTGCAATTTTAGGTTCAAACAAGATGAAAGGAAAAGCAAAAGCCAGACCACAGAGGAGGAGCTGCAGACTCCCTATTAGCAGAACTCTCATGCAAGCCCTGGGCACCCGAATTTGGGAGGGAAGCTCTGGAGAGTCCCCTGAGAGGCTGGATCTCTCAGCCAACACCAGGAATTTCTCTTGGAGAGCTGGGCTGGAAATATGGGCAGGATAAAGGTTATAAAGCACCAGGGTCAGCTGGGGTCTGATACTATCCTAGACTCAACCCAGCTAACCATTTCATTCCTAAATTCACTGCTCATTCTAAAAATCTTATTGTCCCTGAGAGACACCATTCTAGAGCTGCAAGCCTCACCGTATCTTCTCTTATTAAGTCTTTTCTCAATCTCCTTTTACAGAAAAAGAAATAGCATCTGATGCAGGAGGTAAAAGTGAAGTTCTAGAAGTGGCAGAACCTGCAGGGTTACCATATTCACAGTAAATTGGTGAGAACTACACAGGCTGCGTGAATGCTTCAGAAGTGGGAGGGCCGAAGTGATGCTTTTTGTCAACCTCACACTAATCAAGGAACTGGGAAAACTAAGGAACTGTCATCCTCACTGATGGGACTACAGGAAAAGGTCAAAGGGCATGAGACAAATGGGAGAAAAATGGGAGAGAAAGGATTAAAAGCAAAAAAGAGGGAAGAAGGAAAAGAAATAAGAGGGAGACAGGCAAGGAGAAAGAAACAGGAGAGAGTGAGTGTGAGATATACAGAGTAAGATTAACAGAAAGAGTAAGGGATAAGAGAAAAAATAAATGAGAGAAATAAGAAGGATTAAAAAAAAAAAAAAAGAACCATGGCTGGTCAAAGGAGAGGAAGGTTTACTTTGTCTGTACCATGATGAGGCTCTGTGGTGCTTCTGCAATAAGCTTTTCCCCCTTGCATTTTGTTTTAGGTCGTTCTGTGGCATAAAGTCTGTTAGAGACAGGGCACGACGAATTTACTGAAGGGCCGGATACAGACACGTGAGATGTGGGAAGGGGATTCAGATGTGCCTTCCCTAAAGCTGACCACGACATGCAGAGCTTTGCCCAGGGCGGGGGTGGCCTCCTGTAACGGATGGTACTCAAAACCTAACTTAGCAGGAACTTCCCATCGCACGGCTGTCCACCCCCAGAAATATTAGCTGTTAATAATGACAATGAGGATGATAACAGTACTAGCACCTCCGAGCAAAATTCATCCTCTGGCTCTTAACGGCCATTAGCCGGGCCTCCTGAGAGTTTACACAGTTAATTCTTTCCAAATTGGTAATGCCGGATTCTTTGTGAATGTTTAGCTGTTACAACGCACACACAAATACAAAGCTTAGATTCATTCACACCCATGTCTGCTTCCCGCTGGGTCAGTACTTACAGCCAAATCCTGTACTAGTTTCTCTTCAAAGGAATACTCCTCTGTTTCTATCCAAAATCTCTGATAGCCATGGAGGAAGAGGTTAATGGAGCGGTGCCTGAGCGGAAGGGTTGAGAGTGAGGTCAAGAGGGATCCGTGGGACACCTTGTTTTAGTCTGGGTGGTTAACAGTTAGTAAGCAGGACAGACTTTTGTACAATTCTTGTCCTCTGATTGGTCAGGGTAGCCCGTGGTACACCAGAAGCATTTGTTTCGAAGAAACAAGAACCTTCTAACATATGGCAGTTTGCAAATGTCTAGAACACCTTCTGAATGAACTAACTAATGCTGATTAGTGGGAGACCAGGCGGTAACTCTAATTCTATCCTTGTCACAAGGGGTCTTTATATCACATTTCTCCTCTAACGAGAAAGAACTCACTGGGCCAAGAAGTGGTCCTGAAGGATTTGTTTAATATGGCAATGTGGTTAATCGCTTTTGGCTGATAACCTGCCCAGGTAATCGTATCTAAGTTGTGCTGATGGTGAGTGGTTTAGTCTCAGGTCTACCGAAAGCAGCAAAACTCGAGTCATTTATAGGGTATCCAAGGAACTACACCTCTAAGTTTCTCCAGCTTTTACTAGGAAGGCAAGGCTTGGGCACGCTCGCTGACAGTGTAACTTCCATGTACCTCATAGATTCCAGGGGCAGCCCTGGAACCTGGGAACACCGAATAACTGGCAAGAAGCACTGACTCTCTATAAGAAAGGATTAACTCCTGGGAATATTGCAGCGAATGGCAGTTGGCTGATTACCAAATATGAGGATAGTGGTGAGGAGAGAAGGAGACAAAAGTAAGATGCAGGTCAACACCAGAGTTGTCCAGACCTGGCCATGTTTTCTGGCAGAACATAACTCTCACCATCTTTCTTCAAATTCTGACCAATCAGAGTTCTTTTAAAAAATTGTACAAATTTGGGTTTTTATGGTAATGTTAAATCATGATCAAGAAAGGAAGAGTGTGCAGAAAATGAGCAGGTCTCTCCACAGGTTACATTACCATTAAAATGGGTATAAGCCTGTCATACTGAGTTTTTTCATTAACCTTTTCCAGCCAAACCCGTTGAAAGGTGCTCAGGAAGAAATTGTTAATTTTGTGTCTGGAGAAAAGCACACAGATTGTTTTTTAAAAACTAACATCAGTGAAACAGTTTTCACATAATAAAATAAATCCCTTTAGCCCTTTAATATGGAGGACTCCATGCAGTTTAGATCATGACAAGATGAAGAAGGGAGCGATCATCAACATCAGTCTTAGTTTTTATTATTGGTGTTATAAAAATCTACCTATGCTCCTCCATGCTAGGGAGAAATCCAGGCACGGGTGAGGGGTGGGGCTGGCCACATTTCATCAAAGACGTAGTGAATCCCTCGATCTACTCTTGCCCATTAAAGGCAGAATTACTGATGGAGCAACCATTATATGAGAGAATGGTACTAACAATTCCAGTGTTAGAAAATACTGCTTGTTTTGCAAGATGTCATTCCTGCCTTGCTGACCCTGGAGATGTGCTTAGGACTGAGCACTTCTGGAGGTCCCATTAGCACCTTAGGCCTGAACCTCTGTCAGAGAGGAAAGCAAATGCTTTTGATGTTTCACCCCTTCTAGGGAAAAGACAAAAATCCCCTGCATTTTGGCTTTCTCCATCAGGCTATCAATTTCACCTTGTTGCCAGGACAATCAGTGGCCTTCATGGCCATGGTTATTTGTCTGATTTTTTCTGCTTTTTATTCGTGAGTTCTACTTGATTTTGTGGCACCTCATCCTCTTCCAAAGACACTAGTCTGTTCTCTCAAGAGACCCATAGGAGCAGGTGTGTGTCTCAGAGGTCATGGTTCTTCACTATCTTCAAAGACCCTAAGGGGAAAGCTTGGTTGGCCAGCTGGCTGAGGACAGGATGAGACAGGGTACTTGGTACAAATGATGGCCAGGAAGCACAACCTGATGAGAGCAAGTGTCAAGCACAGGAAGAGATTTTTATTGCATATACCAAGGAAACCTTTACTTACATGGGATTCAGAAAATACCTCTCTGAGACAGTTTATTTTCCCTGGCCAAGTAAGAATGGTTCATACTATTTTTGCAAGCTGAAGAAGCAAAGACTGATATTCAGTTTGCAGCTTTGCTTACTGATCACCTGACCCTGCGGACTCTGCAATCAGTTTGAGTGTTGCCACATCACCAATGATAATGAATCAAGTCTCAGTGGTCAACGTCTGCCCAGTCTGCATGGGTACTCTGCCCTGTAGTGATACAGCACATCCCAGAAGAGCCTTCACACACTTCTGACGTCAGAGTACAGATCAACCATGCAGATAAGGCAAGGTGACCATGACTGGCCTCTTGGGACATCTTTAACCAGTGCCCTTGAAGGTTAATACACTACACTTAAGGATTCTCGAGTTACATTTCTGTACTTACTGAGGACATACAGTAATTTGGGGACCATCCAAGTACCTCAGCTTAGAAATATGGTTTGGTCTGTTGATGGGATTTGGGGTAAGGCATTTTAGACACAGTTCTTTTTCCAGGGTTCCTCTACAGCCTCACAAAGAACCTCACTTCAGGAAAACTAAGAGTTTCCATATGCTCAGCGGGCTGACTTTAAGGTGTAAGAGGGTGAGCTAAGGCAGGCATGGGGCACCACACTAGGGAATCACATCTGTTTTCAGCTTTCCTGCTTCCCTGGATTTCCTTAGTAGGCCATTACACTATACGTAGACAGTAACGGTGCCACGGATGGGGGACTCCCTGGATCATGGGTGTCAGTGTCAGAAGACAGTGCAGCTGTGGGAGGACACCTTCATTCCCACGACTGGCTCCCAGGCCAGAAGAGAAGGACAGAATACTTGCCTGGGCAGGTTGTAGAGAGGGGCCATCCTGAAACAGGCCACCACTGCCCGTTTCCGCTGCTTTGACAACAGCTTGTGCCACACTGCCTTCTTGGACCTCAAGGGTTGTTCCACCTGAGAAGAAATCAAATGGTTAGGTGTGCGCCAGGCTACCGCGTGGCAGAAGGTAGTCCCCTGCAGCCCACACGTCTCAATCCTGAAGAATTCTGATTTCGCAACTATAGTCAGCAAAAGGTTACCCAGCAGCAATTTCTGGGTTTCTGGACGTCAGAGGTTTTCTTCCTTCTCCCATCTGCTTTTGGACACTTATGGCCTAAGAGAAGATTTACATTTGATCTAATGGCAAAAATTTGTAAAAAAGCTTGGAAGGGAAAGAATTGAGGAGTTTGCTACCAGGAGGCACCAAGATGACATATGGGGGTGAGCTGGGATCCTTCCTGTTCCTTGTTTTGGGTCTTATGAGAACACTCCTAACTAAAAGCAGAGTGTGGAGAGGAGCTTTAATATTCCCAAACCAGGGTGACTTCGCTTCCTTGGTCCTTGGGGTAGACGCTCCTTACCTGCTCCAGGTGGAAGACGGCTGCTGAAATTCTCTGTACACGCTCTATGGTCTTTTCTGGATTGAAAGGTTCTTCACTCTTTAAAACATCTTTGTAGAGGTTCAGTTGCCACTTTACTGCTGGGTCATCAGACTGAAAATTAAAGCACACACCAGGTAAGCAATCTTGTATTGAAAAAGCCTTTATTCCTCACATGGCTCCAGAAGAATCAAGATTGCTGTATTATTGCTTCTTTCTCATTTTCTCTATTATCTCCATTGACATATTTTAGATTTATATACAAACTTCTCATTCTAGCCTCCATCTCTTAACTCATGCCATATTTCCATCCCTTTCTCTCTGTACACTCCTCTAATTTCCTGAAGGCAATCTTCCAATTCATAAATTCTCTTTTCAGCTGTGCCTAGCTTGTTTTTTTAACCTACAAATTGGATTTTTAATTTTAGTGAATACTTCTAATTTTTGTAATCACAATGTGGCTTTTTAAAAAAATCCCATATCCATTCTCCTTTAAAAAAAAAAAATATCCAGGGGCACCTGGCTGGCTTAGTTGGTGGAACATGCAACTCCTGATCTCGAGGTTGTGAGTTTGAGGCCCACGATGGGTTTAGAGATTACTTAAAAATAAAATCTTAAGAAAAATAAAAAAATAATGTCCTAGTCTTGCTTTATAGATAGTACTGCTATGTTTAGCTCTTGAAGTATTTCAACCACACTTATTTTTAAATTGCTTTCTGCAGTTTCTTAGGCTACATTCTTCCCTTTGTTGCATTTTCTGACTCTCTAATGGTGGTAGATTTTCTTTTATGCTTTTTTTTTTTTTTTTCCTTAAGCATGACTTCGGCTTCAGGAGGAGTTTTATTTATTGGCATGTCAGACCATATTCTAAGAGGTGGAGAGTATCCAAGTGGTTTTATGGTTGTTTCTGTAGGAGATTTATAGGTTTACTGGCTTAAGCTAATTTTATGTAAGTTTCTGACTCCACATTTGTGCACAGCATGTGTAATCAGGTCCTACACTCTTCTTCCTTTAAGGTTATTAAAAACCCCAGCCTCTGACATACATATGTGCTTCAGAGAGCTCTATGAGTTTTCCTAACGCATCGACTTCTTATTCCTGTGATTTAAAGTGTATTCTTTATTCTGGCACTTGGGATTTTTGACTGACTTTTTTTTTTTTTCTAAGATTTTATTTATTTGACAGAGAGAAACACAGCGAATGAGGGAACACAAGCAGTAGGAGTGAGAGAGGGAGAAGCAGGCTTCCCACCGATTAGGCAGCCCAATGTGGGGCTCGATCCTGGGTCTCCAGGATCATGACCTGAGCCAAAGGCAGTCACTTAACCAACTGAGCCACCCAGGCGCCCCAAGTGACTTTTTTTTTTTTTTTTTTTTTTGGTGGTATAGTTTCCCCCATTAGCCTCTTGTGTTTGGGATGGAAAGAAGTGGCCATGTGTGTCAGCTTAATCCTCTATCTTTAAAGGCCCAATGTATCTGAGGAAAGAGTCATTCAGATTCACACGGCTGAGAAAAAAATTTCAAATAGCCTTAAAAATCAAAGTTTGTTTGTTTGTTTTGGTTTATATGGACTCTGATAGAGTTACTTTGTTTCCAAATCACTAGATCAGGATGTGCTAGAACTCTCCCAGGTGTCCATTTCACTGTTTAACAAGGCTCACAGTCAGCAAATTCGAGACCTAATCTAACCCCCGCTATGGCTGGACGTTCACACACTGGTAGGTGGGAAGGCATGTTTTCATTAAATGCCTCTTTGCATCCTCTTTCTAACAGCAAAGGAAAGAAAAAAAATTAAGGGCAAAAACTCTTCCCCACACACTCAAAGAAAAGTGAAAATTGAAGGCAGAGAGCTTGTCCTACCAATTAAACACCAGTACTCAGAGCCTGTTTTTAGAACACATTAAAGAGAGCATTCATGAATTAAATGGAGGGCTGGCACCCTACAGCAAAGGGAAGCCTGTGGGATTTCTGTCTTCCTGCGACATCACCTTCTCCTGCAGGTGCAAGTTATTCCGCAGATGTTCCTTCACCTCTTCATCTGTATCCCTCTGTGGAAAGAGATGCTAAATTTTATTCCTCGAGGTCACTATGGAAATGTAAAGTAAGGCACAGGGAGGGAGGGACAGCAAATGGACAGTTTTGCTGGGATCTTTATCATAAGGACAAAAGAAGAAGAATGACAGACTTATCCAAAGGGCTCTCCAATCAGCTTTAAAGATGGGGCTGTGTTGTCCACGTGCACCTTGTTCATCGCCTCCCCCTTCCCTCCAACCCGGGGAAGGAGCATGAACCCTTCAGACGCCGAGCAGCCACCGCCGCCACCACCACCACCAGCCAGAGCGGACGCGTGACTTACATAGCTGTATCGAGATTTGGCCAGGGAGATGAGCTCCTGATCGCCAGGCGTGCACATATTCAAACCAATGGGCAGCATTTTCTTGAGCGCGGCCACGATGAGAGAAGTCTGGATGGAATACAAGTCTCCCCTCCGCTTTGTCTTCTTCCGTTCCTGGTCCTGTCCTCCAGACTAGGAGATGAGGTTGAAATAAACAGAGGGGCTCAGTGATTCTGGAAGGAACGGCCTCCCCTTGCAGGCAGCCTGCCTCCTCCTGGCCCTGTCCGTACAGGTGGGCCTTGCTACACTTCAGAGCACAAAGAAAGGAGGGTGTTGAAGCCATCCTAGGGGCCATCAAAGTCCCGCCCGGCTTCTGAGCCCTCTCCTTGTGCGCATGCTCACAGAATCACGTCGGCAGACACATACCACGACGCCTGCGGTCTTGGCTCACTTGCTCCTGGGCCAAATGAACAAATAAACTGCCATTTTCCAAAAGGAATGATTCTATAACTGATAAAATGGCCCCAGAAAAGAATGGAGAAGCCTGATGTGGGGTGTCAGAAAATACATGGGAGAGCGTGTCCCGTGGAACTGCTCCGTGGTCAGGGCTGAAGCTTGTTTTGGAGCACTGCATCCCACTCAACCTCTGCCTCCACGCAGTGCAAATTTTCACAGTAGAGGGGAAGACCCAGAGCAGGGCTGCTTTGGGATCTGGCTGGGGAAAGTTGGGTGGAACACTAAGGAACACAGAACTCCCCAACTCTGCGGGAGTCAATCCTTCTTTTGTTTATATCACCTCTGCCCTCACAGGGGGAGACCACCTGGCCAGGTCCACCCCATGGAGCAGAAGGTTTCTGACAGAGTTCAAGGCACTGGGCTGAACCACCCCACTGGGAGTCCCCCCACACATAGGGTCATGTGGGGCAAGCTCCAGGAGACAGCCCTGCTGTGAATGGGTTTTTGTGAGGTCAGCCCCTGCAAGAGCACCTGGTACCTCACTTGCAGGACTGTGCCTCCGTTGAGAAGGGGGGGTGCTTGCTGGAAGTGTGAGCGTGCTGGATAGCCAGAAGCAGAGGAGGAAGGCGGGGGGTGAGGGAAAGAGAAATGGTGCTCACTGAAGCTGTGCTCTATAAGGTGTCCCTGGAATGTCTGCAGGAGGAAGGGGCAGTGCTGCAGTTTACACTGACATACAGACCCAGGGCTCTGGGAGCAGGGGGACGCCAGATGCCCCTCCTGGAACTCCCACTAAGACCTGGGACCCTGAACTGGAGCAGCACTCCATCTTAGGAGGCACTGGTTTTCTGAGGGAAGAGGAGGGTAGGAATTAACACTGCCTAGGGATTGATCGCTTTAAGGTACTTTAAAGTATGAAAGGCGTTCCTAATTATTAATGGGCACTCTTAAAATGGATATGATTTTTTTCACCCAGCTTGTGGTGACTGTGCCTTCAGGAGGTTACATCACAGCAATCACAGCGAAGCTCCTGGCCAGCAAAACCCAGGCTGGCCAACGCCGCCGGACAATTCTGCTGGTCACGGGGCACCTTGAGCCTGTGCTCCAGACAGCAGGTTGGGCCCAGGGCAGCAGGGCCAGGGGGTGGGGAGAACTAGGAGCAGGGGCAGGAAATGCAGCTAACAGAAGGCAGCTTCATGTGTTCTAGAATGCAGCGGAAAGTGAAGGGTGGTTCACACAAACACCACGAAGAGTTCTGTCATTTACTGAGGGCTTCCTAGGTTCTTTGTACGTTCTATCATCAGGCATAGAAGGTTGTGCCTAAGGCAAAACTCACTTACGGTCTGCATTACCCTTGAAAATCATCCATAAAGGATAGAACCCAATTTTGTGTATGTAAATTCTGAGGTGTCCTCTGTATATACATGTAAAAGGTGAACAGTAACATGCCCTACACAATCAAGTAAATATGCAAAATTTAACTATATAGACTCGATACACAATTCAAATAATTTCTTGCTCATTCTATTTTATTGGGCCAATCTCAACTTGTTCTTACTATAATGCTGCATATGTAATGTGACTCCAATGTGCCTCTTACTAAAATAAAACATTTCTAATCCTCCCAATAACAGAGTTATGTAAGTGAGAACATGATGCTCAGGGAAGGTAAGTGATTTTCCCAAGGTCACACAGCAGGTAAACATCTGAGTCAACACCCAGACCCAAGCCTACATGGCCGTGGCTTCATTTCCCTTTCCTAAGAGTTGCGAATGACCTGGTTCCTGCCCATCTCTCTTTCTCTGCCACAAAGCTTAGGGCAGGGAGTTTATGACAATGGCAGCAGACACACCTTAACGAATAGAGAGAAATAATCTGTATGCGTCATTGGAAAGCTGTCCTAGGGTTTATTCCCCTATATATGGACACCTTGTGTAAAAGCATATGGTTATCTGATTTCCGATCTTGAAGGTTAGTCCTTAGAAAACTTTGACTTGCAGGAACCTTGCACAGGAGGCAGAAATGTATGGAGTGAAAGGACTGGGCCCACTGATGGCACATGAGATTCAAAGCTTGCATGGCACAGGAGAGGAGTGAGCCTCATGGGCTCTCATGCCCTGTCAGTGGCCCTATCCCTGTCAGTGTGCTGGCTGCAGAGTGGGCAGCTGGGAAAGGGAACAGAGCTAGCAAGGAGACCTTGGGTAGAGGGAGGCTTGGCTGGCTTCCCCGGCTCCCCCATTCCAAGGGTGGGTAGGCCTACATTCACTCTTTGACGGGCAGGTGTCTTTCCTGGAGCAGGCCTGGGGGACCTCCAGGTGGGAAGATCCATTCTGTACCACCCCCATGGTGATCAGAGTGCAGAGGCTGGCCAGAGATGGCACCTCTAATACTAGGACAGAAAAGACACATCATGCATTTGACCTGTACCTTTACTTGCATGGCCTGTGTGGGAAGACAAAAGAAAAGAAACAAGGAGAAGAGTCAGTCAGTAAAAGCAGGGGTCCAAGGCATTACGTAGCACATGTTAGTCATAGCTTCTTAGCCCCCATTTCTCAGCCAACACAACAGAAACTCAACAGTTCTGGAAGCCAGTTGAGCATGGCATGAAGAGTGAGTGGGAGGTTAGGATGGAAGTCAAGGATGGTCAAAAGGACTTAGACCCACACCAAGCAATACACCCCCCAAGGCAAGGTCATCTTGAAGACTAACTTCTCTGACACCCGAACGCTTTAGATCTAGAGCCTTTCCCCTCCCACCTCCTATTTTTCACCTGGATGGGCTGTCAGTAATCTGTCCTGTAACCAAAGCACCTATTTTCTTTCTTCTTTCCAGCTACCACATTATCACCTTCGGTAGATCAGAAGAGAAAGAAGAACTAAGGGGCAATGTGTGTGCTTCCAAAACAAGAGGGTTGCTAAAAAGAAGTGCTTTAGGAATATCCAGGGTAATTCAAGATTGCCTCGCAGCCCAAAGGATGTAAGATCTCCCTTCCTGTGCTGTGACCCTCAACTGTATCTTTAGCCCCAGCCCCTTTCGTGCTAGAGGTTCTGTTTTGTTCTTTTCTTCACATACCACTAAGACTGCTTAACTCAATGCATTTCCCTAATGCTGACAATTCTGGAAGTGCTTTTTTTCCCCTGAAATTTTTTTACTTTCCAAAGAGAAATTTACAAATTCCTAGATCTCCAAAATCCTTCCATTTCCCTACATATTATCACTAGTTGTTTATGATCAAACAGATGAATTTATGTGTGAATGTCAGGACAAAACACAGACTCTTGAGGGAAAGAAAATTTGAGAACACATGGTGGATGGTGTGTTGCACTGAGATAACACAGGGAGAAGCTTCTAAAAACAGGCAAGCCTACATCATGTGAAGGTCTTAGCCCCACTAACAGGGTAAGTGAAGAAAGGACAAGTCAATTCAACATTACTATTAGGGGAAAGGTGAATTTCCAGAAGCCAGTCTGAGAAAGAGAAAGCAACAGAGAGAGAGAGAGAGAGAGAGAGAGAGAGAGAGAGAGAAAGCAAAGGAGGGAAGGAGGGGGGAGGGAATGATAGACAGGAGTAAGAGGGGGATGGGAGGGAGCTGAGCGGGAGACAGAGATGTGGAGACAGATGGAGGAGGGGAAAGACAGGGAGGAGAGGAAGGGAGAGCATGGGAGCCGCAGAAGTGCAAAAGGAATACAAAGTGAAAATGAGCGTTGTGGGGGGATGAGAGAGAGAGGAGAGCGAGCACCAGGCGAGATGGGTGGAAGAAGCAATAAGTATTCATACACATATAAGTATGAATACCCTGGAAAATCTCAGAGATAGCCTCTAAACTCTGCCCTATCCTTTTTCAATACACTGAAATCACACTCGGGATAGAGAGGCTTTCAACAACGAGGCACTCGAATACTTCCTGCCTTATAATTCTGTTTTTACTCATCATCTTGGTCAAGATACTGGCATTTCTTGGACTAAACATGTTCTAACTTGCCATTCCCCTCCGAGGAAGCTGCTGACATTTTTCCAGAAAACAAAACAAGTTTCAAAACAAAACAAAACAAAACACTTCCTCGGCTCAGTTATGTTCAGCTTAACATATATTTGCAAGTCGGTGTTCTAGAAAGAAAATATACAATGAGCTCTCCAAAAAACCCTGCTCTCATTGCCAGGAAAATAATGCATCTTTGCACTGATCTTCAGTTAGTTAAGTGTAAATACTGAGGCCCACTGTATATTTTGTTTCTGCCTCCTTTCCATCTGCAATGGCGTGTGCAGGGTGTGCAGGCATGCAGCACTCTAGCTCACAGGGCTTTGCAACAACTGCCATATGCATGGAAGCCAAGTTCATTTATACAACACCAGGATTCCGTTCAGAGCGGAGATAAAAGCAAGAACAGCGGACCATTCAGATTAGATTAGAGTAGAAAGAGCATCTAATTTCACGGAGGAAAAGGCGATGGAGATTCAACTGAGAGTAAGAATACCTCTTCCCCTTCTCTCATATGCAGTTCTACCTGTGAAGAATATGGGAAATGGCTATGAGATGCTGCTTACTGGAGGCAGGTAAAAGGGCCTCCATTTGAAAGGATGTTCTGCATATCTCTATCCTGGAGATGCAGTTTAAAACTGACTTTTAGACAGAGCATCCTGGTAGAGCTGGGAGGAGTCAGGTAGTAAGCTCAAGCCCATTCTACAGATTGGTAAACTGGGGCCCAGAGGAGTTAAACCCTTACTGCAAGGCCACATCTTTAGTCAATGGCCGGGCCAAGGGTGGGACTTAGCTTCCTTTTAGTCTCTAGTCCTATTTACTACTACATTTTGTGTCTCAACTGGATCAAAAGAATTTTCTGTTATCCTGAGGGGGGTAACACATTAAGTGGTAATATTATCTCACCACAGTACATGTTATTTAACATCTGGGGCCCACCCTCACATTTACTATACTATAACATTGACCCTTTTCCATGTAGCTCAAGAAAAATGGGCATACAAAGTCAACGGGAATGAAATGAAAGTGTGTGCCCATATGGACATACCTTACCAACAGGGAAGATGCACAGATTCTGAACATGACCTTCCTCTCACAAGACAAACATGGCCTTTTCCTCATTCAGCAATGTGAATGAATAGAATTTCCAGTTAGTCTGTTAGTAGGTTAGTACTGAAATGTCATCCTCTGTCACCTCATCTCTTTCCAAGTGTAAACCTAAGGACCCTAAGCAACCATTCATCACGGGCACACTGAGACATTGAAATGTCTCTGCCATTTCTGCTCAGCTGGGATCCAAATCCTTCTATCAGAGTCATTTCCACTGCTTTGCTGCCATCCGCTGACAGTAACAATGGATGCTAGCTGGTTCAGTCCAGAAGAGGCAGCTCCATTCCAAGGTGAAGGCAGCATAAAATCTATCCGGGATTTACAGACTTTCTGTAGGTAGATGGAGTGAAAGGAGAGCCAATGATGGCTATAAGGAGACCCTTCAGAGAGAATTTAAGATCAACGTCCAAGGATCAGGAGTCTGAAAGATCCTATCTCTATGTATCTCACACGAGCAGTAGATGTCTTTGCCAGAAGTTGAATGCAAAATGAATTTTGGAAAATGAAATAAAAATTATCTAAAGCACAAAAGGGTCTGCCTTAAGGAAAGTTCCTTTGCAGCAAAAACTCTTTTGAACATTAATATATGCTTCTGGTATCTCTACCTTGTATATGTACAATTTTATATGTCAATCTTTATTAAGCAGTGTGTAGCAGATTCTAAACCCTAAGAGTCAATTTTTGAACATTGGAAGAAGTGTTAGTGTCAACACAGCTAAAAGACAGATGGGGTGGAAGGTTCAGAGTGATGGCAGCTGACCAGAGCTAGGCACACATGATGAAGTTTTGGGTGAAGTTTTCATTTTTGGTTGTTATACCAGGCTCTTGTCTGCAGCTTTATATATGTAGGTCTTCATTCCAAATGGTTATTTGGAAAAATGCCCCAAAGGCTTTGCTACAAACCATTGACTGCCATCTTTCCAGAACTGATTTTCACTTCTGAGGGGTCCCCATGCACACGCCACCTTCATGTTCTTCAAAGGCAGCACTGTACCAGCAACGAGAGAGGTGCACATCTCAGGTGTTACATGTCACTTATACTCGACAAGTAGTCAACCCTCATTGAGGCACGCTTCTCAAGGGAACAGAGTGGAGAGTAAGCCATAACTGCTGGTAACACAAAATCACATTTAAGTAAGTCTTCTATATATGTATGTGCACCTGAGAGAGTGTGTCTGAGAATTCTTTACAGCCCAAATAGCAAAGCCTCCCTGTGCAGAGCCAACTGAAAAGGAGCTGGGCGGGGGGGTGGGCAGGCCCCTTCCTGCATTTCTGCTATGCTTCTCCCTGTAAGTTACTCTTTTTCTCAGACAGATAACCTGTATGTCCTCTTTCAAACATTTCCTGCAGGGAATAGACAGATGTTTGGATTTCTGAAAGCAACCCACATGGAAAATAAACAGAAGGCATTAAGAGGTCAACACAGCTGGAATAAAACAGCTACTGGATGTTCTGGATAGGAGGAAAACAAGCTTACTGTGAAGAACGCATGCTAACGAAGTCTTCAAAGCAAGGTGGTTTCCTCAGAGCTAATTGAAAGGTGGCTCCGTGTGTGTGTAGCTCGGTGGCTCACTACCCCGGATGTATTTCTATTTAAAAACAACTAACAGGAGCTCAAATGCCTTAGGCAAGTCTTGAAACTTTAACTTTTTGACATACCAGCGGCTATTTATTCAGAAAATGTGATGACCATGCTTATTTGAGAGCAGTTTCTTCTGGCTCATTCTCAAAGAAACAACAGTAGAGACTGCTGGTTTTCATGGTTTGACCTAGAGCAGTATGGTCATACATCATACATCCAACATACATAAGTTAGCTCAAGATGAAATTGATTTCAGTGGACTTACCTTTGACATCTTGCTTTTGCTGTCTCCAGTTAAAAATGCCAAATTATTAATTTCATTCTGAATCACAAAATTCTGCTCTTCTCTCTTGAAGTTCTAAGTGGCGGGGTGAGGGGGGATAAAAAAGCCAACATTATAAGAATGTTCTTGGAGCTCTGTACCTTTCACAGCCATCTCTACGTTCAGGGCCCACTGGTTCCTTACGTGAGATTTACACCACAGGATGAAGACCTCTGCCACCATGCGGAAGAGCTGGTCAGAGTCAGCATTGGGACTTTTAAGCCAGTTAGATCTGAGGTGAAAAGCAAATGAATATTCATATGAGATTCAGTAATGATGAAAACAGCCACCCTAAAAATTATACCAATATCGGCTGCGCTCACTTCTCCAGGTGAAACTACATTCCCACATGAAGGCAGTCTTCAGAGAGACTAAGTATCAGTGCAATTCTTACATGTGTGGGCAATGTAATGGCACATATTTTTGAAGGGCCTACCATAATCATTTCCATTTTAACAAAGGATTCAAGGATTATCTTTACAAACAGATGTTGGAACATAACATTTCAAATTTGTCAAAGTTTTTTTTTTTTTTCTTTCCTTTTTTTTTAAACAGATGAAGTGATTAAGGTTACACTCTGTTTTGGGACAGGCCTCCTTTACTCCATGAGGCTAGCAAGACTAGATAAGTCTCGGTCAATATGACATCTAATCTCGCCATTGACACTTGTCATTGTCAAGCGTCTGAAATATGGAGTGTCCTGAAAACACTTCAGGCCTCACACCTTTTCCTCACAAAGCCAATTTTGTGAACAAAATTTGAAAAACAATGTATTTTTCCCTGTTGTTTTAAGTGTTTAAATGGTTTACAAATTCCTTATAAATAGCATTACTCATTTCTTTTCCTTCCTTCCTTCTTAATTAATTAATTGATTAAAAACCAGACCAGGTTAAGAATTTCACAGTGGCAGCAAGAAGTCTAAATGGTGGTAGAATTCCGTCATTTCCTAAAAGTTGTCTTGCCCCTAAGTATCTTACATATTTGAATCAAATTATATTTTGGAAGGGCTGGTTGAGTTGCCATTTTCAAATATCTATGTAAAGTAACATGGTAGAGGTTAAATCATCTACCATCACTCTTAAAGAAAACTCTGGTTCTCACGAATGCTCTGAAAAACCCATTGTCCCTTGGTGCATGGAGGGTAACAGCTATCAAAAGCCACTCCCCTAAGGCTTGGGACACCAGACTGAACTGCCCTGGGCAGCTTATACCTTTTGCCCTTTCACTGAGAGCACCAGCTTAAGGAGGGAAGGGGAACACTCATGAGGCCAAGACCATATTTGGACCCCTTGCTCAGCTCCTCACTTCCTTATTGCCCTGAGTTCTAGCCTCACAGACATTCTTATCTAATCATTCTTGAGTTCTACCTCAACTAGCCTCCCCTTGGCATGGCAGACCCTATGGATGGTCTACTCCAAACTCATTCTCCTCTTCTTCCTTAGGAACAAAAGCCCATTTTATTCAGGGTGGCATTGTGTCTGCTGAAAAGCATATTACCCAGCCTCAGTGTAGGTCTGCAACTAAGTTCGGGTCAATGAGATGGAAATGGAAGTTGTTGGATGGACTTCTGTAAAAGCCCTCTAAAAAGGGATCAGATAGCTGATGATGGCCTTTGCCTTCCCTCTGTTGCTTTCATGCTTCCTGCCTGGAATGAAAATACAACAGCTTAAACTATAATTGGCACACTGCTCCATAAAGTCACTTCAAAGATGGCAGCCAGTGTTGAGGATGGAAAGACAGAGGAATGAGGCTCTCTAATGAGGAGAGATCATACTGGCCCCGGACTGGGTATCTCTGGACTTCTTTGTGACATTTAATTTCCAATTTCTCTAAGCCACTATAATCAGGTATCCATTATTAGCAGCCAATTGTAACCCAAACTTGAGGCTTCAGATTGGTAAAGCTTTTTGATTTCATTCATATTGATTTTTTAGGATCAAGCGTCAAGTTTTATCAGAACTGACAGATGTTCATTTCTAAGAGTTTTGGTTTAAATGAACTTTATAAGTTTGCACTGTGTCCTAAGCGGGAGGAAGTGAGGGGTCCCATCCTCTCCAGCCAAGGCAAAGGACAGCCACAGGGTGGGTGAGCTGCAGGAGCTCTGAACACAACAGGTGAGGTCAACATTCCCTCACCAAAGACCGAAGAAGATTCTGATCACTTTGCTTTCCATGGGAAGGCAGTTTCCTATGAACGAGGTTTTCTTTCAATACCCTCTTCTTCTAGGACACATATTTTCACCCTTCATTTCTAGCGAGGTTCTTTCTTCAGGTTCAGAGTGGTAGGTGTGAATGAAGAGTATCTCATTACGTGTCTCCCAGGCACACAAACTCTGCCCCTCTCTGGCATTTGCAGGTGAATAGAGTATCCTGACCTTATGTCTCCTATTTGCCCATATCCTTTCCTGTCTGCCTCCATGATGCAACCAGGCTCATCTCCTGCCTGTTCCCAGTCTCCCAGTCTCCAGATCGCTCTCGATATCCAGCCACTCGATCCTTTTGGAGGTGCTGACCTGAGATCTGGGCCTCTGTTATCATGTCCACCACATGCTGTCAAAAGACAGCTGGACAACGCAGGCTGCAGGCAGGGAAGAGGTAATAATATGCAGAGGGTGATGGCTGAAGCAGCATGAATGAATGAAATCACTGGGCAGACTAGCAGCAAGCAAGAAACACAAGAATAAAATCTTGTAAGATTGTGAGTTAGCAGGTTTTCAAAGAAAGGAAAGCCAGTTATGAGGCTCTGAAAGAAAGGAAAGCCATATTCCTACTACATTCATGGTCAGGTTGTCTGACTTAGAGCTAAGAGCGTATCTCAGCCTTGTTCCTAAAGCCTCCTGCAGAGGACACAGCCCAAGGTGGTCAGTGCAGAGGATTCACTCTGATTCCCTTCAGCAGCCTGAGAGATGGGTTTTCACCCCAGCTCACACTGTTTAAAGTCATTCAGTTCTGTGACCTGAGTGTTCCTGATCGCCAGAAAGGAGGCTGAGAAGCAGCTGCCTCACGCAGAGATCTGTTTAACCTGCGATGACATGGCTCCTGCGTGAGCGGATTTGCCTGGCTCTGACCTCACTACAGCTGGAGTTCTTGCTCATTCTGGGTCAGCTTTGGGCTGAACGCTGGCCGACAGGAGCTTCTGTTCAGAACAGTGTTCCAGAGGGTGAAGAAACTTGAAATGGTGCCATGACCGCGCTGAAGGAAGTACAAAGGTTTACTGTGACGAGGAAGAACAGTGGGGAGGACAGGATAAGATGGCTCTCTTGAATATTTAAAGAGCTGCCACAAGAGAGATTGGACAGTTCTGTGAGGCTCTGGAGAGCAAAGTCTGAGCCGATGGACAGGAGTCACAGAGCTGAGCTCAGAACCGTCTGAATTGTCTGAAACGGGAACGGGAGGGCACTCCTGCAATTCTCCGCCTGCCATCTAGAAGCGCGGTAGATAACCAGAGGTAGGAAATGCGCGGCCAGGGAAAAGGAAGCGGGTATTTACTCATGCAGTTACAGGGAAGATGAGGTGACCCCTATTCTTCCTGCCACCTCCACAGTTCCCTACTTTCCAAGCCAGTGATTCTTTTAGTGAAGAAAGTACCCCCAAACGGTAAAGGCAGACACGGAAGAAGGAAGTATTTCTAAGCTGGGTTTGGGTGGCCATATCGTTCTCTGGTGTTCAGGGAAGAGTGGGTTGAAACGTGCGGATGAATGAATTAATGATGATCTCAAAGACTCTCTGACATTGCCATTTTTAGCAACTGTCAAACATTGTGTAAGCAGAACACCTTTATCTTGAGTCTTGATCATCAATAGTGACAAATGCAATTAAAGAGCTATTCTGGGAGCAACCTTACTCTGCTCTCATTTTTGTTTTTACCTCAAACTCTGACAAATTCCCTCTCTAACCACTAATATAATTATGTTATCGGAAATGACGCAAACCATGATCCTTAAAGTAGGGTTTCTTTTGAGAGAGTAAAGTCTCCCACAGGCAGGTAAGAGATTATATTATATGGTATGTGTAAGGTATTTATTTTCAAATGCTAAATGATACGAGTAATCACTTGTTTTAAATAGGAAGCACAATTTGCCTTATAAAATAAGTGCTAAAATGGGCTTCTCCAGACCCATTTCCTGCCTGTGACAGAATGGCATACTGAAAAGTTAGCAAGCCTCCCCCAAATATTCTTAGGTCCTTTCAAGATGTATTTTAAAACTGAACCTTTGCAAATTTATGTTAGGCTTTTAAATTTTAAGAGGGTGTGGTATAATAAAAATACCTATTTGGTCCTTGCTCCCCACTAGGACCAACAATCCTATTCTTCTGCCTGTTCACAGACATCGGCGTTCCCACCCCTAGGCCCTCACCTTCCTCAACATCCAGCTTAAATTCTGTGGTCAGTCTTTACAGTTACCTTCTGACACACACCCTCAACTCCCTCACCTATTTTTGTCATATTCACTTTGCAAAAACCCCAACTTTGTTTAAATCCAACTCTTTCCCTATTTTGGGCCTGGACCTGGTGGTGAACGGGCTGGAGAAAAAGACAACCTGGTGATGGGTTTCACCTTCAACTCATGACCCCAGATCTCATGTGGGGCCCTTACTGATGCCCAGTAAACCCACGACACTGTCCTGGCCCAGCCCCTTTCCCCTCTCCCTGCCTACTACATCACACCTCCTCCCTAAACTCATTCTCAGCTGATGATCTTGTTTCTTACATCACGGAGAAAATGGAAGCAATCAGAAAAGGACTCCTACAGACCCCTAGACATTGCACGTGCGTGCATGTGTGTGTCTATTAGCATCAGCACCCAAACTCCCGGCCCTCCTGGCTTGTTTTTGTGGATAAACTATCTAATGCTGACCTTAGCCTGCTTGGAGAACACTGCTTTAGAAATGATCTCTCTCATCTTACAGGATCAATTTCCCCTTCTCTAACTAGATCATTCCCAGTAACAAAGGAATGAGCTGACACGTCTCCTAACCTGAAAACTCTTTTCTTGAGCTTACTTCTGCCTCTAGCCAGCATCTTATTTCTCTGTTCCCCTATGTGGTAAAATTCCTTGCACAAGTGGTCTGTAGTGTGGTCTCCAGGTTCTTTTCTCTCATTCTCTTCCAGCTCACTGCAAAGCGCCTCCCTCTCATTGTTCCATTGGAACTGCTTTTGTCAAGATCACCGGTAACATTCACTCATCAGTCTTTCCTCCTGTCTCACTGCTTGTTCCTTCTCAACTTCAGCCACTGGCTCCTCCTGTCCTGCCTGATCCCCTGATGTTGGAGAGCAAAAGGGCTCGGTCCTTAGAAGCCCTGTCTTTTCCCCTCGGTGCTTTCTCTCATCCAGTCTCGTGGTTCTCCAATGTTACTGACTCCCAAATTCCCAGGTCTACATCAGAACCCTCTCTGGAACTCTGGACTCATATGTTCAACTGCCCACTCAACATTTTCATTTTCATATTGAAGAGGCAACTCTGCTTTAACATGTTCAAAAGTGATTTCCAGATCTTCCCCTAAAAAACATCTGTACCCAATCTTCCCCGACTCAATTACTGGAAACTCCATCCTTCCAATTTTTTCAGCATCATCTTTGATTCTCGTTTCTTCTCTCACTCCCAATCTGGAAGTCCTAAAGGCCCTACCTTCAAAACAGACCTGGAATCTGATCTCTTGTGTCAACGTGTCAACCTCCATTGCAACCACCCTGGCTTCAGCCATCAGACTTTTTTTTTTTTTTTAAGATTTGTTATTTATTTGACATACAGAGAGATCACAGGTAGGCAGAGAGGGAGGCAGAGAGAAGGGGAAGCAGACTCCCAGCTGAGCAGAAAGCCCGATGTGGGGCTGGATCCTGGGACCCTGAGATCATGACCTGAGCCAAAGGCAGACGCTTAACCCTCTGAGCCACCAGGTGCCTTTTTCTTCTTCTTTTTTATTGTGGTAAAATACATATAAAATGTGCCATTAGTGGCGTTTAGTACATTCACAAGGTTGGGCAGCCACCGTCACTGTTAAGTTTCCGAAACATTTTCAGGTCTCCAAAAGGAAACCTGACTCTATTAAGCAGTTGTTTCCTAGTCACCCTGCTCCCTCCTAGAACCTGGGAATCACCAGCTGGCTCTGTCTCTAAGGATCCCCATCAGCTCTTGAATAGATCACCGTGAACCTCCCAGTTGGTCTCCTCACCCCCTCATTTGCCTCTGTGCCTTGCCACAGCTCTCAAAATGTGAATCAGATTGGGGTTCCTGGGTAACTCAGATCATGACCCCAGGGTCTTGGGATTGAGCCTGCAGTGGGGGTGGGAGGTGGCTCCCTGCTCAGTGGGGAGTCTGCTTCTCCCTCTCTGCCATTCCCTTTACTCATGTTCTCTCTCTCAAATTAATAAAATCTGAACCAAAAAATTGAATCAGTTCACATCACAGAGTAGTTCAAAGCCTCCGCCAACTTCTCATCTCACTCAGAATAAAAGCCAGAATCTTCCCAGTGACCTCTGAGGCCTTACACTCTCGGCCCCACGTTGTTTTCCTGACATCTCCTACCACTCTCCCTACTCCTCACTCACCTCCAGCTTATGACCCCTTGACACCCCAACATATTCCTTCCTCAGGGCTGACCCCACATGTCCCCTCTTCCTGGGAATATAACCCTTCCCCGCATGGTTCCCCACCTCATCTCTTTCAGGTCTTTGTTCAAATACTGTTTCTCAGTTAAGGTTCTATTTGAAACTGGGACTCCACCCCACTCTGGCACTCCTAATTCTCCTCATCCTGCTTTGCTTAATTTACTTACGTGAAGAAAGTATATCAGTACGTATTCAAGTTCTTGTTTTGTTTATTGTCTGTGTGGCCCACTTCCCTGCCTTGATAAAAGCCCTGAGGTTAAACATCTTTGTGGTGTTCATGCCTGCCCCCCCTCAATGCCTAGAACAGTGCCTGACACACAGTGATCTCTGTTGAATGATTATGTGACAGAACTCTGCTGAGAGGGGAAGAAATGGCTCCGTGCTGGTCCTGTCTGAGCAACTCCCTCTGACCTATGGGAGCATGTGAGCATGGAAGGGGTGGTCATATCACGGACCATACAGAATGACTGGCCAAGGAAAGCACTGTCCAGAGGTCCCACACCAGGGATTCTTTTCGGAAGAAGCGGCACGGGTGGCTGATGGTGGCAGTTGTGACCTCCCTCCCTCACCTATAACACAACCCATCACCATCTCCCATCCTGTGGACAGGCTCCCCCAGCCTCCCGCGCACCTGTTGTTGTCCACGTAGCGGATCAGCATGGGGTAGAAGGCGTAGAGGTCTCTGCAGAGGACGGCAAACTCGTCCAGGATGAGGAGCTCCGCCTCCTGAGTGTCCCCTTTGGTGTCAGCCTTCAGCTGCTCCTCCTCCTGCACAGTCTTTACGGCCTTTTTCTTCAGCTTCTCCAGAGTTGGGATGAAGTGGCTTCTCAGCAGGTCCGGCCGGGCTTTGCTGATGATTGGCTGGGCGTACACTGCGTTCGCAAACAAAAGGCCTCCCTCTCATTTCACACAGAAGGACAATGGACACGAGAAAAGAAGGGATCCTGGAAGGCCAGGCTGTGGCATCGCATGGACTTAGGACTGTCCGGTTCCTCAATCATCCCCGAGGCGCTTATTTCCCTCTCACAAAACCCCCGTGGGGCGCAGGCATCCACAGGCCCTACCCTTGTTCTGCTTGTCCAGGCCGCGGGGGCCCCGCTACCCTGGAGCTCCTCACGCATGCCTGGCATGGGCCGCACCTCCTAGCTCCTCATCACCCAGTTTTCGGGTCTTCCTCTTGTTTGGGCTCACTAGCTAGACTGTAAATTCCTTGAATGGTGCCTTTTTCCCCCTCCTAAGAAGCAGCACTGGGCTGAGTCAACATAGATACTCAGTACTACGGTTTCTGGTTATTGTATAGAAAAATTTGTTGAAAATTTACTAACCCAAACACAGTTCTCAGTCTCCCAATGCTTGAGAACTACCACCTCACTGCCTGTGGGCTCCTCTGGGCCCTGAGGTGGACAGACAAACTATCATCAGCTATAACGAACCAAGACAGGGAGGCTGGGATGGCCACCAGAACTCAAAGAGTGTCTAGACACTGCAATCAGTGGGGCTTGGGACTGGGATTCTGGCCCTCTTATAGATAAAGAGAAAACCTATACGCCTCACCCCATTTCTTAATCGGAATATACTCTTGGTACACTTCATCATAAAGATTGGAATCAGAGGGGAGGCTGGGTGGCTCAGTTGGTTAAACGTCTGCCTTCGGCTCAGGTCATGATCCCAGAGACCCAAGATCAAGCCCTGCATCGGGCTCCTTGCTCGGCAGGAAGCCTGTGCTTCTCCCTTTTTCACTCCCTCTGCTTGTGTTCCCTCTCTGGTTGTGGTTCTCTGTGTCAAATAAATAGATAAAATCTTAAAAAAAAAAAGATTGGAATCAGAGTAATTATAAAAAAATTTAAGTGAAATAAAATCGATAAGAGCCATGAACCACTGTCAACATGCACTGAGGTGTGTTTTATGTATTTCAAAGTTTCTTAAGCTGGGGGCATTTCAGTTGGAAATAGCCTACATCTGGCACTGTTCCTTTTAAATCTCACTGCCTTATTTTTTTCTTTCTCAGCAAAGACCGTTGTAGGAGGAGGAGGTAGAGACAGCTACCTGCTGGGATGCACTAACCAAGAAGCCAAAACTTGGTTAGGAGAGCTCAGGGTTCACACCCGACCTGCACGGAGAGTCGCTTCTGCTCCAGCCCCAGAATCAGAATGGCTATTCCAGGTGTAGGTGAGTTGGGGTTACAACTTAAAATCGACTGTATCAGTACCAGCAATTAGTTGCCCCCCCCCCAGACCTGGAAACCCCTGTGGAATAACAGGGCGAGTATACAAGCCCCCCTGTGCCCCTCATGCTAGGCCATCTCTCTTCTCTGTCCCTCTAGGGACCCTAGAGGGAGCCCATCCTTCCACCTCCTTCCCTCTCTGAATCCCTTATGAATTTCAAAGAGAGCTTCTCAACAAAGTGTCTTGGGTTGGCAATATTCTTGGGCTAACAGGTAAGAAGGGAATGTCAATTTTATTTACTCGTATATAAATAAAATTTTCTTCCCTGGTCTTGCAGAGGAATACCTCCTCACTTGTCCAGGAAGGTAAATATCTAGGGTTGGGCTAATAGTTCCCTTTGGCCCAGCCACTGTGTTTCCTGGCTCAAGGGGTGGCATGGGTGAAATGGCTACCACAGAACCATCTACACACTGTGGCTCCATCAAAAGCAATGACCTGGTCTTGGCTTCTGTCCCATTGGACTCTTTGTTGCAGAAGACACTAAATATTCATGATTTCCTGACAATGGGAAGTATGGTTATTCCCTTTCCAAGTCTCTCCTTTTTTTTTTTTTTCTCTGAGGTTGCTTCCGAAATAGAAAATCAGGTAACAAAATTCATTAAGAGCCTACTGCATGCAAGGAGTTCTAGAGGAGTACAGAAACAAAAACCAAAAAAACCCAAAATGATGCTATTGGGAACCTACTTATGGAGTATCTTACAAAGCATAACATGACATAAAAATGCTAGCGACTTCCAGTACAGCCCAGATGGGAGTGAGTTTAATACGTGTATGGAACACACAGGAGCACTTATGGGAAAACTATGGACAGTTATTATTGAAAGAGCAAACAAAATGCTTAAATACCAAAAGCAAATAAAGCAACAAACATCTGAATCAGGCAGAATGTAGGGAGAAGGGCTTTTCGGAGATCGGAGGGACCTGGCTGAGTTGGAGAGTAGGCGGGGGGCTCTCCAGGGTGGTAACTTTTTACTGGGAACCAACTAAGAGGGGGAGGGAGCCTAGTTTAGAGAAGCAATGAGAGAGGAAAAGAGAATGCAGGCACCCTGGCCTGGGGGTGGATGTTGGGGGCGGCAAGGGGAAGAGGCATTTGCGGTACCTGCGATGCGCTTCATCCAGGACGCCTCGTCGATGCCCAGATTGTTGTTGATGATTTTCAGAATGTTCCCCAGGATGACACTGAGGTGTTCAGAGGTGACCGTGGTGCACCAGGGCCCTGTGCTGGGGGGCAGATGCTCTGGCCCCCGTGCCCACCAGTAGGACAGGTAGTTGCAGAGCATGGGCAAGATCACCTCGATGACATGGGGCATCTCCGTGTACCGGGCCCCTGACTCGGCCAAGTGGCTGATCTCCTTCATCAGGCCTTCCAGCTGTGGCATGTCAGGACACATCTCTTCCACTGTGTCCGGCATGCCCAGAACTGACCGAGGGGGTACGGGGAGAACACAGGTACAGGAATTCAAAAGCACAAATAATGCAACTCATTCTGTCCGTCCCACCCTTCCTTTGGTCTTGTAGACATTAAGCAGCTACCCTTGAGCCTCAGATGCGTGAGCACTGGATGTGGGGGACCTTCTCTTCTCCAGGTGTTTGTGTAAAGAGGACAGCTTCCGGAAGCTGGGTTAGCTTCCTGGAAGCCATACTCGGGTTAAAACACTTCAGCTTAAGGCCAAAAGAGCATAACAGAGACAGTTAATGGACATTTCCTAAGACGTCCTGGAGATGCAGCCAGTCTCTTGGCTTCTCCCTCTCTGCCTTACTGCCTGCATGGCTGAAAAGCTGATACTAGATGGACAAAAGCAACTACTCTGTGTTTAGGTGAAGCCTCGTAGTTCAGTCACCTGGATCTCTGTACTGTTTGAAAAAAAGAAAAGAAACCTCTCTCATCCATTATTCCTTCAGCCAGGCCAGAGACAACATTACTTTCCATCTGCCTGAGATTTGGGGGGAAACAATTACACTGGTGTTAATTTCTGCATTTACCACAGAAGTTACTGATGAGGTGACCAGTGCCAAGGCCTCCTGTCATGCACTTCAACTTTTTTGTTTGTAAAGCCTTCTGTGCAAGGAGGAGTGAGGAAACCCCATCTTTTCCTCACACTGAAGCCTGTGGTCACTTTGCTGGACATGCACAGACAGGTCAACGCAGTGACAGAAGGAGTTCAACGTGAAACCGTGGAAGGCTGTTGGATATAAGAATCATAGACAGAAGCCAGGGGCTACCTGTCCTGTTCTACTTAAGTGAAAGGACAGGACAAGATAGAAGGAGAAATTCCTGATGGGTAAGAAGATAACAAGGGCTCTGAAAGAAGTACGGGCCCAGAGCTCTATCTCCTCTAGCCCCCCCCCCATCCCCTTCTGCCTGCGTCGGGGGTCCACCCAGACCCGGGGCACCAATCCTAGGCAGGACTCCACCCACAGGCCCAACTTCTCACACAGGGGCCAAAGCAGCAGGCACCACAGGGGGCTAGGCAATCTGAGAAGACAGAGGCAAATATGGGACACTTTTCTGGAACATCAGTTCTACTAGAAGACTTGAGGAAAATATTTTTGATATTTGGAGAAAAATGCAAAGTTCTCATGAATTTCTAAGGACAAAGCAGAAGACTTCCGATAAAATGTCATCTTTTGTGTGCTGGGTTATACCTGCAGGCCCTTTGCCCCTGAGGTTCCTGTGGGCTGGAAGTCTCCCTTTTCTCGATTTTAGGCATCCAGGCATCGAAGGGTTAATGAATGAGCGGTCACAGCAAATTCTGGGGCCTTCAGGAATACTGGTCAGTTGAGAGGACCATTTTTTGGTTTCTCCCTTGATTGCACTTCCTGGAGTAGAGCTGCGGAGCAAGGCAAGGCTGGCTGTCCTGGAGACGATGGGTCTGGGGCTGAAACAAGCTGGTGTGCTGCATGGCCCGTGTGGCTGCAGGAGCCTCCCTGCTACGGGACAGGACCCATGCAGCCCGAATGCTCTTTGCCCAGCCATGGCCTTCTGCTGCTGTCACTGTGGCTAAAGCAGACGTCATGAGGGGACCAATGTCCTTTAAAATCCAGACAATTCAAAGCACACCCAGATGGCTCAGTTGGCTAAGTGGCTGACTCTCAATTTTGGCTCAGGTCATGATCCCAGGGTCCTGGGATCCAGCCTCATGACAGGCTCTGCCCTCAGTGGTGGTGGTGGTAGTGTGGGGGGGTCTGCCTAAAGATTCTCTTTCTCCCTCTGCCTCTCCCCCAACCTGTGCTTGTGCTAATGAGCCAATTTTAGAAAAAAAAAAAAAATCCAGGCAATTCAAAAGGATTAGTAGCACAAAAGCCAAAGAACGTGACACTCCTGTGATTTACAAGGGAAGGGAATTCTGTGGGTCAGACGCGGTTTACTCCCGATGCTGGTCACGTGCGGAGAATGTCTGGCCTGTGCAGCTGAGCCACCACCAGGAGTGACGTCAACATGGCGTCTGCAGGGGCCTCCCCAACAAAACCAGGTGTTGTAGACTGAGAAGTCAAGTTTGCAAGTCTAGCTTGCAACTCGGCACACAGAACAGTGCCAACGGCCATGGATGCAACTGAAGTTCACAACTGTTTGCTCTCAAATTACCAATAAGGTAGATCATGTGGTTTTGTGTGTGTGTGTGTGTGTGTGTGTGTGTGTGTGTTTAAATGTCACACAGACAATACATCACCATGGGCACTTTTCTTCCCTACCTAAGAGAAGAGTTGCTTCAGGGTGCTGCACTGGGATCATTGTAATGACCTTTAAAAGTTATTTATATGTAACTGGTCCTTGAGTGAAAGAAACATTTGTGATTCAGATGGTGTTTTATACTTCAAATGCCACATAATAAACCCACAGGATGAAGGCTGCTGAGTTATGCACCTGAAACACAGCCTCAGCTGGGTCTTATTAGAATCCGACACAAGACTGTTGGGGTCATCAGATGAACACACTGTCCCTTTCATCTTCTCCATTAGTGGTTCCCAAAGTGGGGTCCTCACACCACCAGCGGTAGCATCACCTAGAAACTCATGAGGACCTCAATCCAGCTTCGCTAAGTAAGAAACTCCAGGGGTAGGACTCAGCAATCTTTGTCTTAATAAACCTTCTGCATGACTGTGATGCATGCTCGAGTTTGAGAACCACTGAGTAAGGTTCTCAGGTCCATCTTTCTTCACCAAGCAGCCCTTCCCCAAGAAGAAGGCATCAGAGAGTACTCTCTTTGTGGAGACAGACAGCTGACATGGGAACTGGACCTCTTGCTCTCTCTGGGGGGCTATTCAATAAGGGTCTGGAAATAAGCTGGCTGGAGACTAGGGTATCTTGTCTAATAATCTGATTAACAGATCACTTCCACACATAACCAAAGGTTTATCTAATTCTGAATACCTGGAATTCTGAATACCTTTTTTTTTTAGGCATACTTTCATAATTTCTGGATGAATCAGAAAATGCTCCAGGGTCTTGTAGAAGAGTTACTAATATGAGTAACTGCTGGCTGGCAAAATACCAGCTGTCCATTAATAAGCATGTCCAATTGCCTGAAGCCTTGAAACGTCAGCTCATACTATATTTCTAAACCAAAGGCTCACATTGTTAGTCACCCTATACACCCCTCCCCCACCGTGGTCCCTCAGGCCACTCACTTTGTTTAATGAGCGAAGTCTACCTTCTTAGAGTCCGTTAAGCCATCAGTCATTCTCTGGCTCCAGGCACACCCGGTTATCCCAGAATACGTATTCCTGTACACTCTACTTTTCAAGTGCCACACTGACTTCTGCAGTCAGTGGCCCCTCTGCTGATTAACTGAATGATGGAAACCATGGGCTCAGGGGACTTGGGCATACCCTACAGTGTGCCACCGATCACTGAAAAAGTGTGTTGTCTCTAATCACATTCTTCTCTCTTTTCTTCCCTGTGGAGTATGCAGTGATTGATATTCATTTTTCATTTATGGATATGTCTTGTTAAATAAAGGTAAAGTATATAAAATAAGAAGGAACATACTTCCAATAGCCCTTGAGAAGAACAATGGGACAGACTCACACCCTTCCTTCCCGAAGCTCATCTAGGGTTTCCTCTATCTTCGTCAAGTCATTTTGCCTGCTACTGCACGTCTATGAGCTCAAGAGTAGAGGAAGTCCATTTCCCAAGGCACAGCTCTACACATTGGCCAAACAGACACACGATGGCCTCAGTCACAGCTGGGGCAGAACAAAGGAACAAATAGCTAGTGCTTTCATGACTAGGCCCCTGTCCCTTTGGAGCTGTGGAGTAGCACTTGGACTGGCCTATGTCTATGGATGTCTCAGCCCTTTCTCAAGCAGAGCCTGCTCAGTTGCTCAGCTCCCGTGTGAGCTGCAAGATGTGACTCACGAGTATCAGGAAAGGGCACAGAAAAACAAAGTCAGACATTTATTTTTGCTAGTCCAAGAAACGGGGGAAAAGGTGAGGTGAGGCTGAGAGGGGTGGGAAATTAACTTAGACAAGTCACAGGAGACTCTGGCAAGATGAAGCACCTGGGCAATGTTTCTTTCCTGATTAACTCTGAGAACGCTCGTCTCCACTGTATGTGGGCTTGGGACCAGACCTTCATTAAGTGGCCTTGTCAAAATTGTCCTGGTCAGCATTTCTGGGGGCAATGTGCTTCTTTATCTGAAATAACAAGAAGCAAGTGGGAATAAAGCCGCTGTGGCTTTCTTAAATAAAGAGAAGAGTGCACCATGAATAGAGAGTTCTAGCTCTTGGAACGAACTCTCTCAGGATCTCAAGACAGTTTGAAAAGGAGGCTTGAACTGAATGGCACTGCCACACAGTCTAGTCGTCTCCTGTGACTGTCAATACTGTCAGGCAATACTGGTTCGGGACAGAACAGGTTCTGGTCTGAACTGGCTTATCAGAGTTTTTTCTTCCTTAATATTGATTAGTCCCACGGTGTGGTAATTTCTGCTTCATGTTACATTAAATCATTGTAGTTCTTTCTAGCTGGAATCCAAGCATGATTCGAGCTCCCTTGTTTGAGGCTCCTCTGTTCCATTCCATTGATTTCCAGTAGGATCACAATTAATCCACACAGGAAAGACTCTCCCTTCCATCTCCTGGGGAGCAGATACATAACCTGTCTAGGATCCCAGTTCTAGAGTATTCTAGAAAACTTTGTCTGTAAAGGGCCAGATAGTAAATGGACACTGCAGGCCCCTGACAGTCTTTGCCAGCATGACTCAACTCTGCCTCTGAGGCTGAACTATAGCGCAACGTGCCACTGAAAAACACGACTCTTTGGCATGAGGATTATTTTGGGCTGATTATTTTTAAGAATCTACAAACATGGGAGAAGCTCTGAAAACAGAGAAGTTACCCTTGTGTAAGACAAATCTGAATTTTATAAAGGAAATTTACATTAGAAAGGGGGCCTGGGGGCGCCTGGGTGGCTCAGTTGGTTAAGCGACTGCCTTTGGCTCAGGTCATGATCCCAGAGACCCGGGATCGAGCCCCACATTGGGCTCCCTGCTCTGCGGGAAACCTGCTTCTCCCTCTCTCACGCTCCCTGCTTGTGTTCCCTTTCTGGCTGTGTTTCTCTCTGTCAAATAAATAAAAATCTTAAAAAAAAGGGGGGGGGGGCCTGTACCAGGAGGTGAGCTATTTACCAGAGATCACTTTTTCATCTGAGAGACTCATCTGCAGTGCAGGGCAAATGTTTATCAAATGTTTCCACTTCTCCCCTTTCTGTGGATTGCCTTCCTTCTTTTTGAATCCCCAGATCCTTATCCCTTTCCTTAGCTCTGACTAGTTTATAAGCCTCAATTCCCTGGCCTCCTCTTGAGTCTTGTATCTGTATGTGTGTGCGTTGGGGGTGGGGGCAGGCTCCTGTAAGTACTCAGGGGTATGTAATTACAATTTTTTTCTCCTGTTAATCTGTTTTAGTGGGGCTGGGGGGGGGGGTCTCAGCCAAGAACAATTAAGAGTAGAAAGAAAATTAGTTTTCCTCTCCTACATAGTGCTGAAGCAGCCACAGATAACATATAAATGAGTAGGTGAGACCATGCTCCAATAAAATACTATTTACAAAAATAGGCAGATTAGACCCATAGCCATAGTTTGCCTACTGCTGTTTTAGAATTTAGTGTGTTAAAACCCCTCTTAACTTCTCTTTTTTTGTATAATTTCAATCCCTTTTAGTGGATTTTTTTCCCTTCTCTTTTAATTTAAATTCAATTAGTCAACATATAGTACATCATTAATTTTTGATGTAGTGTTCAATGATTCATTACTTGTGTATAACACCCAGTGCTCATCACATCACGTGCCCTCTCTTAATGTCCATCACCCCCGGTTACCACATCCCCCACCCCCTCCCTTCTGTAACCGGAGTTTGTTTCCCGGAGTCCAGAGTCTCTCATGGTTTCTCAACCTCTCTGATTTCTTCCCATTCAGTTTCCCTCTCTTCCCCTGTGGTCCTCTGCGCTATTTCTTAAATTCCACATATGAGTGAAACCATACGATGATTGTGTTTCTCTGATTGACGTACTTCATATAGCATAATTCCCTCCAGTTCCACCTACACTGACATAAATAGTAGGTATTTTAATGTGATAGACAGCATATGGTCGTTGTCCTTGGAAATACAGCCACTCCTGGGACGTGGAAAGTGCAATTAGGTTACTAGGTACACGTGGCCCTTCTGATGACACTCTGGAGAGGAACTAATAAAGAAGTCGTGTCACCGTGTGCAGAAGGGGACTTGAGGCCCAGGGAAGACTAGAGAGCCTAAGGCTTTCAGATGGAAGGGATGTAGCAATCAATCACACTGTCTCATTGTATGGAAGAGGAAGCCAAAGCTCAGCGATAACAAAGAACTTGCCTGTGTCCATTTTTCCAGTAAAATGGAGATTTAAAACACAGACCAATACAGACCTGCTGGCCTCTCTCAGACTACATAAACCAAAAGTGCTGCAAGGTTGCTATTCCCTGCCTGGGTGGCCTTCCTTCCTGGCTGCTCTCCTCTCAACACATGGGCTGATGACTGCTGAGGGAAGATACTTACTAGACCTCTCCCTGGGGGTTTTGGTGTTGAAGACTGACAGTGGATTGTAGCGGTTAAGGGTGGGCTCCAGGAATGCCACTGGGATGGCAGCTGCCAGTGAGGCCAGACATTCTCCAAGGGCAGGACGTTGCCTGGAAACAAAGAAGTCCATTTAGACATGGTGCCACCACACGCTGGCCCCACACATGGTGGGCCAGACCTCTTTCCTAAGATATCTCAGGCCGTCTCCCCATAGATTACTGTACTGGACATCCCGGGATCCTGGGCTCAGCAAGACTACAGGTACTTCTCCCTTCACCATCCTACTCTGGACACTGACCAATGGTGTACAGTGGTCTTAACACATGGACCCTGGTTCTTAAACCTGGCTAAGGCAATATAATAATATACTTTATAGCTCTCCCGGCATTTCTGAGAAGTTATTTTGCTGTCATCCAAATTGAATTTGATACCCTCTCTGTTCTCAAAATGTCTGGAAATCTGTAATCTCTCTGTGTCTATTCCCTGCTTTGGATGGAGCTGCTGTTGGCCAGTGGGAACAGGAGTGAATGGGCCCAAAGTATCAATAAGGCACGAAATATAAGACCTGCCTTGCAAGAGAAACAACACATCCTAAAGTACACTGCTTAATTTAGAGGAAAAATCTCTAATACTTGTTGCTTCTCACAAATATTTGAGCGTCCATCATGTATAAAGCTCTGGGTCTCAGGTCTTTCTGGGAAATGAGCAAACCAAAAGGAAGAAAATACTTAGGATTCCTTCTTCAGATTTCTAGTTCTCCAACTGGAAGAACTTTTGCTTGCATGCCTGCTAACCATGTCAGCAAACATAAGTAATAGGAACCAGCCACTCGCTGGTCAAAGCAGAGCTGGCACTGAGATAACGCCTCCCCCTCCTGGACCTGGGCTGAGCCTTGGAGTTGCACCTCTCAGCAGGTCCTTTCTGCTGGCGAGTCACACAGTGACAGTGTTGGCCAGAAGTGGCCTGTATGGGTGCTGACATCCATTGCTTTCTGATGAATGAGAGACCAGAGCCATCTATTTTCCCCTCATCAATATCTTCTTTCTGTCAATTACTGGCATTCAATCACTGCCAGACTACACACCTGTTAGGTGAGTTACACATGTGATGTCAATTCCCAAACAAGGAGGAAAATGTCTTCAAACTACTATGAGTCCTTTGTTAGACCACGATGCAAAGATAATTAGTGGGAAATGCAGACGGTAGGTCTACAGTTAAGATGTGGAAGGGGCTTACAGTGTTCAAACATATCTTGTTTACCTTCCTTTGTGTCTGACCCATCAGAATGAGTGCTGAAGCTGTGTACAGGAATCCCACTAGCATAGTTCCTGGGAGCTGAGGCTGTCAGGCTGCATCTTGGGTGATGTTATGGAACCATCATGGGGAAAATTGCCAGCTAGAGAGGGCACACTTGGAGACAGGAGCAAATGCTTACATGCCTACCACAGTTCTGTGGAAACAGAAAGGCATTCGGCCCTCAGGGTTCCCTTCAGCTCCCCACCAAAACCTGAACTGAAGAGTTGATTGCCCTTCACTGCGATGACAGCCAACAGTTCCAACAGCACCAAAAAGCCAGAAGGTTAAAACAAGTCTCTGGATGTGAATATAACAAGCATTTACACGGGAGTGAGGGGCGGCTAGGGGACCCATTGCCTCCTGAGGGGTAAGCCCGAGTCTGAATGTCAGCCTTTGTCTTCCAGATAGTAAAAGCTTTCTCCTTAGAACCTTGAAGCACTGTGATAAAATAACATATATATGGTCTAATTATAGGAATTAAGATCAACATGCAACTTCATCATAGCAGACAAAAAAAGACACACTTGAATTGGCTTAAAAATGTGATCTTAATTGGTCCTGAGAAAATAACTTGATATGGCTATCTGGGGTAGAATCAGAAGCTGCAAGGGTCTCAGAACTACGGAGAGGCAAGAGGAATCTGCTGGACCAGAGGGAGGGAGGTGGGTGTGTGAGTGAGTGGAAAGCTGTCTTGGAATTTACCCCCCACTTCCCCCTCATCTTCTGTCACATTACCAAGCTTATGAAAAAAGTCACCTTTTGATTAACTGAAAGGACAATCCATATATGTGGCCTTAATCCTCATCGTCTATCTGCTTAAGCTCAGCTTTTTAGGGGACTAGCTGACACTTCACTTAGCTGTGAAGTGTCTGAGCAGAGAACTTTAAAATCAGCCTCCAGCAGGCAAGCGATCGCTTCTTAGGTGATGGCACAGCCTTATCCTTGCGCTGAAGGTGTGACTGTGACTCCCCGAGCCGGGTCTGCTCTGGGGGTGAGCAGCAGCCCTCAGCCAGAACAGCTCCTCCGCGTCCTCTGTGTCCAGCCCCTGGCTGCATCCCCGCTGGAAGGCGAGGGAGGGAGAGGTGGGCTTCTCTGTGGGGACCTTTGGTCCCAGGACCTCCCTCTGAGCAAGCCTCACTGTTTCAACTAACCACAGTGGCCACTGAGGAGAGATACTCTATTTCCTCAGGCCTGCCTTTCCAGGAAGAATGAAGAAGGAGCTAAGCCGTGAGGGTGAAAGAAACACCATAGCACCAATGGAAGAAAATGTGGGTACTTGGCCCAGCAAGATGAACCTTGGAAACAGCGGGGTGGATTTTTAGAAAGTTAGTCTGACACAAAGGCAACCTGTGGGGACAAAAGAGTTTTCCAATGTTGTGCTGCCTCGGGGACATGCATTCCCCGTGCTAATATTAATTACTGACAATTCCGAGTCTCAACAAGCTCACAGCAGGGTATTTTCTAGTCCAGGGCACACAACGATGCTAATTAGCCATTCGGCCAGCAGGGATAAGCAACAGTTCTCCTGGTTTCGCTGTCAAGAGTTCTGTGAAAGTAAAACCCAGAAGTCTGCCAATGACCCTGGTCCCCAGCGCTCTGGAGGGGCTGAGCAAAGGCCTTCTGTTAGAATGCTTCTCTGGTCCTTAGCGCCCCCCAGGGGGCAGGGTGGGTATGGACCCAGTAGAACCAGGGCCACTGAAATGGCTTGAGCAACCAAAGGGTCTGCTTGAAGAGTTTGTTCACTGGCTATGGAACTCTCTTTCTTTTTCCCCTTCAGTTCTTACTGCTTGGTACAGTATTTTTCGTATAGTACGACTTGGTCAGCGGTGACAGACTGAAGAGGGTGCGGTTTATACTTCAATTTTTGTTACTTTCTAATTTGATAAGATGCAGGCGCTCCTTGTCCATCTGTTGATTTTTATTTCCATGAATCCAGACGTAGCCTCTCAAATGTCTATTGTTAGGGATTCAGACAGACAGGAAGGCACCATAGTAATAAGAGGTCTGCCTTGCACATATCTGGTGCTTTGCAATTTTGAGAGTTCCTTCACGTATGTTCCCAAGGATGCTAAGGAGAGGAGGTAATATGTAGCAGAGGGGGAGAAAGTGGAGGCAGGCCACAGCTCCAGATCAGCAGTACGAGTCGCCTCAAGAGGTTTAGGAAAGGTGTGCAATGTTTGGTCAGAAACAACTGGTCAAAAGCAGCAGGGTAGGAAGGAATAAATATCTCTAAAGCGCGAAGGGGAAGAACACAGTTGTCATTTGAAGTAAGACGATGGCTTGATGCTTAAATCAATTTCCAAGTCTTGCTTCTTGACCAACCTCAAATGCTATGATTAAAGTATCTCCACATCAAAGAAGGCAAGTATTCTTTGTGGTTAAATGCGTAAGAGCCTTTATCCTTTGATGAAAGTTTGTTGAAAACTCTACTTATCACTAACCTTAGTGCTGTCACAGTTGGAACATATTCTAAAAGAAAGGTCTCACTATTCTGTTTCAATGACTTTCTTCTCTTTACCATCAACCCTATCACCGAGGTCTGGAATCTCTCCCACCCACTATGCACACACAAGCTGTAGCTAGAAACCAAGCATTTCGTGGTTCCCTTACAATCCTGTGGACATTTATAGCCAAAGAAACTTTAGCAAAAGGTGACAGAGAAATGGTATGTTGGACCGAAGTTTCCTCCCTAAAGCACACAAAAAATGGGGAAAAAATTGGGAAAATATTGGGATCTCATTTCTCAAATGACAAAATGTGTGATAACATCAAGCCACAAAGTATGGACCTAATCAAGACGGGATGCTGAAACTGAAACATATTTTCTGGGCTAACAGCAGAGTGCAGAAATCTCTGGAAGTAAAAATGGGGATTCTGAGGAGGCGAGAATATGAACTTGTGCTTGAAACAATGAAGGGCAGAGGTGGGGCAGGGAGACCAACTGGGGATGCAGGACCAGGTTCATACTGCAGAGGCAGGCAGGACAAAGTAGAGAAGAAGTGAGCAGGCCGCCTACAATTTCTGTGCCCTCACTCTGAGCCTGGAGAAGCCACCAGAGGGGAAGGAGAGTGGAAGCGTGAGAAGTAACCTGTCCTGTAGTTCCTAACCCAAGTCCTCTACTGGATGGAATAAACTGATATTGTTTATTTACTCTAAAATATTTAATTATTTATTTGAGAGAGAGAGGGAGAGAGAGAGAGAGAGAGAACGCGCGCACACATGCAGAGGGAGCAGCAGGAATGCGGAGAGAGAGAGAGAAGCAGACTCCCTGACAAGCAGGGAGCCTAATGTGGGACTTGATTCCCAGGACCTGGTCATGATCTCAGGTCACGATCCTGAGACAAAGGCAGATTCTTATCTGAGTCACCTAGGGCTCCCAGAATAAACCTACTTTAAATGACTATACAGGGGCACCTGGGTGGCTCAGTGGTTAAGCATCTGCTTTCGGCTCAGGTCATGATCTTGGAGTCTCGGGATAAAGCCCCACATAGAGTTTCCTGCTCTGCGAGAGGCCTGCCTCTCTCTCTCTCACTCCCCTGCTTGTGTTCCCTCTCTAGCTGCGCTTCTCTCTGCCAAATAAATAAATAAAATCTTTTTAAAAAAATGACTATACAAAAGCCCTATGTTTTTAGGATGCACTAAAAATTTTACCTGTGACCACTTACACCTGGGCCACTTGCTTATTTTTGTTGGGAGAGACACCAAAGGCTAGAGGTGGATGCACCCTAGAACTAAAGGCATTGTGGGTAGAGTGAGGGAGTCCTGAGCCAGTCAGATTTGAAGCTGGATGCTATTTCTTCCCCAAACGCTCCTTGAAAACACACACACACACATGTGTGTGCACAGGCTCCTTCCATTCTTGAGACCTAGCAATGTAGCTAATGAACAAGAAATAGAAACATGGTTTTGAGGAAGAATTATCCAGAAAAAAATACAGAAAAATTCTTTTTGATACATTCACAGAAAATAAAAAAAGTCCAGAACATGGAGAAAGCTTGATAAATACCTTACAAACCCCAAACAGGAAGGCATAAGTAGTTAAAAGTTACTTGGGAGAAAATGAGAAATGTGGAAGATTAAGGAAAAGCCAACAAATACAACCTTCCCCTGAATAACAGCAAGGGGGGTGGAAACCACAAGTTACATAATAAAGTGAAAGATTTGTAAAAAACGGCAGACCCAATTCTGAACACTGAGGGGGCATATTAAGTTTTGAGGAGAAACAGAGGCGACTGATAGAGAATAAGCACATCCTGAAACATATTATAGGAACTTAATGAGCTTCAAGACCAAAGAAAGAATCCAACAAAAAGCCAGTTTCTCCCCTCCGACTGCAAAGTCATGTGTAAGTCAGTAAAGAACCTGGCTTAGGGTCCACTGTCAGGACACCAAGAAGCAACGTCTACATATGCTTCTGAGGGAAAAATATGTATGACCCAAGGATTTATACCACAGAAATTGTTCACAATTGTTCACAAAGTCAAGGGTTAGTATTCCATAACATGCAAGGATTCAAGAGTATCTAAGAACTCTTACAGAAACAAGTACTTAATGATGAATCTAGCCAACCCAGACGCAAATTAAAAAATTTGGAATGGGAAAGTCATGGTTCCCAAGGATTGGCTATTTGGTGAATCATTACAATACAAACTAAGGTAAAGAACTCAGGAAATACTGGTCCTAGAATAGAATGTAAATGTTATAAGAAATTATTAATATTATTATTATTATTTTAGAAAGAGAGTGTGCACATGCATGTGTATGTGTGTTGAGTGTGTATGTGTGGGGGGAGTCTGGAGGGAAGGGCAGAGAGAGAGGGAGAGAGAATCTTCAGCAGGCTCCACGCCCAGTGCAAAACCCAATGCAGGGCTCAATCCCACAACTCTAAGATCATGACCTGAGCCCAAATCAAAAGCTGAATGCAAACTGACTGAGCCACACAGGAGCTCCTGTTTTAAGAAATTATAAGGCAAAAAAAAAGAAAGGAAGAAATGATAGCTAAGAATTCAAGTGTACTAAATTTGTTTATCTTTTTAAAGTAGAAAATAAATTATTATTTTATCTGAATAATAAAGCTAAAAATTGGAGTTGAATGATAAAGAAATTCAGTTTTTACCTTCATGCAACAGGGGAAAATTGCAAAGCAATATGGATATATGATTCCACTGTGTATGAATGCACCAGTGGAGAAAATACCTGGAATGACATACACCAAATTGTTAATAGTGCTTTCCTTGGGAATTGGATCAGCTTGTTCAGATTCAAGATTTCTGAATTGCATTTCTGCTACCAAAAGGTGCACTTGTTTAAAACTATAGCTAATCTGACAGCTGAGAATGGTAAAGGTCCAGGGTTGTATCACATAGAAACTCATTAAACACTAAAGCAACAGCCTCATGTCCCTTGAGCTTTTTTGCAAGCTTGAACCACAGGGACTCTGGAAGCTATTTAGAAGCTGTGATCATGAAGAAACAGACATTTTGTCAAAATTTTTTGGTCATTGCACATGATTTAGCTTGGCTATACAGCACTGCTTCTCCAATCACATGCATTCACCAGCTATCTGTGAAAAAACAAAATTCAAATGAGTAAATCTGAAGATCTCATTGTCTTTAAGTGATTCACGAATCTGGCATCAACCCATGTAGCAAGTAGCAGGGTGCTTGGAGGAGATGATACAAAATGAAAAGTTTTTATAGGAAGAAGAGTGGGGCAACAAAGATGTAAGCAAAGAAAAAAGAAAAGGATGGTCCAGGTTAGGTAGCTTTCCCTTAGTGGGAAGAGCTGGAGGTCTTATCCTGCAGATTATTGCATATTCCTTTAGGGGATGAAGGGGAGGGAGTCCTTGTGACAGATTACCTTATTGGCACCTATTAGAAAACTCCACTTACCTGTTAAGATTTAGGTTTCTGCAGGAGTTTGAAACTGTAATTGGGGGAGCACCTGGGTTAAGTGTCTGCCTTTGGCTCAGGTCGTAAATCTGGGATCAGAGTCCTGGGTTCGAGTCCCACATGGGGCTCCCTGCAGAGCAGGAAGTCTGCTTTTCCCTTTGCCTCTGCCTCTCCACCCTGCTCATGTTCTCTCTTATACGCTCATGTTCTCTTCTCTCAAATACATAAATAAAATCTTAAAAAACCCCCCAAACCAAAAAACAACCGCAATGAGGTTAGTCAGGTATTAAACCGTGTTTTGGTGACTTGGCTGGGCCCAAGTAAAGCCAGTTTGGGCCTATGGTTTTCCTTTTAACATAGTTTCACAGAAGTCACAAATCTCAATAGACTCATTACATCTTAATATTGCCATAAACATTTAATCACCTAGGCTCAAAATGACCACTTCATTTCTGTGAGCATTTTTATTCTGCTGTACTGAAAAAATGTTAAGTGCTGAAAGACTGTAAGCAACATTTTTCTAAGCCTTGCACGTGTAAGCCTCTTTTGTTCACTAATTACCTTTCAACGTAGATATTCTTTCCAGTCCCAAGGGAGTAGAGGCTGCACAGTATGTGGTAGCATGAAATCTGCACATCACCTACTGGAAAGACCAAAAAGGAGCAGTCATTTACCATGCTTCAATTGCAGTGCTTCACTTCCGGAACATGTCCACCAACAGAAAACACAGGGCGGCATGGAGCTAAAGACAGCGCATGCGCTTGCATTCCGTGCTGCACCATCCCCGTCCCCCCTCCCCCCACATGGTCCTGTTCTCCCCAGAGCCGGTTACTGAACTGCGAGAGCACCCATTGACAGGAGAACATCCTCCACTGGCCATCTCCACTCCTTTGCAGGCTTTTGATGTGAATCACATTGCTTCTCAGGGAAAGAAATCATTTGACTAATGAGATCCACATGGGATTTTTTTTCCCCCAAGGGGGAGCCACTAAGGTTAAGTTTTATGCATGTTAATATTTCCTTCTTTTGAAAGGAAGAATGCAAGAAAATTGAAGTTTAAATGAGTCTTCTGTTAATTTCCTAGGAAGATATGTGGAATGTTCCTACCTCTGTAGAGATAGACCAAAATTTCTGATGTCCACCTGTCCCGAGTTGTCTGATGGACATTTTCCCAAATAAACTAGTCAATTATATCATGATTATGTCATGTTTCTCAAGGGAAGGGCTTGTTTCACTTAGGAATCCACAAAGTTGAATCCAAGCCCCTTCAATGTCTGGAACTCAGAATAAGGCAGGGACTAATTGGACATGATGAGAACTAATTTAATTTTTAGGTTTTCAACAAGGAAGGGCACTCTTTCCAGGACATAAATAATGAGTTTGGATGTGCCCTTCTCCAAGGAAATAACTGCTTTCATTGTTCAGGCATATAGAAGTCACAGGCTCAACTCTCGACAGTTGGCTAAATTGAATTAAATCAAGTGCCAACATTTAAAGAATGAAACTGAGCTTGGTGGCAGCATATTTGGTATTAGGGGGCTATATGTGGCACTAAATGCAAACTGAAATAAAGCCAACTGACTATGGTCTTCTTCTGAAGGCTCAGATAATGAAATGTTAGCAGCTTTCCTTTGCTCCTGGTATCCAATGAATAAATTAGGGCTTCTTAACAGGGAAATCGGTATCTGAAAAACCCTGGGAGCGAACCTATATCCCTGCTGGATTACTCAGATAACCTTTTCAAATTAAGTGGGAACACAATGGCTGACAGCTAAGCCAGTGGGTGGAAGATTCTGGTCCTGAATAATAGTGGGGAAAAGATGAAATATTATATACTCAAATTGGAGGATTTCTGCTCCTCTGAGTATTTATTACTTCATTTTTTAAAAAGATTTTATTTATTTGACAGAGAGAAACATAGCTAGAGAGGGAACACAAGCAGGGGGAGTGAGAGAGGGAGAAGCAGGCTTCCCGCCGAGCAGGGAGCCCGATGTGGGACTCGATCCTGGGTCTCCGGGATCATGACCTGAGCCGAAGGCAGTCGCTTAACCAACTGAGCCACCGAGGCGCCCTATTACTTCATTTTTAAACCTAAGAAGAAAACAGTTTGGAATAATTACCTCTCTGTTCTATTTTCAAGGTCAACTCAAGGGAATGAGTCACACACTTCATATCTGGGGCCATGTGCATAGAGATCCATGAGAGACAGTAAAAGGACTCACAGAGTAAATCCACCCCGAACTGATGCTGAGCAACATGCTCAAAGATGGACGTGAGGATGGGGAGCAGAGCCACCGTGGTATAGTTAATATTCTGAGACACGCCTTTAACCTGCGTTCTGGAATGGGTAAACTTCCCCAGCTTCAGGTTTTCTGAAGTCTTCTCTAAGTCTTCTGCAGCATTTTCAAAGAATGCTCGTAACCCAGCCTTGACCAGCTCTGAGCCTGACTTCATGACAGTCCTGTAAGGAAATGATGTTCAAGACCAGAAGCATAATCATGATCCAAACTTTTGGCCAACCCCCTTCTTGAAACTGGCGACTTGCAGTTTCACCCGGGCGGATATCTGACACTCCTGTCAACTGAAAACACTGAGTCAAAAAGGGAGAGAACAGTTAGCATCCAGAGAGTCACCTGGAGCACACAGTCCTGGGGGTGGGGCTGACAATGGGATGCCGTTCTCTTTTGGATGGAATTAGCGCTCCACTCTTCGGGAAATACAGGGGAGGGTTTAGAATGAAACTAATTTTAGTCATTCGTTATCAATATAGTGTCCCAGGTGGCTACATTCCTCTGTAAATATCTAATTAAAAGGAAGGAAAGGTGAGTTTTTTTAGAGTTAATTATGGGAAGCTACTTTTATAAGGAGAAGCTGGAAATATTAGCTCTCCCATGATGCAAGACCTTTTAGAGATCAAAGAAGTCAACCCAAGTTTAGATTTCCATTAGCTTGCAGGGATGCCTTAGCTTGAAGAAGGGAAGAGAAAAGGGACAGAAAGCCCCCTTTAAAATGGATATCTTCATCAGACTGCTGGAAAAAAAACAAAACCAAAAACTACAGAAATATGTCCTGTGGGAATGGAGATTAGTCTCCCCTCAAAACTATCTTATAAAGCTTCCAATTGGAACAAAGCCTACAAGTCAACTATTATTTTCCATATTTTGACATCTTATTCACAAAATTACAACAGGCTCGCTTCAATGACAGATGCTTTTTATCTACAGCATTTTCAGGATAATCAACCAACCAGAAAATAAAAACAAAGAAATGAATTTCGTGAGGCTTGCTCCTAGCCTGTAAGGAATCATGAGCTACCTTCGTAACTTTATAGATTTGGGTTTTGTCAGGAATGATTATCAAATGTGCTGCCCTGCGTTTTTTTTTTTTGTTGTTGTTGTTGTTGTTGTTGTTGTTGTTGTTGTTGTTTTTAAAGGTGGGCGACTCTCTCCCAAGGCAGTCCACATGCTTCTGGGAGTAAAGATTCCTGTTCCCAGCTGAATTCCAAGGGATCTGAATCCTTTGGGGTGTCTTGGCTTGATGGTACGAGTTAGTGCTGTCCTGATATCGCCATGTTTGTTTCTTGTTCTAGGGGTTTAGGCCCCTCAAATCGCCTTTAGTTATCCTTAACATATTTTTGGTAATCATTCTCAGTTTATAGTAGATTTACATCTTGTAGCCAGTCCTTCAGTTGGTTTCTCTCTCTGCATACAGTTTTGGGAAGCGTGTGACAAGGGGCTGTGCTTGATGAGTGTGGTAAAGAAAGCTCCCTATCTTTGCCATTCCTTCTCTTCTCATCTCATCAGAGCGTTTAGGTTTATATTACCGGAACTTACACATACATTTTGTTAAGACTTCTTTCCCTTTCAGTCATCTTTCCTGCAAGACCCTCAGGCCATGGGTTCAAACCCATCTTTGTCTCTGATCTTTTAATCACACGTCCCTGCACCTCCCTCCTTGGATGCTTGGGATTCAGAGCGTTACAGTTCCCCACTCCCAGGATGCTTATGGACTTGCCACCCATCAGGCAGCTAGCTCTTCCTTTTTTTGTGTGGAAAATGAGGGACAAAGTGGCACTTTGCTCTATTACATATTTTATCTCCTGAAAGATGAATTTCTCAAGAAGAGAAGACAAGAATTGATCAAATGCTCAGCTTTTAGTGTGTGGTACATGTCATGACATTGGCTCTCCATCATGTGAGCAGACAGATGGAGAGCGCTAATGTCAGGCGGAGATTCACCTCCTTCCTGCCTGCCCTTCCCTCCCCAGCTCCTGCAGAGCAGTAACGTGTCTTCTCTTCTGTACAGCCTGTGAGGAGAGGGTCAGAGAGGGAGTCTTGAGAAACTACTGGCAAACACCGGGCACACTTACCTTGTGTCAAGTGTCTGAGCTAAGATGTGAAGACAGCTCACCATTGTAGTAGAATCGCTCCCTAGAACCAAAAATATCACCAATGACTCCCCAGAGCCTTCAGCCTGTCTTTTAAATGCTATTGTAAGATGCACTAACTGCAGCACAACATAATTAACCACCAACACGCAGAGTGTCAGATCTATGTGTGGGGACAATGCATTTATCTCCGGCCTGACATGTCTGCTCTTTGATGGATGTTAGAGGCAGAGCTTAAAACATTCACTGGTGTGGAAAATTTGAGCTGTTAAAAGGGGTAGAGAGGTCATTTATCATACTTCAAACCAATTTTCTATGGCAAATTTAGGTGACGCCTTTGTCCTAGGGCTCAGGTTGTCTGCAGGCACCCAACATGAAGGCAAAAATGCAAGTTAACGATAATTACAGGGAGGAGTGAGGCTTTCAGCGATACTTCTCTTCACTTACCAAAGAGGGAAATCCTGTGTCGAACAAGAGCAGCGAGTTTGCAGAAGAGGCTGAAGCAGAAAAGAAGGCGAGTGGGAAAGGCACAGAAATCTGAGGACTGGTTTGTACCCTCCCTCCTCCAGACCCCCCATGCTTTATAACGAGGAGCGCAGAATGGATCTCTAGGCAAATGCACTGTGTTCCACTGAAGGGTTCCTCTGGACCACACTAGGAAAATGTGTGCTCCCTGCCATCTTGTTGGAGAATCATGAAGGCACCTTGGAGGCAGCCCCGACCTCACAGAAAATAATCCTTCCATGGCAACTGCCATATTCTGCAGCGACCAGGTTATCACAAACCATCCCTTGTAGATAGAATCCTATGTGCTGACACATTCATGCTGACATGCGCGAATAAATGAGGATTCTGACAGGGACTGTGCTTTTTCCACTGTTGCAACAGATTGCAAACCATTCTGCAGCCTTTCACTGGGGGTGGGAAGCTTTAGTTGGGAGGTGGGCAAGCAGGTGGGAACAGAAGAAGATTCACGGTTCAGGGATGGGGAATACTGTGTTGGACAAAACCATTTTAGGAAATTGTTTTTGTCTATCACTTCCTATTCGTCTATGGGTATGATTGAGGGGTTGTCCTAGCTGTGCCCCTCCCTGGAAGCTAGGAATCCCATCTGCTGTGTATTTATTGCCTTTTGACCCTACCCTGTGCTTTTGGCTATCTTTTCTATCATGGAACCCTTTGGAGGTCCAGCTGTATCTTAGCATCTGCTTTCCATGGCGTCTAGTAGAGAGTCTTGTGCAGTTAGGAAAGAGGTCTGTAAATGCCTCTGAACACACCACTGAAGGACCCTTTTCTACTATGGCCACGATGTGACCTCTATTGCCAACGGCCCTGGGGAGGAGACTGCTCAGAACTCTGACCCTCTCTGACACTGGCACAGCTAGGCAAGAACTTTGCAGTGCCTTCAGCAAGCAGTCCTTCCTGGTGGAGCACAGAGGGGAAGGTAGACTAAACCCACCAGCTACGGGCCAAGGCCTTCCCTAGCTGAGACCAAGCTGAAGTCTTTCCCAGCCTCTCATTCATAACTCATCATGGGTTTCCTGACCCACATGGGGGCAGAAGTCTTTTCAAGAACAGCTCAGATGGAGAAGAAATACATCCTGAGTGTCAGCAAGAGCAAAACTTGCTCACCTGTATGTACTGAAGTGTTGAATCACTCCACTGTACAACCGAAACAATATTACACATGGTTTGTTAACGGACCAGAAGTTAAAAAAAATTTATAAAAAAATTTATAAAAAAATTTTAAAAACCCCACAAAATCCAAACTGGCTCACCTTTACATGGTTTTCAGTGAACACCCTGATTTTACTGTCTACTGGACAATCACAGCTCAAGTCTCCTGTGGGCAGTCATTTATTCCTGCAGTGGGAATAAGTTGGAAACCCTGGCCTAGAGCTTCAGGGAACAGAGTACGTTAACAGAAATTTGACAGCCTGCTAGTGTGAAATTAAATAGGGACTGCTTTTTTGCTCTTCCCATTGTGTCTACTTTTTAAAGAGCTATGTAGTTGATTAAAAAAAGAAAATCATGGACTTGGGGGAGGAGAGAGCCTGGAGGAAGAGGAGCCCCACGGCTCTGCTGTGACTAGCCGGGCTGACCCGGTGAAGGCACTTAACGGCTCTGGGCCTTGGTTTTCTTATCTGTAAGTAGAGAGTAATTGCAAGATCCTCTCAGTTTTTAGAATTAGGGGTTGATCAACCCAGGTATTTCTGGTGAAATGCTTCAAAGCGGCCACATGCTCTGTAGAAATACAAAGTAATGTTTTTGTAACTAAAGCAGATGGTGGAGTTGTTGGATCCTAATGCTAGGAGGGTTCTGCCTGCTGTCAAAAAGGCTTGCCCAGGCATGCCAAGGCCAGGACCCCAGGGGTTCAAAGGCCCCTTCTTGCCCCCTGTGGGGGCATATAACAGAAACACTGTCCTTAGCCCAGAGCTCCCAGGTGCCTCCCTATCTCAAAATTTGCAAGTGCAAATCAACGGGACCACCCAGGAGAGAGTAGGGTAGCCCTAGTGAATGCAGCAGAAGAGGTGGGGCGGAGGGAAAACATGGACAGGAGGGGTCTGGAAGTGTGGATACATTTGGTGCAGATGCTACTGTTTCTGTGGGAGGGCGGCAAGCATGTGGATGGGTCTGGAAGCTATTTGCAAGGCTGATCAGATGTAGGTTGTCTTCCAGCCGTGACAAATGGTGCTTGGCTGAACAAATGTTACATTTCCATGAATTAACAATCTCACAAAAATAGATGAAGAAGACAGACACACCTGCCCTCTGTTGGATTATCTGAATATTTCACCTTGCCCCTCATTTCCTGAACTTCTTACAAAATATACCCGTGTGTCCTGAAAATATGTAGGAAGTCTTTGATCAGCAACTGATGCTAAGTGTATCTCATTTTGACAGCATGGGCTCCTCATTTCTTAGTGACTGAGATTACATAATAACTGCAGAAAAAAATGTCTCTCCACGTGGATAGAGAGGACTTTAATTCTTGTCCTAACTTAACCTGGGTCACTTCAAGCACCGTCATGCACCTGACCCAACCTCAGTGTCCTCATCTGCAAAATGGAGAGAATGTATAGGTGGTTCTTAGAGCCTGGTGATGTTTCACAATGACATGCAAGAGTTATTGCCCACTGGTGGAGAGAAGAAGAAACAACTCACTGCTAGCTTTATGCGCTTAATAAATGTTAGCTAAGTCCTGAGGCTAACTATCCTCACAAGGATGGTGATATTTAATGGGTGGGCCTTTATCAAGTATACTGTATGCTGTCCACCATCAGTGGTTGCTAGAGAAAGAGTTAGCTGCTTCCATTATAATTCTTAACTCTCTGCCATTTAGATGTTTAACTTATTCCCTGTCATTCTCTATTAAATCAGGAGAAGACAAGAGGCATGGCGGAACCCATCCATTAGCCTGATCATAAAGCACCCTCTTTGTTCTCCTCTCTCTTGAGGTATGACATGTTTTGTGACTACTGCAATGAGAATAGAGCCTGGCGCTCCCGAGGACCACCCCCCCCTTTTTTTCTATTAGGAATTTAAATTGAATTGTGTTGCTCTGGATTTCAAATATCAGATCATCCACAATAGGGTAAGATCGGATTCTTTAAAACAAATTTAAACTGAAAAAGCCAGATAAGAATGGGACTGAAAACAGCATTAATCTATTTCTTCTCAATGTTGTGTGTTTGCCTGTTGAAGCCTTAGGATTGACTTTGCCTTTTTCTAAATGTTATTTCAGGATAAAAGTTGATCTGAGTATATAAATTTTCCCCAAGCCCTACCGATACCTCCAAACGGCACACTTCTCTTGGTTGCCAAAATACACAGAAAAATATGAATATAATTACTTTCAAAACCAAGATAACCAAAACTTCTGTGTTACCAATCATCAGGCCACAGTTCCTTTCTCCAGAAGATTCATCATTCAGTATCCAGGCATCTGGGGTTTTACACAAAGCACATCACCACCATGACCTTCTCTTTTGTAGACTCACCTGGCCACCATTTCTTTCTCCTTATGAGAGGCATAGCCGCTGCTGCTAAGGGGCTTCAGAGGGGATGACAGGAAGTAGAGGTGGTGATTGGTGAAGTACTGGTCAACCAGTGGGAGGAGAACCTGGAAATCCACCATAAGTTACCTTCTAGCAAGCTAACCAAAGCCCCTCTTTTGGTTCCTTTGAAAAAGTTCATTTTTGTGAGCAAAAAGCCTCTGAACGTAGGTCCTGGAATTTCTAGGGAACTCTCCCTCGTGGATGGCAGTTTCCAACACATTTTCCTCTTGTACACCTCAAACCAGAGGACTTGGGGATATGGGAATGGAGAGGGCTACTGACAAAGGGTCCTGAGAAATATGCATATGGCTGAGTCAGCGTTTTCAGGAGGGTCCAGTGACACGTCTGTGCCTAGTCATGCCTTCTTGGGCACGGTGACCAACAGGATGACTTGTGGCCTGGGCTAGCACTACCAACCTTGAGCCTTCTGTCTCTGCTTCTCAGGCACAGGTACCCAAGGCCTCGCATGCATTCAGTCCTCTGAGGAGGGTTCTATGGCAGAGACTGTTCACTGGTACCCAAAATCATTCTTCCCTTTTCTCTTAGCAACAGAAACTCCCATGCTTTAGCTGGACATGGGGTCACCCAGCTAGAGAATGCATTACGCAGACTCCCCGGCAGCTAGGTAGATCTAACAATGACAGTTTTAGCCACTGGGAAAGAACTTTGAGAGAGAAGCAGCTTGTCTTCCTCTCTTCAGATGGGGTACAGATGAGCCTCTCTGGACCACACTCACACACAGCACACTTTAGGAGATGGTGGAGCACCAGAAGAGGAAGTACCTGGGTCCCCAGGGTGACGGTGTGGAGAATGGGCTGCCTGCCTCCTCAGACCACCCACCTGCCTCTAGACTGTTCCATCTTGGAGAAACACAGGCCCATGTCATCAAAGCCACTGGAGTTCCAGATACCTTTCTGAGATGAACTTAACTTGCACCCTAAATTGTACAGATTCTAAGAAGAAAGTAATTTGGTTAAATGCAGGGAATCACTTACTTTGGCAAAGAATTTGATCTCCTGGTCGTGGGGAGACTTTTCTGTTTTCCCACTGCTGACAATGGCTTCTACAAAGACAAAAGTAACACAAAGTTGGCCACAGTTAAAGGAAACAAAACCAAAAACAGTGGGGGCATTTTAGAAACAGAGCGGCTTTCCTGAGGGCCATGGAAGGGTCATTTGGTTTTACCAAGTATCTTCTGTTTTACAAAGGACTTTCCAACTGTGTTGGTTAGTTGTTTCTCTAGTCAGTTCTCTCAGCTGTTTCACTACCCCTTCCTCCCCTTTACTGACAAAAGCAGCTGCAGAGGGGTTGAGTCATATGCTCACAGTCACAAAGCAAAACAATCGAAAAGTTACAATAGGATGAGTTATATGAAAAATGACAAATGCTCAATCAAACCCTGAAACCAAGGATGAAACAGATTTTTTTTCTAAAGAAGGGGACAAAATGTCAACCACCATTTCCCCCCCAAAACCATATGATGTCTAAATGAATCACGAACAACTACAGTGGGAAAGCATCATCTCTTGATAAAGGAATACCACATTCTTTTTGAGAGTACAAAATATCAAGGGAAGCACACATTTTCAGGGTATGTCACAGTGATACTTACCCAAATGGGCAATAAACTCTTGGGCGGAATCAACATATTTCAGGATCTTCTTCAAAAATTTATAGGCAAACCTCTTTTCCATGGAGGAGGCATCCAGCTCCATATCCTTCATACCTCTAGGTTGGAAATGGGGAAACCCCAGGAAGTAACAGAGATGACTATGTGACTTTGGAGATCAGCAATCCTATCTGTGTTGACTCTGCTTTCCAAATGTTAACGGTTATTCTGGTTTCATGACCTGATCTGTCCTCTGACTGATAACCCTCTGCACTTGGAACCTGCCTCTGTGAGCACCAACACCTGCACTAGAATAAGATCTGAAAATGTTTTTCAAAATATCTTTATCATTCATTCAACAAATATAGAGCAGGAGATAAATCAGAGAATGAAAAAGAATCCCTGCCTTCATGGAACCTACATGCTAGGTGTAAAAAGATACACATAATATATAAACCAAAGTATAAATCATGTGGAATGCTAGAAGCTAATCAGCATTATGAAAAAAAGAAAAATCAAAACAGTATGAAAGGGCCCAAGAGAAGCTGAAGGGGGGAGGCATGCAGACTGCAGTGTCACACGGGCAATCAGTGGTTTCATGGGGAGAGGACACTGGAGTAAAGCTTTGAAGGAAGGAAGGAGGTGAGCCATCTGGACATCTGGGAAAAGAACTTTCCAGGCACATGGAGTGATGGTGCAAAGGCCCTGAGGCAGAAGCATGCATGCTGAGTTGAAGGGACATGGCAGATGCTAGTGTGGATGGAATGGAAGTGAAGAACCTGAGGTGGTTAGTAAATCATGAGGGCCCTGTGGGGGATCATCAGAATCTGGCTTTTGGTCTGAGATGGGAAGCTATTGGAAGTTCTGGATAGGGGAATGACTTACATTATAAAAGAATTACTTTAGTTGCCAGGTTGAAAACTGACTGTGGGGAGGCGAGAGTTGAGGCAGGGGGCCCGGAGCAGAGGCTCTTTCAGGGATGATGGTGACAGATGGAATGGGAGAGAAAGGGTCAAGTTCTGGGTACCTTTTAAAGGCGGAACCATGAGGATTTCCTGAAGGACTGGATGTGGACTGGGGAGAAAGAGCAGTCAAAGGTTTTGGCTTGAGCACCAGGAAGAATGGGCTGTCATGGAGAGAGGGGAAGCTGAAGACAGAACAGGTTGAGGTGCGGGTAATGTGAAATGAGTTCTCCTCACTGAGGGGGCTCTCACTTCCTTGTCTGCACACCCATGTGCCCACTGTGGGGTCCGGCACATGGTAATTAGAACTATTAGGATATGTTTGCTGAACTCAACATTCTTTTTTCCTTTCCCTCTTATTTCCTTGAGCTCCTTTTTAGTTGTGGGAAAGAGGAATTTTTCATTTCTGTGAGCAAGTTATTTATTAGCAAATCATAGTACGCTTTCCCCTGGGTGCTAAGAACAGGATTAAAATGATGGAGTATTTCTCAAATGCTTCCCCAGAGGGGGTGTCCTGCTGTCTGACCTTTCCCGCCCGACAATATGGCAAATAAGTTCTGTTATTTTGTCATATGGGCTATAATAGAAATATTTGTATAGATACTTATTTTATTTGATTTTTGTTTGTTTTGGGGCCACTCAGTGACAAAATTCTGTATGAAACTAAAAGAAAAAACAGCAGTTGGCTCAGCAAACATTTCTTTTAGGAGGAATGGCCATATCAAAATAGGAACACTGGCTTGGTTTTTTTGTTGTTTCTTTTAAAAGATTTTATTTACTTGACAGCAAAAGAGGGTACAAGCAGGAGGAGTGGGAGAGGGAGAAACAGGCCTCCCGCTGAGCAGGGAGCTCGGTGCGGGGCTCGATCCCAGGATCCTGGGATCATGACCTGTGCCGAAGGCTGACTTAATGACTGAGCCGCCCAGGTGCCCCAGCACAGGCTTGTTTTTCACTCTTCAAGGGACTCAGCAAGCATGACCCATGGAGCACAGGCCACCACTGACATTAGACCAGCGAGGAAACAGGTTCTACCTTTAAGACTTAAGCAACTAAGGCCATACTCACTTAGTGCACTCCTCAAGATTATTCTAACACATCCAAGTCCGAGATAAAAAGTCTCAGGAAATCTTGATGAACTCCATCTCCTCAGTGGAGTTGCTCTTTCAAAAAAAAAAATCAGTTCTCTTTGTTCAACAACTGCCGATGTCAGTTAGGTGTACCATCGTTATTATAAAACAACAAAAGTGTGAGGAGGACTGTGGGTTCTGAGAGCTAAGCTGCATGTTTTGCAAAGGCCTGAAATGGTGTTTCCAAATACACAGTTTCTGAATTAGCTCTGAGGAGATAATTGTAAAAGACGAGGGAGAAAGTTGAAAAGAAAATCTAGAAGAATCCTGTACTTTCATGGCTGTGCATGTGCTGTAATTCTGGCTGCTGTGTCAAGAAGCCCGAGTCCCAGAGCTCTGAGGAAGAGCTCTGGATATGGTTTATAACTCCGATCCATCAAACAACAAAGAGAAGGCCTCACGGCCTATAGCACAAGATTTGTGAATGAATGCATATTTGTATGTTTCAATTTAAGATTAAATGGTTAAAGTACATGTATCATTTGTCATGATTCTTTGTAATAACTGGTTTATAAAAAATGGATATTGATTGGTCCTGTTTGGGCCAGAAAAGACAGCTTCATGATCCCAAATAAAAGTTTTCTTATTTCCAAATACTGACCGGTAAGCTTCCTCTCATCTGCTTGCAGGTGAGTAAAAAATTCCCACTGGTGAGTAAATAACTGGAGGGAGAGACCACGCCCACAAGCCCACCCCTCCACGCCTCCCTAACATCACCCAGAAGAGGGCTTACCTAGAAACCACAATGCCGTTCACTTGGAGGAATTTAAACAGGTCCTGTGCCTTCTCCCGGTCCCTGAACTTCTCCTTGGCTGTCAAGGTGTCATATGGTACCAAGAGAGGGTGACTACCGCCACCTGGGCTCAGAGGAGTGAGAGAGGACAACATATTTGGCCCTTCCTTTGCAGCTCTGGGAAAACAAACCTGCCCGCAGCTCACCTTCGGCGGGGGGCACCGAGAACCTGGCTCACCTTTGCTCTCCAGTTCCAGCTTCTTTTTCTTGGCCCAGATGTTGTGATAGTTTTCAGCCACGACCTCCACCATTCCCTGTGTCCCACCAAGGAGACGACGGTCAGAGAGAAAGCGAAGAAGAAAAATGGGTTCCTATCCGCCAGGTCATGTCAAGCAGCCTCGGGAACAGAGCACCACCAAATGCTAACGCCGGGCCGCTGAGTGTCTCCCATCATTAATTAGTCCGTGCTTATGTGCCTCATTAGTCTCATATCTTCCCAGACATACAGAAAACTATTTCTGATTCTGTCCTTCCATGGTAAGTCATTATCCTGGCAGTTTGATGTATTTATGAGAAACACGCATTTCCATTTGAAACTGTATTCTGGCGGTGTTTCATTTGTCATGGGAGGTCAGGATTTTATTCCTGACCCGAGACAGGAGGTGGAAGTGGGAGTCAAGCAACAGTTTAGAATCCCCCAAAGCCTCGAGCTGAGCCAACTGAAAAGAATCACATCTTGGAGAAAAATGGCTACAAAGAAGATATCTCAAAGAGAATTCATCTTTCTAAGCTTCATAAAACAGCGACCTGGGATGAAGAGTGTATGTTGGAAAGAAACGTTCTGTAAAGTCCAAAGGGTTGGTCTGATGGACTGAGGAGTAATGGGCCCAGTCTGCAGCCTGTCTCAGCAACCAATGTGTATGGGAGGCGAGGGCGGGGGAGAGGAGGCTGGAGGGACAAGGGAGCTTAGGGTTTTTAATTTCATCCCCTGGGTTGTCTGCCCCTAAATCCAGCACTGTCACAGGACCCCTGAGTGAATCCACCCTGGGACACACAAGTGTTCCTAGGGCTGGCGGCACCTGCTGGGACAAGGGAAGTGCCCCCACCCAGGGGTCTTTCCACTGATTTTCTCCTAGCCCTTATGAGTTTCTTCTCCTAGTTGTTAGTGCTGTGTGTTGATACAGTAATTTGCTGTGTCCTCCTCCTTCTATTGAGGCATTACCTATTATGATGCCCCTGGAAAAAGTGCAAAGTCTGGCCTTCTTAGAGAACTGTTTTATTCTGCTGAGACTTGCCCTGTGGCCCTGGCCCATTGTGGCTCTTGTCTAGCCTGACACTTTAGTGGTGCTATGTTCAAGGCATTCTTCCTCTGCTCACCCCCTTTAAAAAACAAAACAAAACACAAAACAAAAAAACCCCAACTCTTTGCAGGCTAATATGCCCCTGCACTTCAGGGGCTTTAGAAAGCAAGCTACGCTGTCCTGTGGGAACCGACACTGACCTGGAGCTCCCTGGAGAGCACCACATTGGAGAGGTCCAGGGGGACAGGGCTGTAGCTGTTGCCCTAGAGAAGCAAAGACAGAATCACTGGGTTTGCTGTCGTTTTCCTTTTTCTTATGGGTAGCCTGACTTCAGCTGCAGAAGATGTATTCCCGAGAGACCCTTGGGCAGGGCTCATCATTGGCGGTCCCCGGCCCCACCCCAGGGAGAGCTTTCCCCAGTCCTGAGGGTTCTTACTACTGGCCCAGTGCTGGCCCTGGGCATGCGGTCATACTTGGCTGGCCTGGGAGATGCTCCGGAGCTTCTCGTTTTCCCGGTGTTGAACCAGGGCCTCTCCCTCCTTGGTCCTCTCCACAGACCAGCCCATAGCCAGCATGGTTTTCAGGGACTCCCTGGCAGGCCAGCGGTAAATCTCCTTCTCCTGGAAGAAAATCCGAGCAGAAGAGATTTGCAGAGCACACCCCCGCATCCTGACTGGCCTGACTCACTGCGAAGTTGGCCCCCACGGTGGACAGGGGTGCAGAGGACCCCAGCCTCCTGTCGCTAGGTCAAGACGCCCTCTGCAGAATCTGCCCTGAAACATGTCATCATCAGTCCTTCTGATGTTTTCAAGTATGAGACCCTACAGTCTCCTGCCTTTGGAGGGAATATACCAGACGTTATCCAGTTTGTGGAGAAAGGAACCAAAATAGGACAGTGACCCCTCAGGTTCTGGTAGCTGTTTAAGATGGGACTTGTGGAAGTGATTGGCGCAAAGTTCTCCTTTGAGCTTTGAAAGTAGAATTTCTCAGATTTAGAATTCTCTCACGTATACACAATTTTACAGACGGCCAGTATCCATAAAATGACACATGTGCTCTGCTTTACATATGACAGCCTACTGCTTACAGAGAACTCCAGTCGCTAGACAAGAATTTGGAGTTGCACTGAACCAAATTTCTTAATGATGATGATGATGATAATAATAATAATAATAATAATAATAATAATAATAAACCCAAAAGACCTTTCTGTATTTCCCTAGCGCCAATCCTCTCTACACCCTTTGTCTGCGTGACTGGGAGTCATTTCTATCTGGATCTCCTCCAGCAATTCAATGTTCTCCTAGCCCTAAGTTCCCGACATCAGCATCTAACAAAAGCCCTTCCTAGTCCTGTTGCAAATGAACTACGACTGCGCTTTGGCTCAGCCTCCAAGCTCCGAACAGGGTTGCTCCATCCAATGGGTGTTCAGAGCCAAAGAACAGAATGTGAGGTGGAACTCTTTGAAACTGGTCATGGGGCTCTTGCCCACTGGGTGAATTCCTGAGCTGTTTACTTAAACTGGAGAGTGAATGTGCCCTGAACTCCTCTGACCATCTGAAGGAATTCTTAAGGAAGGAAAATCAGCATGGCCACTCAGTGTTACCAAAATCCAGTTTCTTACCTTTTCCGTTAATGTCTTGAAAGGCCTGATCAGTGGATGGGTCTTCACATTCTCATCCAGGGAAATTCCGTATTTCCATCCATTCTGACTCTGTAGAAATGTTCTCAGTTCAAATATCTTTGGCATCCAAAGAGCCCCGCTGTGTGACCCAAATCCCAGCTTCTATTTTCACTGAACAAATGGAATAATGGGTTGTGACAAGAGCTTGAAAATTCCCCCCAAAGTGTCTAATTGATCCTTTCAGGCCATCAAACTCTCTGCCCCCTGAATTGTAAACTCTGCTCCTTTATTTCTTCTTGTTTCAGCTGCTGTCCTCACTGCTTACTTGCCTGTGTTTCAGACAGAAGGAGGTTTCAACAGACCTGGGAACAATGCTTCTCAGGTCAGCAGCATGTCATGATCACAGGCAAGGAGAGAAGTCAAGGCCAAAGGCATGTGGGGGCTGGTCCTATCGCCCACTGCCTGGAGGGGGCTGACTTGATTAGCCCTGTGTGCCCGCCCATCCTACAGCAGAAATGTAGCAGTGCAACTTAGAGTCATAGAAGTTTAAGAGTTTCAAAATTCATTCAACAAACATCAGCTGAATGCCTACAACAGTAAGTGCCAGACTCTGTCCCAAGCACAGTCGATACAGAGGTAAGTAAGAGCGCCTGCCATAACCTCACAGCCCAAAGACTCCTGGCTGATCATTCTCAATCTCTGCCTCTGCCCCCTTGTTAATGTGTCTGTTTCTCAAGCTTCTGTTCCTTCTCCAGAGAACCCGCCCCCCTACCATAGATGTAATCCAGGCTCATGGTCCGCAGGTGGATTAATCTCAAATCAGTATTCCATCCCAGATATCTTTCCTAATTTCCAAAATTAATTAGGCTCTTCTTGGATGCCCACAGGTACCTCCTCACATGCCAGAAGCAGAACCTGGCATTTCACTCCTCTTAGGGACCCCCTCCTCTTGGCTTCCCTGCATTTCAGTGAATGGTACCAGTGTATGCCCACTTTCCAAGCCAGATGTGTGGGGATTTTCCTCGATGCCCCCTTCTCTGCACTCTCTCACATGTGATCAATTCTCAGACCTGCCCTCCCCTAGCTTCCTGACCAGTGTTTCAGTTCCAGCTACCATTGGCTCTCACCTAGATTAACGACAAGAGCCTTCATGCGGTTTCCCTGCCTCCAGTCCCGCCCTCTCTCCATGAATTCCATTTTCTATAAGGTCATCTGGCGAGATTTATAAAATCATGTGAATCAGGGCACTCTGCTGCTTTAAGACTTTTCTGACTCCCAGATGTCATCTTGGTAAAACCCAAACTTTTTGTGGCCTCTAAAGCTATCATGAGATCTTGCTGACTTTTCTAAACTCATTTCTCACCCTTCTTCCTCTGCTCTACTCTGTGATCCTACCACAATGAATTATGGTTTTCAAAGGCCATCAGACTCACTCTTACTTCTCTTCCCATGGATGGCAGTGCACTTGTTTCCCTGGGCCTGAATGATGACCCATCCCTCACCACAGTGTAGATGTCACCAACTCAAGGAAGCATTCCTGGACCTTTACTATTGACTTAGGAACTCCTCTTACAGGTTACATGCTCTAACCCAGTGCTCCTGCCCACTGCAGAACTAAACAGCCTGCATGATGGCTCGCTTCATCTGTTTACCCCACAAGACTGTGAAGCTCTTTCCAGCAGGGGAAAATACTTTCCTTTGCTAGATAATCAATGCCCACTAAGCAATGGTGAGTGGTTCCCTTATAACTGTGACGCTTAGAATCTAGTGAGAGAGAGAGAGATTCATCACTACTGTACCAGGAGAGGTACAGCTGATAATTGATATCACTGTATACTTCTTATAAATATATGAAACTACTGTAGAAACACTGTGAAGAAAATGAGTAAGATGCCAAGAAGGCCTACACCTGAGAAATTTGGAAACGAGCTACTTGAGGAATTCACTGTGACGGGTGGTTGAAGGATGAATTGGTGACTGCTGTTTGCATGTGTGTGGACGCAGCTGGGAACCTGACTCAGGACGAGAAGCGTTTCAGGCTCATGGAGAGTGTGCATGTTAGTGTGTGTGAGGGAGACAGACAGAGATACTAAAAGAAGGGGATGAGGCTGGAGGGGGGAGGGAGGAGGGACGGATGAGGCTGGAGATACAGCAGAGGCTGGATGAGGTAGTACTTGCTGCTGAGCCATGTTTAGGATTTTGACCTCTGTATTAAAAATGGTTAGAAGCTATTAAAGGATTTTAACAAGAAGGGCTGGGCTGGAAAGCAGTGGTAGAATATGATTCAATTTGCATACTGAAACTAGCACTTGCCAGCAGTGTAAAGAACATAACAGACAAAATGCACGTGGGCAGACTAGTTAGGGTGTTCTCACCAGCATCTGGGCAAAGGATGACTGTAGCCTGGACTAAAGCCATGGCAGAAATAGAGAGACCTACACAAATTCAAGAGGGACTAAGGAGGTAAAATACACATAGCTTTGTGAGAGACTGGTTATTGCTGTCGGTTCATGGAGGCGTCTCTTTCCCCTCATTCACAGACTGGCCAAATGGGCATACTGCTCCTTCGAGAGCAGCGGTCTGCAAACTGGAGCCCTTCGGCCAAGCCACCCAACCCCGTTTTAGAAATAGTTTTTTTGGCGGGGGAGGAACACAAGCACACTCTTGGATTTGTGTGCTGTTGTGTGGCAACAGCAGAGATGAGTGGTTGTAACAGAGACCGCCTAGCCCACAAAGCCTAAAATGTTTACTATCTGACCCTTTACAGAAGTGTGCCAACCCTGCTCTAGAATCACGAGGCATGAGCCCATTCTACAGTTGACAAGGCTTGTAGTTATCATCAGTCCCAAACAGAAAGTGATCAAAGAAGGAGAGCGGACCCCCGATTAATACAGAGGCTGAGCCAGTGGGTCAAGGTGTCCCTGCTCCAGGGCACACGGCTCCAAGGAAGTCTTCTGTGGCTTTGCAGGGGGCCTGGCTTCCCAGTTCCGCGCCGGAAGCCGCAGCTGAGCAATGGCCCCAATTCTTCACAGGCTGCCCACAGGAATCCTGGATGGCTTTGGCACATGCCTCCCACTTTGCCTGCCAGCACTAAAGGGCTGACGGAGCAATTAAACTCATTAAGCAGCCTGACCTCATGTGGTGAGGAATTTTAAACACCAGATGGACAGGCTGATTAATAAGGGAGTGTCTAGAAGTTCTAGCGCTGCCTGCCATAGGAAGATGTGTGTCATCCCTAGAATAAAATTCAGTTTGCTGGAAAAATGCAAGGGCACGGCTTTGAGTTTTATTTCCCCGTTTCCCAGGCTACATTCCAAGAAAAAAATTAATGAAAGCCTCCCGCCCCGCATTACGTGTTGACGTCAAAACCACGCAAGCATGTGCTCTGGGCAAACTCCAGAAAATGCAATGTTTAGAAAGGAGTTAACGCTCCCGGAATCCATCATTTTCTTGAGAAGTACAAAAAGCAGCACCAGCCATTGCTGCTGCGTAATTCTCCGACCTCCACCAAATCTGGGAAATTGCTGCTCAGGAATAATGAATGCTCTTGGCACAGCCAGTCCGTCACTGAGACAAATCGGGCAGATTTCCAGGATTGGACTCTTTAATGTTGTTGGGCTGTTGTTCCCCGCCCGTACCCCCCCCTCCCCCCGCAACTGTCAGTTGGAGGATAATCCCTACCTTGTCACAGGCCCATTTATCATGTGAATGCTCCGCGTACTTGGTGACGATGTACTCCCATTTTTCAGGCAAGGAGAAACTGTGAAATGAGAAAAAACAAAACAAAACAAAACAACATTATGACCTTCCCGAGCACTTGAGCTGGGTGTACAGCAAAGATGGCGGGAGCCTGTGATCAGAGGTCAGAGGTTGGACTGCTGCCCCACAGCTGAAGCGAACTTCTGTGCAGAAGGATGGTGTGTCCATGCTTGGTCACACACACACACCCTGTCTCATCAGAGGACCTCACTGCAGGAGCTTTGGCTGCCCAGGGGACCTCCCTCCAGCTGTTCCACGTGCCCTGGGCTTCCAGAGACCCAGCCTGGCTCTTGCGCCAACCCGGTACAGGTGAGAAAGGGAGAATCCCTTTTTTCAAAGACACTGAGTGTATCCCCACCACTCTAATCTGGGAATCAGAAAGGGGGAGACAAAAGAGCAGAGGGTACAAAATAGTGCTGGTCATCAACCTTTATGGATGCAGTGACTCATGTTTAAATATTAGAATGTGGTTAGGAGGGCAGACATCAGTTTCTCTGAGAAACAAGTCTACACTGCCTGGAGTCTTATGTGAACAGTCACCAAGAACGGGCATCCGAATAGGCCAATCAGACTCACTGTCCCCAGAATCTGAATTTTGAGATGTTTGAGACTAAGGCAGCGAACTCTTGTGGCTGATTCATCCAGTGGGGATCCTACTTGAAGGTTCTTTATTTGGTCACTCTGCCTTGTCTCCTGTCCTTTCTGAGGCTTGGTTAGTCAGCTTTTCACTAGGTTTTGATACTAAGTCACTGTATCCTTGCAATAAGGTGCTTCTCTGCTTAACTTTTAGCTCTGGTCACTCATATTACTAAAGAACCACACTATTGCCCGAATATATTATGAAGAAATCCGAACTCTCAAAATGACGTGGGACCATACACATCATTAGCAACCAACTGCTAGTGTATACCATCTCCCAGGGTTTGTGAAGGCATCCAGGTCACTAACACCTACTGTCATCCTCCAGCACATTTACGCTTTCCCAGGGTGAAGTTCTCCAAAGTCAAGGTCTGCCTTCTCTGGGGCCCTAGCGGGATTTGCCACGCCCCTTACCTCGTCTTTACGGTTGGTTCAATTCTGTTTCCCGCCAACCATTCAGCTCTAGGTTCCACCTGATGGAATGTGTACTTATTTACCCTCAAAGATGAATTTTATACATCACCAAAGCTGCCAACCCCTAGGAATGGCTCAGGCTACGCCTCTCATATGAGAACTCCTGCCACAAAATACAAGTCCTAGGGGCTCATATAGGAGGTCTTGCTTTTCCTGCTCATTCTAAAGCATTTTTAGAGTTATTCATTTAAAATGCATCTGGAGGGCACCTGGGGGGCTCAGTTGGTTAAGCCACTGCCTTCGGCTCAGGTCATGATCCCAGAGTCCCAGGATTGAGTCCCACATTGGGCTCCCAGCTCCGTGGGAAGTCTGCTTCTCCCTCTGACTCTCCACACTCTTGTGCTCTCTCTCATTCTCTCTCTCTAATAAATAAAATCTTTAAAAAAATAAAATAAAATGCACCTGGAGATGACCACAACACATCATCATAACTAGGAAAGAACTGTCACAAGACGAAATTGAGCCTATGTTGCCCAATATTTTATCTGTGGCCTAATCAACAACAGGGAGGAATGCTGGAGAAACAGAAGGAGGGAGGAAAAGACAGTATTTTAAGGTCGTTCCAAAATTCCAGGAAAATTCCACCATGGCAAAGAGTGGGTCCAGTCTTTCAAATGAGGACCCCATGCTGTTCTGTCATCATACCCTGAGGTCTTACTGGAGTTCAGCTGAGTATTATTTATAGAGTTGTTTTGATGTACGATGCTATTAGAACTACAGAGGCCTAATTCACAAGGAATGAAGATTTTGTCAAAAAACTCATTAATAAATTAATTGCATCATTTGTCAGGGCGATTCTTGCAATGCCTCAAGCGATATTAACTTGTGGAGAACATTCATCTGTTGTAATAAATAAATCACACACACCCCCCAAAAAGAAAGCCCCGAATCTAATAACACGGTATATAATCCGATATGGATGGATGGAACCTTCAAGAGTTGAGAACAAAATCCAGTGCCTGATATTACTTGTAGTATTAAGGGAAATGACCAATGGTGTTGTCAGGAGGGAAGGAAGGAAAGTTTCCATTTCTTGCCACCTTCTGAAAGAGAAACATTGGCCACTGGGCAAAATACAGGACCAGCTCAGAGAAGATTCTGGACTCACTTCATGGTGTTGATGGGTTTGGGGTCAAAGTTGCCATCCGCATCTACTGAGACCTGTTTCTCCAAAGTGGCTGAGATTCTGGTATCTAAATAGTCTGGCGGCAGGGCCCCCGCTATTGCACTGAGACAAGGAAGGGCCATTCGGAAAAGGTCAGGGTCATACTTCTGTGAAGAAAGACAAAGACCATTTAGCATAGAGATGAGAATGAGGGCTGCCCATGTGGAAACATTCAACAATTATTTAAAAAAAAACAAAAACAAAACAAACCATAACCCACATGCTTGCACTTACCCAGGTTAACCAAAATGGAGAATATATAAATTCTTGGATACTTTCTGGGGGAAACTCAGTGATCCCTGGAGAATGAAATGACAACCTACACAGCCCTCCTGTCACCATTTGCTTTAAGGTGAAAAACCTTAAATCAAGGTTTAAATCATCTCCCCAATAGTTAATTATAAGAGTATTTAAAGGTTACAGTGGTCTAGAAACTTGTCCGCCATAGATGGTTCTAGAAACTGACCCAAGCTGTGACTGGATGGGACAGGAGCAGCCCTGCCAGTGCCCTCACTAGCTGACATGGGTCTCATGTTGGTCTCATCAGCCCACAGCTCAGTATCACACCCACTCTCTCTTGAATGGGGCTGGGAAGGAATTTCAGTCAAATAGCACGGGGTTAGGAGCAGCTTTTGAGCTCCTCATACTAGACCGAAGGAACACTGGAATAAACAAAATTAAAGTGCAGGTCAACACCAATTGCAGGTGTACAGACGTTCCAGACTTTGGTGAGAAGACAAGACTCACTCCTTTCTACCTTTAAAGTTAACGGCCTCAGAAAAGAACCTGGGTTAAGGGGAGTGGAGGCAAGTGAGAGAGTCTGAACCGTATTTCACACAGACTGTACAGAAGCTTGGGACTCTGAGGCCCGCAGTTTTTACTCAACTTCCTGCTTAAATGCCTGGCTGTGAAGAACCTTCCCCAGAATGGCATGCGGTCTTCTGAAAAATCCCATGTCTCAACCTCACAGCAGCTGTTGGACTTCCTCCTCTCCATCTGGACTTTGCAGAAGCTGGCTAACAGAGGCCACACAATGTTAGAATGGAAGGAATGGGGCGGCAGGTAAGTCATCAAGACTGAACCTCGGACCTATTTTTCTAATTTACTGTGGAAGTCCTTCTCCCATGTATCGGCTTTGCGAGTCTGGCACGATCAGTTGTCTTGAGACCTTTCCTCCCCTGTGACGATTAGCAGAGTTCCTGTTCCAGAACGCTGGGGGTTAGGGGTGGCGTAATATGCTTGTGAGGTAATTGGCAATGTCCCTAGCTGGTGGCAAAGGCTGATAATATTAGCTACTGTTATTCACAGGCATTGGTCATTCACTGGTTATCACGGCCCTCCCTCTTTGTTTGGGAAGCACTGCCATTACCTTATGGGAGAGGGAGTCAAAAATCCCCCAGAAGAGCTTCTCTGTCAGGTGCAATTCTTCTTCCACAGCTAGCCCATAGCTCCCCCATCCTGAAGGCAGACAGTAATACTTCCAGCACTGTTCATAGTGATTCGTCAGAAGCTGAAAGGTGAACAGGATTGCACCAGTGAGTGGGACACAGAAGATCCACAGGTGTCCGCACCACGCAGAGGAGAACAGAACGGCAAGCAGCCCACATGAGAGTGAAACCAACTGCCGAAACAGCTGGGTGCACTGCAGAGAGGCCCCTGGACACCCCCTGGAAATGGGCTGCTTTCCTACCTGTTGCATTATGGCCTGAGCTGAATCCGCCTGATTAATTCTTGTGCTTCCTAATGTGCCCCTAGCAGTTGGAAAATGGAGAGGAACTCTTTCTACTTCCAATGAGAAGAAAGCTTCCAGGCACTTGAAGGTGGGAAGAATGCCTTCTGAGACATTGTTTATAAATCTAGAATATTCTGAATGATGCTGCTGTGGGAATGCTGGGGAGTATGTGGGTGGGTCTGAAGATTTTCTCTACATTCATTTTTACCCATGGCTTTCCTTGCTTTTCTCTTGAGTTACCACAGTTCCACATGTGGCCAGCAGAGGGCAGAAGTACAGCGCCAATGTTCCTATCCAGCAGGTAGGATCCACATTCTCTAAGAAAAATCCTGCTAGTCAAAAGACTTAAAGTGAGCTCACTGAGTGCTATTGATGCTGCTTCCTCAGGAGCCAGAACCCAGCTGACTGTAAAGGCCTGCCAGGGAAGCAATGCCAAGCTGAACTGTGAAAACCATGGTTTTCAGCTAAAACATTTATTGGGATTAAGATCTGAGAGAACAAGCCCTTGGAGGGTAGTGGAATCTCTGACAATACACAAGCTGTTTTCTGCTGGGCATGGAGACAGAGGATTGAACTCAAGGATTCTGGGAATTCTGTTTATCCCAGTAAAGTGCATTTTGAAATCGTTGCTTAGACTATTTCTGAGAAGCTAGGAAAAGTCCTGTTAAATCACCAGGCAGAATTTTCAGATGTGGCTGGTCACTGCTGACACGATGAATATGCAGATACAACAAGTATCTTTACTCTTAGGTAAAGATAAAAACGTTGTTCCCTTGGGTGGGCAGTTGAGTGAGGTACCTCCCATCCAGGCCCAGATGCTCCCTGTGCTGGTGATCAAATTTTTGTAATTTATGAAAAAATCATCAAAGAGACAACAGATAGGTCTATGGCTGTACTTTCTATTAGTAAAGGAAAACAGAGATAAGAATAAAAAACAAACAAAAAAGAGGGTCTGTTATCAAGGGAAAAAGAAGGCACAAGACAGTGTGGATGAATTCTGTAGGTTCTTAGGCTCTATACTTGAATGAATAATCACAAGGTACTCAAAGCTCTTTGAGGTTGAAGACATTCTGAAAACCTAATCAAGACAGAAAGTGCAAAATCCAAGTCCCCCTCACTAACTTCTACTAAACAACATGTAGTCAGTGGAAAGCAATTAAAGAAAACTGGAGCAGTTAATGATCTACTCTCTGCAACCCAGACACTCAAGAAGGGGTTTGATACAGTGGGCTGTATCTTGTTAGCCCTCAGCTTAAAAAAAGTAAAACCCGTTTAATGCATTATTTTGCCCCCCCAATTGTGAAGACCTCAAGTTTTGCAAGGCCAGTTTCTGTCCCGTGGATGGTATTTCTGTAACAATGAGGAGGTTCACCTTAAGAGGCATTTTGCAGTATTCGTTGAGCTGTGGCACATCAAAAACCAGACGTCGCAAGAGTTGCTGTAACATGGAAGGCCTCAGGTGACTGTAGTATGAAATAGAGAGAGAGATCAAATTAAAAAAATAAAAAAATAAGAAAGGAAGGAAAAATGAAAAAACAAACACTCATCCAAAATCATACACCAGAGCTAAGCTGTCAAACACTAAAATAAGATCTTGTGTAAATCACAGTCAATGATAATACTTTATTTTTTATTTTTTTTAAAGATTTTATTTATTTATTTGACAGAAAGAAACACAGCGAGAGAGGGAACACAAGCAGAGGGACTGAGAGAGGGAGAAGCAGGCTTCTCGCCGAGCAGGAAGCCTGAGGTGGGACTCAATCCCGGGTCTCCAGGATCACGACCTGAGCCGAAAGCAGTCGCTTAACCAACTGAGCCACCCAGGCACCCGATAACACACTTTAAAAAGTGAGTACAGTTGACCCTTGAACAACATGTCAGTTAGGAGTGCTGACACCTCCCCCACCCAGTCAAAAATCCATGGATAGCTTTTTGGGGCGCCTGAGTGGTTCCATCGGTTAAGCATCCAACTCTTGATTTCGGCTCAGGTTATAATCTCAGGGTCGTGAGATTGAGCCCCCTATCGGACTCCATGCTCAGTCAGTGGAAGTCTGCTTGGGATTTTCTCCCCTTCCTTTGTTACTCCCCAACTCTCTCAAATAAATAGATAAATCTTTAAAAAAAAATCCCCGTACAACTTTTGACTCCCTCCAAAACCTTACTAATAACTCACGGGGGACTGGAAGCCTCACCAATAACATAACAAACACACATTTAATATTATATGTGTCATATACTATGTTCTTTTTTAAAAAGATTTTATTAATTTATTTGACAGAGAGCTAGATCACAGGTAGGAAGAGAGGCAGGCGGGGGGGGGGGCAGGCGCCCTGCCGAGCAGAGAGCCTGATGTGGGGTTCTATCTCAGGACCCTGAGATCATGACCTGAGCCCGAAGGCAGAGGCTTAACCCACTAAGACACCCAGGCGCCCCATATACTGTGTTCTTACAATAAAGGAAGCTAGAGAAAATAGTTACAAAAATCATAAGGAAGAGAAATACATTTATAGTACTGTATTTATTGAAAAAAAATCCACATACAAGTGGACCTGCACCGTTCAAATTTGTGTTATTCAAGGGTCAACTGTATAGTTAAAACATAGAAAGAGGAAATGTGTGGTTAATGAGTTGAGCTACCTAAGGTAAAGTCTCATCATCAGGTGATGAGATGTTGTAGGGCCTATGAACACTCAAAGTATAATCATTGATTACGTACAAAGGATATAATAGAAAGAAGGTACAGTTGATTTTATAGCCATCTCTAAGGGCCAACTTTCTCTTGAACTTTTGCAAGGGATGAAGCTGGACCTGCCCAGGACATAGGTGGAATCCCAGGCCACTACTGGTGTGATCAGAAGGGAACTGAAGGCCCTCTGAGCTACTATCCCGAAATGCTCACTATTGGAATCCTGTCTTTTGGGTAAGGCTCTGTCCTCAAGAAAACTTCAAACAGCCAAATGCAGTAGCTAATTATAGAACCATTTATCAGATTATCAAAGAGATCGTGGCCTTGGGAGTTTAGGCAAGTAAATTTTAAGGTAGAGAAAGGAGAGATGAGCAGCACTGATTTAGCTTTTAGTTGTAGATTGCCAAGCCTTTTAAAAATCAGTGCCACCTCCAAGTTCTCTGCACAGAAAAGTGTCCGCACACATACACATAATTTAGCAAGTGTGTTCAGCCCGAGACCACCTGACTTCCATCCACAGATGGGTATGGAAGTAGCCGCAGAGGAAAAACTTGCCTCTGGCTCTCTCTTAAGAACAAAAACATTAGTTCTTAATCTGAACACTGAATACTTGCCTAAAGGACAGTCTCATTTTCTGGTCCACGAACCCTCAGGGCAAGAGCCTGAGTTGTGTCCCCCACTGCTCCACAGTGAGAGATGAGCTCAAGGAAGAGGTGATCAGAAGAGCTTGTGGCAAGGGGGGTGGTGGGGGGACAGAGCATATCCTGCGAGGAGACGACTGAAAAAGTGTGGGTGTGTGGCTAAGGCCTGCAAGCTTCCTCAGACTGGATTCACCAGTTTTTCAATTACACAATTAAATGCAGCTGACAGGGAAACAGCCAGGTGGGGGAAAACACAGGTGGGGGTACTTACTTGCAAATGGCAAGCAAACATTCTTCTATGGTGTCCCTCTGAGCTTTGGTGAGGGAACGGCCTTTGGAAAGCCTGTATATTGTCTGCAGCGTAGAATCGATGAGAGACGGGCAGTGTTCTGTCCCGGCAAAGAGAGGGGCGCACCTTGTGAGGAGCGGGAGCACGGCGGAACATAAGTACCTATTTAGGGCAAGCGCAGCCTCTGTGGTGCTCAGGGAAACCTAGGAAAGGGGATTGGGACACGGGTTCACCTTCCCAGGAAAGACAGAAAGCGAAGCTTACCCCGAGCATGGAGCTCCCATCTAGCAGGTGGGAAAGCCTACTCACGACAGCGTCTCACGGCCACAGGGCGAACCGCTGTCTACCTTGTCAGCAGACCTACTTCTCTTCAGCATTTTCAGTGGGCAAATACAGAGTCAGGTTAAAAGTAAAAACAAACAGAAGGAACACAAGGGCTTTCTGGCCCACATGATCTGTTTCCCTCAAAGAGGGATTCTAAAATCTATTAATGTCAGCTGAAGACGGGTCTAACCTAAGGCCAGCTGCCAAGCTGCTGTATTATTATTCTGCTTGAGTTCTCTTTTCTCACCTTATGGAGACTACCAAGTTGTCCTCTCATGAGTCTGAGATGAGCAAGAGGTTCTTGGACAAGCAGCCATCAAAACACTGGTTTGGAGACAGTTTTAGTGACAGAAAGTGGAGTTCTGACCCCCATCACTTAAATTATAGACTTTGTGAGCCATTCATGATCTGATGAATGGCATGAGGTGGACGTCATTAGAGGGAACCTCACTTTGCATGGGAAAAGGGTACACAGAATAGAAACTCAGGAGCCGCTCTCAAACTCTGTTGTAATTATCACTCACAGTGTTCTTTCTCATTCCTTTAGACAGGCTGGATACAAGGAATGCTCACTTAGTGACCCTTAGTCAAAACATTCTCGGCTACCATCTTGGAAAACTGAATAACTTCAAAGGAAACCTTGAGATCTCACAAATATGAAATCTTCTCCTTATGTCCTGTGATTATCACAGCCATTAGATCTGTAACTTATAACATGATAAACTGTTTTGAATTGTACACATTTCTGGGTATTCCTATTAATTATCAAAAGTCTGTCTTCTAATTATCAAAAGTCTGTCTTGATTCAGTAATCAGACTGAAAGAAATTGCAAATCTTTCACATTTATCATTTTGACAGACAGAATTGTCACAATGGGGAAGCACAGAGCTTCGATGCCAGTGACTTAAGTTTTCAGAAGAGCATGCATGTACTGAGGACTGAATGTCTGATTTCTTGTGCTGCAGATGGTGCTTACACCAGCTTGTGATGGGGCACCAAATGGTAGCATGGCAAGTGCCCTTTATTTGAGCTATAAAAAAAAATCAAATTATCTGATCAGGAACCTTGAGAATGTCTCACAAGTTAAAACAATTACTAGTTTTTAAATCAAGGAATTTATAGAAAAGCTCAAAACAAAAGTAGCTATAGAAGCACTATTTTAATTATCCAAAAGGACCATATGTTCCTGACACTTCTGTGGCTATACCACTTCTTGTCCCCGTGCCACAGATAGGAATGGCCCTCAAAACATTCTCAGATTGTTCAGATTGGGGCTTGTATTGCTTTCAATTGCAGGATGATCTTACATCCTTGTGAATAACTCATTCAAATGGAATCCACCCCAGTTAAGGTACTGGCTAGTTGATCACCCATCACAGAGCTCAGACTTCTATCTCTATTAGATGCTAAGTGGAGCCTTTGAAAGACTTTATGACTGATTAAGAAGACATGCTTCTTCTGGCTCTCTAAAAGCAACCCTACACTGGCAAGATGTTTTTAGACTTATGCTGATTGAATTATTCTTTTCTCTTTGGACCCAGGACTCTTGGTGCACTGTTCCTGACTTGGGGCATCATGCTTCTCTCGTTTGTAACTTCTGGGGCCTCCTGTCTTGATGTCTGTTGGTGCTGGATTCTTCACCCTTGACTTTCAAACCTGGGTTTGCCCCTGACCTCTGGTCTTGACCTTGTCATGCCCAATACCCCAAAATTGCTCGACTTGGAGATTACCTTTCCTGGTGGTCGGTGCATGAAGCTTAAGGAAGGAGAATGGGAAGAGTATTTCCAGGCTCGAATTCTGCCAGCCAGCCTTTTTCATAAGCAATAAGCCCTGGTTCTCAACTGAGGAAGGTATTGTCCCCAGGGGACATTTGATGATATCTAGACCTGGTTTTACAGGTGGTGTTACTAATACCTAGTGGGTAAAGGCCAGGAATGGTGCTAAATATCTTACAATGCCCAGGATGTGTCCCCACAACACAGAGTGCCAAGGCTGAGAAACTTCCAACAGAGGAACCTGGATTGAATATTTGAGGTCAAGTTTACCTACATGTAAGTCTCTGGCACAACAAATTAGGATCTTCCATTTCTTGGTGCCTCTGTTTTCTCACCCTTTAAAGCAGCCTGTTAACACGTAATCAGTTAAGTTGATAGAAAACATTCACTTTGAAATCCAATGTCACCAATGTACAAGGGTGGGAAAAATATTTTTTTCTTATTTTTGCCACTTACTGTATCTAGAGAGGCAGAGGCTCTTAAGTCGGGTAAAAATCCAACCTCAAGCAAGTGGAGCAGAAATGTTTGATCCTTAATGCCATAAACACGATCCAAGAACAGCACCATGGGTGCCTTGTGGTCAGGGCAGAAGTTGGCTGCCATATCCGGCTCGCTGATGGACCCATCTGAAAGAGACACAGAGAACTTCACGTCCCCTTTTCTATCTCCACAGTCTCAAAGGCAACACAGAGCATATCTGTCCATGCCTTGTTATCCTAACGAGCAAGAGGAATACGATCCTGGGCTGAAGCCAGCTGATCCTGGCTTGGGAAAGCTGGTTGTTCACATTTTTGGAATTTTTGGAGCCAGTTGTTAGGCATACTCATTATTAAAGTTAAAATTTCCAATTAAGTCCATTATATTTAGGAAGGTGACAGATACTCCAAGCCTATCACCTCCTAATGGTCTTACTATAAATTATACTCCTGAGGTAATTTCCATCTACTTTATTTGCATGTTGGAAATACAACACAATGGTGTGCCACATGCATTCTCTTTCCAACTCTATGGCTCAGGGACACGTATTGATAGCTTGCAATGGACCATGGTGAAAAGGCTCACAACACAGAAATGGGCAAATGCCAGGAATCAGGGCTTGAGTTTTTGCTTTGTTGATTGAAGACATAAGAAAGGAAGGGAAAAGATGTAAGGTAGATTAAGAGTGTGTCTTGTCTGTAGCCATCGCATCATAAATAGAAAACTGAGGAAATAATCCTCATTGTATTTGGAAATTATTACCCGATTTAGGTGAAACCGAGCACAGATCATCCAGTAATTCTAACCTTATTTTGATTAAAAAGAAGTTCAAAGATGAAGTGAGGAATACCATGAAGAAGATAAAAACTGCCTGACCTGGAGAATAAAGACAGGAGTTTGAAAGAGGACACAAAAGGAAAACAGTCTTCCTCCTGATGTTAACATCAAAAATGAGGGGAAAATGCCTCTAAATGATCAAGCTAAGGCAGAGCGTATTTACATACTGTACTTCAGAAGTTATTCTGAGAGCTGAGAAGGTTTAGTGCTCTCCAGCCCAGAGCCTCATTCAGCACAGGGATCAGGCAGGGCAGGCATCTGGCAGAAGAAGAAAGCAACAAGGGAAGGGATCTTCCTGACAAGAAGCTGCCTGCCTCTCTTCTCCTGGACACCAGGGGGAGCTACATCCCAATGGCAATGACTGAATTCCTTTCACGCATACCTTGTATTCTGAAGAACAGTATTTTTCTTTAAAAACTTTTTACTTTATTCATTCATTCGTTCATTCATTCATTTAAGTAGGTCTCAATGCGGGGCTTGAACTCACAAGCCTAAAATTAAGACCTGAGCTGAGTTCAAGAGTTGAGACACCCAACAGACTCAGCCATCTAGGCGACCCTACAAAACATTTTTATAAGATGTTTTGTGCTAAAAAAGTTTGGGAAATACTAAGTTCAACATTTGTTTTATCATATGTTTTTTCAAAGGCTCTATAATCTCAGTGTTCTTCATAATGGACGTGTTATTTTTGAGACTGATGTCACCAAGACCGAGGAGCAAGAGATCCCAGCCTTTGTTTACCACAAAGATAAAAAATTAGACAGCTATCTGTGAACACAAAAACCACTGGAAGAGCTCAGGAGTCTACTTGAGAAGCTTGAGCAATACAGTAGAACAAAAATGCCGAGAATATATGCACAAAAAGGTGAGGATGCATTTTGCCGGCCTCCTTGCAGGTCAGTGTCAACCGAGCCGAAGCTCCACAGCTACAGAGAGTTCTCTTCACTGGAAAAGGAGAATGTGGTGGACAATCCCCTCCTCCAGCCTTTCAGGGCACTACCTGAAGTACAGCCTTCAGGTTTGCCCCACTGGAGGCCAGTGAAGCAGAGGTGTCTCAGAACAAGAGAGAGGGGCAAGGGCTATCCGTATCAACCATGCCGTGGGAGCCACCGTGGCTTTCAGTGACCTGCTCTGCACAAGACCCCAGCAACTCTTGCCACGGCGGACTCTCCAGGTTTTGTATCTGCAGATTCCCAGTCACCTGGGTCTCTTCCCACTCCCATCCTCCCTCCTGCCAGAACCCAGGATCTGCCCTGGCAAGTAGTCCTGGGCTCTGCAGCTGTGTGACTTCAAGAGGTCAGCCAGACCCTTGTAGCTGCTACCCAGTGCTGTGTGCGCCCTTGAGTAGACTTTCATCAGCAGCCTCTGTTGCCATGCACACACCCAGGGTGAGAACTGCAGCCACTGGGTGCATGCTGACATACAGGGCCCCTCAGATGTTCGTGGGCCCAGCCCTTGCCTTGCCTCTGGTCAGTGGTCTGCACTGCTCGGCTCATTCGTCGCTAGCACCTGCAACTATGAGCTTGTATCCCACTAGCCTGAGTCTTGCCACTGGCGTCCACTGCTGTGCACTCGTGGCGAGACCCTGCAGCCACAGACATGCGTGTCAATAGCCAGGATGCACACAGGTGCTAGTGAACCCACAGAGTTTGCCCAGGTCCTTGCTGCTGGTCCTGGCTCCTGCCACTCCACATGTGCCTGTAATCGGCTAGCGCCACTACACAGACACGTGCAGCTGGTCCCTACAGCCGAGTGTGTACACACCACCAGCTCCAGCTCCCAGGACTGCCTAACCTTGGTTCCAGTTGTGAGATGTGGACTTCCTGCTGAGGAAGCCAACAGCCCTCACAGCTACTGAGGATCCCAGCAGCACTTGCCAGGAACCACATGATGATCAACGTGGTGGCTTGAGCTTCCAAGACATCATGCCCCCACCCCCAGACCCAAAGCCAGTACCCAGCCCTATACTTGGTGCCCTGTCCCACTAGACCTGGCCTCACAGCACACTCTCATATGCGCTGCCCCCATGCAGATGAAGGTCTTTCCTTACCAAAATCAGTCCATTATGTCTGGAAGAGGTGACTGCTTCTTCCAGTGTGCAGGTGTCTATGTGAGGCTATAGGTATCACAAAGAAGAAGGGAAACAGGACACCACACAAAGAACACAGTAACCTTCTAGTAACTGACCCCAAAGAAATGGAGATACATGAATTCAAAATAGAACAAAGAATTCAAAATAATTATTCTCAAGATTCTCAGAGAGCTACAAGAGAACTTAGGAAAACAATTAAATGAAATCAGGAGAATACAAGAAGAAAATGAAGTAGAAAACATAAAAAAACAAATATTTTGTAGCTGAAGACTACAATGACCAAATGAAAGAATTCATTGTTCAGAGCACTTCAACACCACACTGGGCCAAGCAGAAGGATCAATGAGCTCAATGAAAGGTCATTTGACATTGCCCAGTAAGAGGAACAAAAAGAAAAAAAGAATGGAAAAGAATGAAGAAAGCCTATGGGATTTATGGGACAACATTAAGAGAAACAATCTACACATCACTGGAGTCCCACAAGGAGAAGAGAGGGAAAAGAAGTAGAAAGCTTATTTAAACATTTTTGAGAACTTCCCAAAACTTAGGAGATCTTTGACATCCAAGTTCATCAAACTAAGAGGTCATTCCCATGTACAGAATGGGAGAAAATGTTTGTTAACCCTGTATATGACAAGGAGTTAATGTCCAAAATATATAAGGAACTTAGTACAACTCAAAAGCAAAAGACCCCAAGTAATCCAATTAAAAATGTGCAGAAGACATAGACATTTTCCCAAAGAAGACATCCAGGTGGCCAACAGATGCATGAAAAGATGCTCAATATCACTCATCAGCAGGAAATACAAATCAAAACCACAATGAGATACAACCTCATACCTGTCAGAATGGCCATTATCAAAAAGACTAGGAATGACAGATGCTGGCAAGGATGTGGAGAAAAGGAAACCCTTGTGCACTGTTGGTAGGAACATAAAATGGTGCAGGTCCTATGGAAAACAGTATGAAGATTCCTCAAAAAAACAAAAAAAAACTGTAACTGCCATATGATCCAGCAATTCCTCTTCTGGGTATATACCCAAAGAAAATGAAATCACCATCTCAAAGAGATAGCTGCACCTGTATGTTCACTGCAACATTATCCACAGTACCAAGACATGGGAACAGTCTGAGTATCTGATGATGGGTGAACGGATAGAGAAAATGTGAATGCACACACACACACACACACACACACACACACACACAGACACACACAAATACTATTCTGCCATAAAAGAGAAGGAAATCTTGCCATTTGCAATAATACGGATGGATAGATCTTGAGAATATTATGCTAAGTGAAGTAAATCAGAGAAAGACAAATGCTGTATGGTCTCAAACATATGTATAATCTAAAAGCACTGAAATTATAGAAATACAGGGTAGACTGCTGGTTACCAGGGGTTGGGGAAGGTGGGAGAAATGCACAGATGCCGGTCAAAGGGTACAAACTTTTAATTAAAAGAGGAGTAATTCCAGGGACCTAATGTACAGCATTGTGACCACAGTTAACAGTACTGTATTGTATCCTCAAAGGTTTCTGTGAAAGAGATGAAATGTTCTTAATATAACAATAAAAAAGCAATTATGTAAGGTCAAGTAGGTGTTAACTAAATTTATTGTGGTGAACATTTGCTATATATATATACACATATATATGCAAACATTTGGCAACATTTGATATATATATGTATCTATAAATACACACATACACACATATATGAAATCATCACATTGTACACCTTAAACTTACATGTTATGTATCAACTGTATCTCAATAAAGCTGGGAAAAATGTGATACACTCCAAAGCATTTCCCAAACTGATTTGACTTCAAACTTCTTAACACATACATCAACTAATATTTTCTACAAAAAACATTCCTTGAATACCAGTTTGGCAAACATTGTAACTGAGTCATGTTATCTTTTCAATTTCTCCACCTGCCAGGAAGAAACCACCTGGAGAGCAGATGGAGGGAACTGGAGAAATGGAATGCTTTGGGGAAAGTCTAAGTTTGTCCCACCTCATTAGCCTCCTTCCAGAGGGTTAGAGTGTTCAGAGGACCGTGAGGTCTAGAATGGCTCTATCCACTGGGTATAGGGTACAAGAGTCTCAGACAAAGGGAAGCAGGGAGAGAGCAGCCAGCTGGAGCCAGGAGGAGAGAACTCCTCACTGCCAGAAAAGGAGCAAGGCCTTCCTCAGTGCTGCCTATGCTGCGAGGAGGAGCCTGGAAAGACAGACCAACCTCTGCTCCGGTAGACCGTCCTGCCCTGGAATGAGTGGCCCCCTGGGAGCCGGCAGGACTCAGCCTTCAGCTGCTTCTCTTACCTTTGTTCAGGGAGGGCAGCTTTAAGGGGATGCTGATGATCCCGACCAGGTCCTCAGTGGGGACCAGGGAGCGCAGGATTGACCTGATCCGGATGGCTTCCCCCTTTCCTGTCTGGATAAGCTGCAACACAGGGATGGAGAATGAGATTCAGGAGGTTCCCAGACCCCTTCCCCACCCCACATCCAAACCTCTGGCAGCGACATTGTTCTTAAGGCCGGATACGTTTCTATAGTACCCTAACTGCTACAGACACTCATGGCCCCGGGGCACAAGGGAGCGCTCTCTGGGCTCTCCACCAGAGGTGCTGCTGAGGGAATAGCTCTGACCAAGGGGCTCACTTGATTCCTTTGCTGTGGTCTCAATGGTCAGGCAGTTATGGGGTCAAGTCTCTGCAGTGAATGGGAGGAAGGGGGGTTGCTGGGGCTGCTCAGTGTCACTGCAGTCTGGGGAGTTCTCAGTGGCCATGATGGAAGTGTTGACACTGTGGCCACAATTCTCGACTTCAGAATTCAGTAAAATAGAGAAATGACTGATGGATTTCGTTTCCTAAACGTCTGATTAATGCTTAGGCTGAGGGTGGGCGAGAGGAATTTAGAGGATGTCAGAGAAGATTTGGGCGTCTCAGTGGAGTTACCCGAAGATGAATAACCTGGTATGTTCAATCATGAAGGGGCCAACCAGCATGTACAGGTGCACACGCCCCTCAATGTGGGGAACACACGGGAGCAGGGAAATGTCTGGGCATAGGCTCTCAGCTGAGAACTGAACTGTTGTGAGTTCAGGATGGAATCTGCCCCGGTCAGCTGGATGGCATGCTGGGACATGGCTCTTGGAGGTCCCAGGGGGAAAATGCCTTTGAGCTCACCCTAGCTGTCACCTCTCATTCCTGTGGGTAAAGGACAGGCTGTCATTGATGATGGCATCTACTCTCCCACCACCACTTACAGAAGGGCCCAAGGGAAGGGTGCTGAGAAGGGGTATGTGTAATTTGTTGAAGCAGAGGGGCAGTAAGGAAGGAAGGACCTCCTTCCTAGATCTGATGGGCTTAGCATTCTCGTGAGGGTGTCTTCCTGAGAATAAGCCAGCTGTGTCACTTGCTTCCTGAAGTGAGGACAGATGATCAGGGGAGCTGACACCTGCCCCATCCTGCTCCCAGACTGAAGAATACCCCCGTATTCCCCTTGCATTTGTTTAAAGGCGTAAAAATGTGAAGATGGGCCTTGTGGATAAGGTTGGTTTTTCATATAGTAGGAACCAGAATCTTCAGTTAAGAATTCTGACCAGGCTCCCCTATCAAGATTTAGACTTTCTTCTATCCACAGTACTTTTAACCTAGATCCTTCCATATTGTAATAGTCTCCCTAAACACATCGACATGGATTTGCAAATGGGCTAGACTGTATTTTAGGCAAGCCCATGACATACTGGAAGAAAAAAAAGAGTGGATGCTTTAGTTCAGTGTCCTAACTTAAGGGTCATGACCGATTAGTGGTTGTAAAATCAAATTAGTGGGTTGTGACTTGCATTAAAAAGCATGAAGTAGATCAGTACAGAATGGCAAAGAGTAGAGTGCAATGTCTGTACCAAGGGTAAGTTTTGCTGGAAGATATGTAGACTAGGTTGCAATGGAAGTTATTACTTCTTACTATAGCTGAAACAATTTTTTTCATCAAAAAGTTTGAAAGCCACTACTTGAATTGGTCCTGTCCTTGGTTAATATTTTTAAAAATACAACATATCCACTCTCAACTTGTCAATGACTGGATTCACAGTCTCTCAATACCAGATACTGCTGTTTCCATCAACCCAATCTGCACTGCAAGCACTTTTTGAGTGTGATACCTTGGAATAATCCAACAGTGAGCAGGGTAGAGAGACAGGTGGGCAGCAGAGCCTCGAAAGAGCAACTCCAACAGTTCTTTTAAAGAATTACCAAGTACATTTTGTAATTAAAAATTTTTAAATATTTTCCATTTTGATATAAAAAGCAATTATTTCCTCCCTTATGATGTGAGGTCTTCTGTGAAATAAGGTCACTCTCTCTCTGCCCCATGCAGAGGTGAAAAGGGAAGAGGAAGAACACAACTTTTTCAGTTAAAACAGCAGGCCTGAGAAGGCATCCCATAAAAACAGAACCATCAACCAAATAGAAGCTGGCAAAGCTTATCTCTGGAAAATAATCAAACGTGAACCATGGAAAGAGACAGCCTCTCTGGTGACTCACACTATGGGCACTGAGAAAAGAGGATTTCTCCATGTGGAGGGTCCTAATGGCCACAGTCAAGAATCAAGTTGGTCACACTGTCACCATATTGAAGGACATGGAAACAAAATTTTTAGAGGCTTCTGAAATGAAATGTGTAGGGGATGTGTTCAACTAGCACCACAGAGAAATCACAGGCACAGAGACTTGCTCAGGAGTCATTCCTTTAGAAAACTGCAGAATCAGCTACGAGAGATAGAAACGACTTTTGATGTTAGCTGAAAGGAACTGAGAGAAAGCGTGTTAGCAAAAGCCACAGACTGAAGAAGAGTACATTCAGGGAACCTCCAGTGCTCTTCACTCAAGCCCCTCAAAGTTGCCCTCTGGGAACTCACGTGCATTTCGGGCGCACAGCGGCCCAGGAGATCTATAAGAGCTGAATAAAAAGACATAATGGCGTTGCCCATGTGCACGATCTCTTCGTCTTCACTGTCCTCCATGCTGTGGAGAGAGAACCAACATCGCGGAGGTGTGAGGAAGTCTGGCGGCTGTGGCCATGTTATTAGACAGGAGCGGCTTGACATGGGAACACTCCACTCATCCTGAGCATCACACAGCCTTTCCCCAGGATACCTCCTCTCCCAACAAGGTGGTTTTAATTAGTAAGCTCAAAGGACCCAAACATTTGTCCATGGAATTCCTAGGGTTCCCTGAATTTTAAGGCCTAAGTACTGTCAAGAGCTGATCTTGCAGACCATACGTACCCAGAAAGTGGCTCAGCAATCCCCAAAGTTCCTACCAAGCACTCATCCCATTCCCCTTCTCGAATGGACATGGAAAGCAGACCGGACAAGGAGTCAGGGCGGGTAAGCCATGTCCTGGCTCTATCGCTAAGAAGCTATATGACCCAGCCTCAGTTTTTTCTCATGCAATGTGAGGAACGTGGGGCAGATTATGTTTTCGGTTCTTTCTGGTTCTTCCAGATCACCAAACAGAACAAATAACCATAAATAAATAAATAAGCCTAGCTGGCTAGACAGTTACCAGACAGTTACCCCCATTGAGTCCTACACAGTTTCTAGATTCTGGGGTCTAATCTAGAGGTTCTGATAAAGGAAAGGGGGCTGGGCATAATCCACCAACTACATCCTGAACCTTTAAATACTGGGATTATTGATGCTGTGATTTTTCACATTCTGCAGCTTTCTTTTTTACCTAAGGAATCAAATCAAAACACTTCCAGAAGGGAAAGTGGAAGGTACTACTTTTTTTTAAAAGCGAGGTAAGAGGAGGCACTGAGGTTTAAACTCTGAAGGGAATAGGCTGAAGTGAGGCCATGGCCAGAACCTTAGTCGGTCCAGACTTTAGCTTCTGGAGCTTCCTTCTGCAGTGCTGCTGTAGGGAGGTGTAGTGTGGCTGAAAGAGCTTGCGGGTATCGTGACCTGCCCATTGGTGCAGGAATAGGAGAAATGCAAGGAGGTGAAGGCAATCCTGGCCACCAGGCTCATGGGGAGAGTCAAGACAGCAGTGCCCTTCACAAAGTGATTTAAAATATTTAACTACAACTATAAAGAACCCGTGCTTTCCTCACCAAGGGGGGAGTTACTGACATGAAACTTCCTTAATAATCCAGGTACTGACCATCTCTGGGAACTCACCAACTATTATCAGGGCCACAAGGCACTTCCATTCACTTACACTTCTCTCTTGAATCCCTGAGAGGGGAGGTCGAGGGCTGGGTTCTCAGAGATCTTAATGGCTCCCTGCATGGCTGCCAGTAGACCGTTTCCTCCTTCACCTCGCAGCGCTGGGCCAAAGCACTCCGGGCGTCTGATGAGCAGCTTGACCACGACACTAGCATTTTCTTCCACACTTTCGCCTAAGGAAAGGGGGCATTATTTCCTTTTTATTGGAAAAGACGACCCCAGAGTTTATTTCTAATTGACGAGATTGGGAAAACAGTACTGGCTTGAGCTCGTCACTCATTTGTAAAACTGGAGGTAATACTGGTGAAGAGAAAGGTGAGTTTTGATAAATTAAGTCCAGACTTGCTTTTTGAAGTATTAACAATTACAGAACAGAATCTTTCAGTCATTCATTTATTCATTCATTCGACAGAGAGAAACACAGCTAGAGAGGGAACACAAGCAGGGGAGTGAAAGAGGGAGAAGCAAGCTACTTCTCAGCAGGAAGCTTGATGTGGGGCTCAATTCCGGGTCTCTGGGATCATGACCTGAGCCAAATGCAGACGCTTCATGACTGAGCCACCCAGGTGCCCCAGAATCTTACTTTTAAGTTCAGGGTTTTGTACTGTGATTATTTCACTACATTTAGATGCTCAGAAAGCAAGAAATGCACTACCACGTATTCTCCAGATTACTGATTTACTCACAGGTGACTTAGAGGACAAAGAACTTGATTATCTTTGTTAACTCCATGAGAAGTTGCTAAAATCTATCTCCTTCCTTCCCAGAGAAGAGGTAAAATGGTAACTCAAGCTGATGTGCCTCAATTAACATCTGAGGAAACAACATGTCAGGCCCCCAGATGTATTCTCAGAGTGTAAACATGTACCTCAAAACAATCAAGTTTGTGCAAATGGATACAAGGGCGTTTCTGACATTATTTACCCAGATAATCTACTTGGTACCGTTATCTTGGTTATTCCTAAGTATCTCTCTGGAAAGCTGAAGGTTGGAGAACTGTATTCTGCTGGTATTTCTCTTTGGAAGAACATGGACAACTAAGACAGGGTTTGTTTTCCCAAAGCAGTGGTGAAGCAATGGAATGGGAACACTTAGGGAGGGGGAGCCAGTGCGTCTCAGAGAAAACACTTGTCACCGAAAGCAATTTTACAGATTGTTCAAACAACTTCATGAAACACACTTTCTGTCTCAGATGAAATCTTAATTTCTGTTGAGAATTTATCCCTGGGCTAAGACTCTGAGAAAAGACTTCTTTGATGTTGTGTATCGAATGAAGGCTGACAAAAATTTTTCTACACGATCATCAGATACGCTTGGAGAACTGAGCTAACAGAGGTTTGCATCTTGATGCACTGCTGTGTTAATTATTTATTCTTGCCTAAAATGACTTCACATCTTAGCAGGCTAAGACAATAACCATTTATTATCTCATCGTTTCCGTAGGTCAGGAATTTGGGCGTAACTAAGTGAGGTGGTCCCGGCATGGGGGTCTCCCATGAGGACGCCGTCAAAATGTCAGCCAGTACTGCAGTCTTAGGAAGATGTGACTGGGCCTGGAGTAGCAGCTTCCTTGTGCATGTGTGCATGTACACACACACACACACACACACACACAGCTGTTGGCAGAAGGCTTCAGTTCCTCACCATGTGACCTCTCCATGGGGCTGCCTGAATGTTCTCACAACATGCCAGCTGGCTTCCCACAGAGCAAATGATCCGAGACAATAAGGTAGAAGGCGCGATGCCTTTTACAACCTTGTTGCATTCTGTCACTTCTGCTATACCCTATTCATTACAAGTGACTCACTGAGTCCAGCTCATACTCCAAGGGAGATGAATCTATCTTTTGGAGGGACATGCTACTGAAGAATTTATAGATATATTTTAAAACTATCACAGGAGTTAAGCTCTGTTTAATGAAAACTTCTATGAATCAACTTAGGAGTGGTGTGAGCAGAGCATTCAAATGGGAATCCAGAAATCTTGGCTTCTCTTCCAGCTTTTGAGCAAATCACCGTGTAATCAAGCATTCTGCACCATTTCCCTGGGTCTTGCTTGCCCTATGGAGGTACTCAGGCATCTTCTGGTCTTTTAGAGTGAGTCTATTCATCTACCCCCACATGCAGAGATTTCCCCCATTATGTCCAGAGAATCAGAGGGGCTAAGCCTGCTGCCCAGTGCTTGAAATCAAGTTATACTCTCACATGAGCTCACACTTGAACACACTTGACATGACTCACAGCTCTGGAAATTCTACCCTACATCACAGCTATAGTCCTGGCCTGGAGCTTGGCCTGCTGACATCCTTTTTTTAATCACCCAACTGCCTACGCTGCAAGTAAAATTCAAGATTATAAATATACGGCATATAAGTTTTAGAACTGTGTAACTAGTTTCAGAAAAGTTGTCATTCAACTGAATTTGAATAGCGCACTGGCATGCATTCACTGCCTTATAGCTTAATCCTTTAAAAGTCTAAAAGTTTTTATAAAGAAGCTCTTCTCCAAGTTTCATCTAATATGTAAAACAGAATTTGTTTTTATTAAGCCAGAATCCACATGAAGAAAATTCTCAGGAGATGCAAAAAGGGTAAAATAATCACAGTGACGATACTGTTGAAAGAATCAATGGAGGAGAGAAACCAAGTAACGTTTTGCAATTTGTGGAAGATAAAATGATGATGCTAAGCCTTGGGGCCATGCTTTGCTATATTAGTCAACCACTAGACAAACCTAGCATTTATACTTGGCTCAATTTAATCACAGGAGGGGCACTTAATGAAAAGTGCCAGGAGAATCTACATAATTGAGACTAAATAATCTCTCAAACAGTTACAGACAACTCAGAGTTTACTACTTTCAAATGCTGTTAGCCTCTAAAACTTAAATCCATGCTCCCAGGTGTCATTTTTCATTATAATAATGAAGCTAAAACTTGGAAATTTTAAGTGTCAAAAATGGACAAAAATCCCCAGTCCTGTTTTTCAAGCTTATTTAAATATCATACTGTGATTCTTTCAGTTCTCAGGAGGGAAACACCATGGTCTTCACCAGCGTGCTGCCATCGGCCTAGCTCTTTCCACACTGAATAGTATCATGGAGTTTGATGGGACGTGGACCACAACGTGCAAAAGAATTTGAAAAACTGAGACTCTGAGTTCTACACTGAGTTTGTTATTGAAATTCATTTGCTCAATTAACCTTATTTTACCTGAATCTCAGGTCTTCTGAGCTAAGCTAATTGGGTGAGCTGTTACAACTGACCCAGGAAGCCATCCTTTGATCACTGAATTGTGGACGTTTGTGGGGGTGCAGAGCACACCCTGTAAAAGGAAGCACCTGGAGTTCAGCCATTGCTGCTAAATGGAGAGAGGTCCAAGGAAGAGAATTTCCAAAGGCTGCACAAGGTAGGGAAGTAGAGAAGATGGCATAATTAGGGGAGAGAGAGAACATCCCAATTACCTGTAAATCGGCAAGATAGACTGGCAAACAAACCCACTATGGGGAAGCTGAATATTTGACCTTGAGGGCATTTTTCAAGGGGGAGAGAGATCTGAGGTAAACTAGTTTTGCCCAAGGGCTTACACAATGTTTTTGCTTGAGTTCCAAAATGAATAATGAACTTAATAAGAGTGTGAGGGTTCTCAGCTCCTTTTTTTTTTTTTTTTAAAGATTTTATTTATTTGACACAGAGAGAAACACTGCCAGAGAGGGAACACAAGCAAGGGGAGTGAGAGAGGGAGAAGCAGGCTTCCTGCTGAGCAGGGAGCCCGATGTGGGACTCGATCCCAGGTCTCCGGGATCATGACCTGAGCTGAATGCAGTCGCTTAACCAACTGAGCCACCCAGGCGCCCCAGCTCCTTTCTTCAAAGGCTTTCAACACTGTCTTCACATCATTATCTTCTTTCAACACTCCTGACAAGTTGGATGGAAATGGCAATGATTCTCCCCATTTTACCCTGAAGCAGTCATTCTCATCACAGAGACAATTAGTCGTGATGCAATGATTTTACTTTCAGCCCATCAATTTTCTTACTCTCAATGGTCTAACTACAGTCCTTGCTTGGAATGTCTTCTTCCATTACCTTCACATAAACCCTTGACCTAGATAGCTCCACTTCATTCTTGGAAGCCCTAGAGGATATGGTCTTCTCAAACACCCTGCACTCTTCCTTTAATCATTGAACACAAGTACAATGAATAAATTTTTTATCTGTATCTGTTTTTTTCACCAGACTATCTATTTAATAAGCACAGGACCTATGTCCACATCATCTAACCCTGTATGCTCAAGCATCTTGTTACCATCTAATACATCATAGACATTCAAAAATTTTTTTTGAATAATGAATAGACTCCATCGAGTCTCAAGGCAGAGACCTGAAATGACAGGATGGAAAGCTGAGGGTGACTATCTGTGACCGCATTACCAGATTAACTATCGCCTTTCTTTACAAGAGCCTGGGCTGTCCATTTCCTCAGATTTCAATCAGTCTTAAGGAAAAGAATATAATCCCCAATCAAGTCTTAGTGCAGTAAGAAAGATCACTGGAGGCCTAGTAAAAAGGCATACAGAATGCCTTCATTTACAGAATCACAATGGAGGGTGATGGCCAGGACCCAGTATCTTTTTTTGGTAACTGCCAACTTTGATAGGGTGGTTGGCAACTTGCATGAACCAAGTCATTCCAAGTGGTTGAGATATATGATCTCCTCCTTAGGGCTTTCTAACATACAGAGGAAGGAGCTGGGCATATGCTGTAAAGTACTATGGCAGCACAGAGCAAATGAGGAATGTTTGCCCATTTGGTCATTAATGCAACCATTCATTAAGCTCACATTACTCACTAGTCACTGATCCAGGTCGTGGACAAGTGGTATAGAAGACAGGCTAATCCTGGACTCCAGAAGACCTAGAAGGTCTATACCCATGCAACAGAGCTTCCCAAATATCTTGCAGATATGTAAGCAAGAAATAAATGCTTATTATTCTATGCCATTGAGACTATAATGTTTTTGTTATGTAGCAGAGGCCAATTAACACAGGCTGAGAGTAGAAACAGGGAAATAGTTCCTATGCAGCTGCAGTGGTCCAGATGGAAGACAGTGATGGTTTGGAGTAGGATGTGGCAAGGAGAGATGGAGAGAAGCCCAAGTTGATGGACTCCAGGTAACTTTTAGACATTGAATTTACAGAATTTGATGTGGACTGAATGTGGGGATAAGGAAAAAGTCTGAATGGAGGATGCCACTTAAGATTTTTGAGTATCTGCAAGGTTAGTAGTGCTAGCTAGGGAGATGGGAAGGGTAAGAGAACAAGTTTGGGGCAGATATACAAATTAGGCCCTAAGATCTACAAAATTTGAAATGCCTATTCAACATTCAAGTAGGGATACTATTACACAAGTCTGGGGCTCAGGGAAGATAAAAAGGATGGCACTGTTTATTTGGGAGATCATTAGCAAACATGGAATTTAAAGCTAAGAGACTGAATGAAAGACTTGTAGGATAGATTGATATAGTAGTCCAGAAATTCTGGAGGTTATTATTTCGGTCCAGAATCATGCTAAAATGTTTCCCATGTATCTACAGTTTGGATCCAAATGACTTTTCATGAAATGCATTAAATAAAACTTGAGACTGAAACCTGGAGTTAGAGTTGAGGTGTGCCCTAATAGAATAGAGTCCACCTGTTAAATAAGAGCATTCTCATCGAGTTGATGAAAATCGGCTTGTGATGAGTATGAGGATCATAATATTGTCACTTTGGGGAAATGATGTTGATGAAGCAGCTTTTACCCTGCTTTACTATTTCAGTTAAAATCCACAGTATTATGTAGGTACCAAGCTTTATTTGCCACTGTTATTGATAAAATTATTGATAAAGAGCCATGTACAGGGGCGCCTGGGTGGCTCAGTTGGTTAAGCCACTGCCTTCGGCTCAGGTCATGATCCTGGAGACCCGGGATCGAGTCCCACATCGGGCTCCCTGCTCGGCAGGAAGCCTGCTTCTCCCTCTCTCACTCCCCCTGCTTGTGTTCCCTCTCTGGCTGTGTTTCTCTCTGTCAAATAAATAAAAATCTTAAAAAAAAAAAAAGAGCCATGTACATATGGATTCAGAACATTTGGGTTCATTCCAAAATGCTCAGCCATCATCACTGCTGGGATCCCACAGGCAGCAGTGGAAGAGAAATAATTTACTTGGCATGAAAATAACAAGGCCACACAGCTTTTCACCCCAGCCAGATTTCCTCATTTTGGTGCTCATTTGCCATTGGCTTCTTTATTTTGAGGAATTTTCTTATTTTCTCTCCTCTCCTTTCTTCTTTCCTCCTTCCTGCCACCCTCCCTCACTCCCCTCTTCCTTCCTTTCCTCCCTCTTCTTCCTTCCTTTCCTCTTTCTTTCTTTCCTTCCTCTTTTCCTCCCCCCTTCTTTTTTTTTATTTTATTCAGTTAGCCAGCATATAGTACATCATTAGTTGTTGATGTAGTGTTCAACAATTTTCTATTACTTGTGTCGTTTTGACTATCTCTGGGCTTTTATAATTTCACTTGAAGTTTTTACAGATGGAGTCACATTCCTTGTCTTTGTTTCTATAAGCCCATCTTCATCCCAATGACCAACTTCCTTCTCCTTTTCAGACATAGGGATTCAAGAAGGTCCATTGGGAGAATGAGGAAGGTGGGGTAGAAGAGATTTCTCAAGCCTTATATTTGGAGAGACGTTGTAACTCAGACATTAAGTACCTAGCCCCCATTAGTTGTATCTCAATTGCATCTCATATTCTGTCTTCTCTCATCATGATAGCCTAAAGTGTCTCCTGAGTACAAAATTGTGATGTTGTTTATAATTGTCTTAAACTGTTCTTAAATCTTTTACTGTTGGTCAATTTTTCAAAAGTTTGCGGAATCTTTCCAACTATATTGTAAATGGAAGAATAGGAACAATGTCTCACAAATTTTAACCCTAACCATCCCTAGTCTTCATATCAGCCACACTCCCTGACTCTGATAACATAAATACATGGATGGAAACAACCCGGCTGATTCTTTTAAGCATCTGTATCTACTGTGCCCTTCAAAGGTACCATGCTATTTTGTGCTTCTGACCTTATTTTTTCCTTCCAGCTTTAACTGAGATAAAGTTGATATATCCTAAAAGATTCATGTTTCCTAGATTAAGGGCCCATGAGTATGCTTTGACCACACTACTCTGTTCAACTCTGTCCCCTTGTTTCTTCAAGATGTTATTCAACACTGAACTTTTCCCCCAGGTATTCCCAGATTCACTCTACCAGATTCCAACAAGCACTGTCACTTTTGGCATGCCCGGAGCCACACGTGTCACTCTACAGATAGGCGTGGTTGGTTACAGAGTTTTCAGTAATTACTCCATGTATGTTTCTCATAATTCCACTTAGGTTTCCTCTGTTTCTGGCTTTGGCTTATGCCTTCAGGGTTGTTACAGCATGGCTCTTATTACAGCTCACGGACTGTCATATACACTTCACGCGTCAACTAATGGGTACCTAAGTTATGGCCACTGATGACAAATCTGCCTAGGAAAACAGACTCAGCAAATCTAGGAATATCGTGTCCCTCACGACTAAGTTTATAACCTGGGGAAGATATCACTAAAATACTCCAGGGACTCAAAGGAAGCACAGAGTAACTTTTCCCTTTTTCATGTGGCTTGGTAAGACATCTTTCCTCCTTGGAATCTACATTAGGAAAGGATTAATCAGACACCCAGACGCATCTGTGTCTAGACTGGTTATAAAGTTTACAACTGCTGGGTAAATAGAAGCTTCTCAGCTTCATTACTCCCAGAGTAAAACACAACCCAAGGCTTCTGAGCAAGCTAATAAGAAAAGTGGAGAAAATTATGTTTTAAGAAGTTTCTTTTAAAAACAAATCTTGTTTAAGAAGATTTAATACAAACATTAAGAGAGACTAAGAAAATAATTTTAGAATTTTCCAATTCTATTATTTTGATATAGCAAGAGTCTTTGATTTGGCTTTAAAAAATTTGTTTTAAAAAACATTAGTAGCAAACAGTAATTAAATAATGCCGCAGTTTTTGAACAGCTCAAAGGAGAAAATGCTGTTTCTCTTTGTTCATTCATTAGAAACACTGTCCTACCCAGACAATACTGCACAATGGTGTGAGTAAGGTTTGGCCTCTGGGGCCAAAAAGCTGCAGTTCAAATCCTGGCTTTACATCCTACTAGCTGTGTGATTCTGGGCAAGGTACTTAACTCCTCTAAGCAACTGGGTCTTTCTCTGTAAGAGGAAGAAGATAACTGTACTCATTGGATTTTTGTATTATGTGAGTTAATACGTCTAAAAGTACTTTGACCAGTGCCTGGCACATGGTAAGTGCTCAATAAGGGTGAGCTGCTATCATCACCCACCATCCTCACCAACTCCATCGTCACTCACCCACCCACCACAGTCACCCCCACACTCCACTATGACAGTCCACCCCTCAATCATCACATCTCACCACCATCCACTAGGACCACCCCTTTGTCACTCCTCACTACCCACAACCATCACCTTGCCTTTCATCACTAACCACCACCCACTTCAATCACCCCCCACACCTGCTATGACTACTCAACCATCACATACCCTCAACAATATCATCGCCAACCACTACCCACCATCAACCACCATTGCCACCTGCCACCACCTATCATTACCCATCATGACCACTCTCCACACCTACCACACCCACATATAATACCTTTATCTTTCACTGATGAGTAGAGGCTACAAAAAGTCCCTCTTCATCACTGTTTAGACATGAAGACTTATAAAGAGCTTTGAGATCCCTAAAGAATCTACTTCTTAGAGTCTTCCATTTCAAATGCCCTAATGCTCTTGAAAGACCATGAACACCAATGACAACTACCATGACTGCAGACCTACTACATTTCTGGCACTGTGCTAATCTAAGTTTCCCATGGGTTATATCATTTAAGCCTTATAACAACTCTGTGAAGTGCACACTATTGTTATCTCTATTTAACATATACACACAAGCACAAACTGAGGCTAGGAAAGTTTAAGTAACTTGTCTAAATTTGCAAAGCTAGTAAGTGACAATATTTGCACCCCAGACACTCTGCTGTCTGGCCCAAAGTCTTTCATATCACTCCGCTGTGCTCAAAGCACTCTTTCTCCTTCTTTAGGGGTTCAAGAAGATTCTAACGTTTCTTTCTCATGCTCTCCATCTTTCTTTTTTGTGATTCCCCTGGGACATCTACTCCCACCATTTAAACTACAGATGATCTCCAAGTCTCTTCAGTCCCTATCTGCTGACTGACTGATCTCTATCCTATAGCCCAAATCAGGGCATCCCATTTTGGGGTCACACACTGCAAAATCAATGAATTGTTGGTCTGAATGAAACCAAGCTCATTACCTTCCATCACAAAGCATTTTCTCCTTCTAACATCTCCTTCCCTCCCTCTCTCCATCCCTCCCTCCTCCCCTTTCTTTTCTAAGAGAGGAAGTGGGGAGGAACAGAGGGAGAGGGAGAGAGAAAATCTCAAGCAGGCTCCACGCCCAGTGTGGTGCCCTGCATGGGGCTCAATCTCACAACTCTGAGATCATGATCTGAACCAAGAGTCTGATCTTTAACTAGCTGAATCACCCACGCACCCTCACATCTTTATTTCTTTTTCTCCCTAAGCTTAAATCTTTAAGCATCAATGTGACTTCTATTTATTTTTATCAACACACCCAGGCCCAGTCACCACAATCATCATCATCACCTAGTTGTAGAAACACGGTCTCTCTAGTTTCTTTCAAATATATCTCCCCCGTTCCATTCCTACGGCCACCCTTATAATTTAGAGACTCATTATTCTCACCTGGGCACAGAAGTTCCCAGTAGTTACTGTCCATCTCTCTACTTAAAAATATTTCCCAGTTCTCTGCACACTGAATCTAAACTTTTCAGCTTAGCATTTAGGTTGTTATAGTTGTCTACTTACCTTTTAAACCTTCTCTCTTGCCACTGTCATCCATCTCTCTGTCCTCCAGACCAACAGGTCACTCTATTTCCTGAGCACAGCATGCTTTAATCTTGAGTCCACTGGTCCTGCTGCTCCCCAGCTGGATCACATTTTCTGCATCCATGCATCTGGGGAACTTGACCTTTTGAAGCTCATTTCTAATATCACCTCCTCCATGAGGCCTGCTCTGATTTTATCAACAGGATGTGAGTTTCCCCTTATGAAGCCTTACATCACTGTGTCCCTGCCTTACTCTACTTATTATAATGACCTTTGTTCATGGTCTACTCCCCTTATTAGACTATACATTCTTGGGAAGCAGAAGCTATTTATCTTTTGCCAAAACCAAATGTGGCCTTTATATTATAGAGACTCAATAATTCCTTAAATTATAATGTACATACTGGGGCACCTTGGTGGTCCAGTTGGTTGAGGTTTCATCACAGGTTATGATTTCAGGGTCTTGGGATCAAACCCCTGCTTGAGGCTCTGAGCTCACATGAAGTCTGCTTGAGATTCTCTCTCCCTCTGCACCCCCCACTCATGCTCTCTCTCCAATAAATACACCTTTAAAAAAATAAAATGTATATGTTTTCTTACTGATGGGCCAATTTGCTAGATTTTGTTGTTTTATGAAATTGCACTATAGAGAATATGTAAATAAGGCATAATACAACCTGAAAGCAAAGAGAGTAGACTAAACATTTTGGTCTAGAGTTTAGTTCAATATGGTCCTATGTAACCAGCATAAGCAAGTGTTGGAATTCAGGCAATCTTGATGAGAACAGAGCTGATAGATTCCTCTCTAGACAGTCCCACTAAAATGACTCATAAAGCTCTTGATCTTGTGAAGGTGGCCAAGATGAATGAATACATTAGTCCTGGCTTGATTTGATTTGTATCATATAGTCTACTCAGATAATTTAGTGAGATTTATGAATCCTTAAAAACCATTTAAAATTTTTCCCTATTACCACAGTAACTCTGAATTAATTCTGTACATGTGGTCATTTGGATTGAAAGTGCAACAGACTATTAGAGGGATTCACTGACCCTTCATTTGCCTCAGAGCAAATGGAATTCAGCAATGCTGGCGATGAACACGTAGGGGCACTGAAGGGTATAGAAAGCAGAGAAGACAGGTGATCAAGAATCTGGCCAGATGAGACCCAGGAAGAAAAGAGGGGAGAGGGAGAAACCAGGATAGGGGAAATCATTCAAATATTAAGAGTACAACGTATTACTGTATAGGAAAGTGAACAGGTGGGATGGGGATGAAAGGAGACAAGAAAAGTACACAGGAATATAATGATCACATGGTGGCAATATACTTTGAGATAAACTCTTCTATTTAGAACATTCGGTAGGGTTGCTCATGAGCTGCAGTACTACTTTTTTGCAATCTTGTAATGAGCCAATTTGGATTTGTTAGTCTGGAACTCCAAACTGGGAGAAGGGAGAAGAATCATAATTCTCATGTGAATATAAGTAAATTACTATTAGAACAAAATCTTAGGCGACAAGGTACATTTTCAGGAAAGCAGGCTACTTAATTTTATACAATATTCAGTATATTAGAGTCAGGGAACTAAATAATTTTTGTAGATTTGGAGTTCATTATAAATGGGAAGTACTTTGTGTTAAGAAGAGCAGTGTTTAAGATCGCCACAGAAATACTTCTCTCCTGGGAGTTTAGTTACCTCTTGTAGTTATTTATTCTTCATTTTTATACATGCATGTATCCATTCATCCAACAGTCTGAGGATCGGAAGGCACACCTGCATTTAGCTTTGTGAAACAGGTGAGGTAAAGATATTAATAATCCCCACTTCTACTGACAGAAGAGGTACAAAGCAGGGAAGAGCCCTAGCCTCTGCCTTCATTTTCTTGCTGCATCTGGCACTTGAGCTCAGTACTCTGCCTTCGGGCGCTATTCTTGATCCTTCTCTGGCCTGATTCTCCCTAAGACTGTTCTGCCAGCTGCCACTTATAGAAAGGAAGAAATGCAAAGGACCTCTCTTTCCTTATATGTCCCCAAGTTTATGTTATCCTAGATCTGAGAGGCATGAAAAATCTGGGACTCACTGTTCACAAAGACGGCAAACCTCAGGAAGGACAGGTAACGTTCCCCTTCAATGGGGTTCCAGCCGACATCAGGGTATCCTTTGGCTAGAAGCATCGGGCAGCTCTGCAGGCCACAGCCTGCCAAGTAGGTCACCACCTGCCAAAAACAGTACAAACGTAAGTGTCTAAGTGTTTTACAAGACAGCTGTCAGGCCTGCAAAATCCTGGAGACAGAAGGGCTTTCATTCTGCTAAAGGCTACAGAGAGCCCCAAACCTTCAAGTTAATAATTCAGTAGGTTTGAAACTAGAACTTCCAATCATTACTGTTTCCAAGTAACCAGGAGGACTGATTATCACTGTTAGGGAGGAATACTCCGTGAGCTCTCAGTTCTTTGGTTTTCCCAGTTTTGGCAAGAAGAAACTGCCATTTAAACACAGCCCTAATGGGGCAACCTGGCCAGCTCAGCAAGTTAAGCATACGGCCCTTGATTTTGGCTCAGGTCATGATCTCAGGGTCATGAGATCGAGCCCCACATTGGGTTCTGTGCTCAGCAGGGAGTCTGCTTAAGATTCTCTCTCTCCTTCTGCCCCTGCCCCCACTCACATTTCTCTCCTTCTGCCCCTCCTCCCATGTGTGTGCAGAGACTCACACACTCTCTCTCAAAGTTAATAAATAAATCTTAAAAATAAACACAGGCCCAACTAGGGGGCATTTGGGGAGATAATGGGTCTAGGTGGGCCATGTTCATTTGGTCATGTTATCTCAAGACCAAATTATTCAGTTGACTCTGAGTGGGCCCTTGACAAATCGGGGATCCCTACTTAAGTTCCACATTAACAATCACGGTTTCAAGTAAAAAGCCTAGATGTTGGGACACCTGGGTGGCTCAGCGGGTTAAGCCTCTGCCTTTGGCTCAGGTCATGATATCAGGGTTCTGGAATCAAGCCCTGCATTGGGCTCCCTGCTGAGCAGGGAGCCTGCCTCCCTCCCTCTCTGCCTGCCCCTCTCCCTACTTGTGATCTGCCCCCCCACTCTGTTGAATTAAAAAAAAAAAAAAAGCTAAGATGTTATGGTTGGGATAGTGAATGAGGATAGCATGGCTGGCCAGGTAAGGGCTGGGATTAGTAGTTTTCTCTCTGCTTCCAGGTCACTGGATCTCAGCCCTGTGATCTTGCAGAATAGTTTAGAACTTGCTTACTTTTTAGAAGCTGTCAGGCAAAAAAAAAAAAAAAAAAGCCTGGCAAATAGAACTTTGCTTGAAATGCAGTTGTTATTCTGATTTATCCGTTGACATTTTCTGTGTATAAGGAGAAGGGGAAAATCCATGGGGCTGCAAAATCCTCAAAGTCATTCATTTTTGTATCCCCAGAGACCAGCACACAGCAGATGGTCAGTAAGTGGTTTTCAGATGAATCATGTATTTGCTGATGTCAAATACTCAAAGTCCTTTTGTAAGAATAATGAATCTAAGTCACAACTCATAAGAAACAATCATCACATTTTTTCCTTCTTAAGCTAGTAATGATACTGTCTGCATGGAGCTTGGGCTTGATTTGGCCTTTAAAATGTCAGGGAAACATCAATAGAGGCAGGAATTTGGCAGTGTTTTCAAGCTTACAGGCGCAACACATCTCACTGGCCACTGAAATAAGCGTGGGGGGGGGGATGGGGGTTGTTATTCAACCTTAAGGGACCTAATTTCTTCTCTGACCAATGGAAAGGAAGAACGGCAGCATTTCCCTCTCCTTTCCCTTCTCTCCTAGGAACCACGCTCAGATGATTGCCTGACACTGGTCTGAATAAAGTCCCTAGCATGTGCTAGGCTGGAAGATGGAACAGCAGACCTCATCCTGCCCTTCACTGATCTCCCTAGGTCCCCTTTCTCCCCTTTGCCAGTCTCCTGGCCTCTCCGTATTCCCTCCTACATCTTCCAAGGGAGGCTTAGGGTCACTGTCAAGCATGGTCGTTTCAAAGACTGAACCACAGCCGAGGAGGGGTACTGAGTACTAAAGCTCATGGCACTGCCTTGTAAGAGAACCATCAACCTCTTCTTTATACAGACATCAGTTACCTCACCAACAAAAACACCGAGTTTGTTTTTTTTGAGAGAGAGAGCGAGAGAGAGAGAGGGCGCGAGCTGTCTGTGCATAATCGCATGTGCGCACAGAGGGGGAGGGAGAGAGAGAGAGAATCTTAAGCAGGCTCCATGCTCCCTGAAACAGGGCTCAATCTCACGACCCTGGAGATCATGACCTGAGCCGAAATCAGGAGTCACACGCTTAACTGACTGAGCCACCCAGGTGCCCCCCAAAACACTGAGTTCTTGAATGCTGTTTCAGGGTATGTGGAGCTTCTGACTGAAGTCTGTCTCACTAGAAGCAGACCAAGAAGAGCCATGGTATTTGTGGAAAAACATTCACACCATGTACTGCTGGCTGCCAGAACATTTGAGTCTGTGTGTGTAGGGGAGGGGGTGTGCCTTGTTTCAGATCCAGTCGGCTCTTCTCGCTAAAATCAGGCTGTGTTTTCTAAGAGACAAGTCATGTGTCTCTCTTCTGCTTAAAGCCCTCCTATGGTTTCCAGTGCTCTTGGCTCTCCGGAGAGGTCCTAGCATAGGAGACGTAACAGTACAGGCTGTGGGGCAGACTCGGATCCTGGCTTAGACACTTAACAAAGCCCATGACGCTGAGCACATTAGCTAACCTCTCTGTGCCTCAGTTTCCTCTCCTATTACTGGGAGTACTAACAAAAAGGCACTTTCTGAGGGTCATGGTCATGTGAGCTATTCAGAGGGGGCCCAGACCCACAGTGACCATGGGAGAGTATGAACGTCCACCATGAATGTAATGGTAGCATCAAGCCCAATTTCCTGTCGTGCCTTCTCACCTCCCCCAAGCACTCCCCCAAACACCCCATGATTCCTCACATCTACTTGCCCAATTCTCAAGCATACCATGCTCTCCTCACTGAACCTCAAACATTTCTGGCATATTTTTCCCAGTGGTGTGGCCGCCTAGTTTCCAACCTCCCCTCAGTTCATCACTCTTCTGAGTGACCCTCCTGATTCCCCTGGTCATGGGGAGCAGCGCCTCTCCCATACCCTTCTAGACTCACTGTTCTGTGGGTGACCTCTTACTTGTCCCCCTCACCACATCAGTCTCTTTCACATTCAGAGAGTGCACTGTGAATCTCGGCAGCCACCCAGTCAAGGAAACAGCCCCAAAAATGAAGAGGGAAAGATGTGGGTGAATCAGCCTCCAGTCATCGCCCGCGGGAGTGCGTTTCACAGTCCCCATGTGGGGCAGTTCAATTCTCCCTCAGCTGTTCCTGAGGGGAGGGGACATGTGGACCTCCTTCCTCCACATAACAATTATACAGTTTTCTGTCAGGTTTCTTTCTTTAGTGTGTGGACTTAAAAATTCGATGACACAGAACCTTATTAGGATAGGTTTCTGGTAGTGTTCCATGTGGACCAGTGAGGCTGGGCCTCCACATGCAGAGAACACAAATATCCAGGTACCTACATCTATTGGCTCCCCCTGCACATAAGAGATGTTCTGGTCCTAATTATTACACTGCTACCACTTACTCACTTTCGGCCACATTTTCATGGAGTGCTGAAGAGCTGCTGCTGCTTCTTTTTTTTTAATTTAAAGATTTTATTTATTTATTTGACAGCAGCAGATGGAGGGAGCCAACTTGGGGCTTGATTCCAGGACCCTATCATGACCTGAGCTGAAGGCAGACCCTTAACCGACGTAGCCACCCAGGTGTTCCTGTTGAAGAACTCTGAATGGAGACCCAGTCTTTGGTCTGCATTTCCTTGCCTTGGCTGTGCCATAGGCTGAAGAGAACAGGCACATTGCCTCCCCGGGGCTAGTTACCTTCTCGAGGTCCGGTTCCTCTAAGCCCAGTGCTAGCTCGTTGTTGTCCATCACGGAGGAAGCTGCCACATCCAGTGGGGTAGAACCTCTCATTGAAGGGGAAGCTGAGGAAGGAAGAGAGGGAAGAGAAAGGGATGGGGGCCTCCCAGTGCTGAGCTGAGACTGCAGTGCCTGCTCATGGTCAGGAGAGGGCAGCAAACACACGAAGCCTGGGTCCCGTGGTTGTTCTGAAGGGGCTGCCTGCCCAATTTGAGAACAGCTCTGTTTGTTATCCTTGTCCCCACACTCATTACTGATTGGAAATATGGAGTAACTTAGAAAATCAGTTCACAGAATTAGCCGGGACCATGTATTTTCAAGTACTTTTGTAACATGCTACTTCTTGGGAGCCCCACTTCGGTCATCACTCAAAATGTAGAGATGCCACTTAACCTAAAGCAAGTCAAAGGACTTGGCCATTTCTAGGGCCACCAAACAGAATTTAAAAATAGCTTCAAAGAGCAGTAGCTCATATTATAGTTACATCAGGTCATCAATGTTGTCTTTGATTTTCCTTTGTTTGATTCTTAGGCTAGAATTAAGGAAAAAAATTTTTTTAAATAAAAGGTTCTTAGTCCAAGGTTGTATTTGATAAATCAGAAACTTGAGATTTGAGATTTCACATGGATGCAGGTGTGGTTTTGCATCTTTCACAAATTCACTTGGTTTACATCTAGGACAGTGAATAAGGCATAGGCAGCGTATTGCTTTTCTGGTGATGCTGATGCATTTACACTGTTTATCCACAGGTGCTCTTGGCCAGTACATCTTGCAGCTTAGGAGACACTGCTAGTTGGCTGATGAGACAGGTATGCAGCCGACAGCAGGCCTGCCAAACAGGGGTTGGATCTCCGACCCTGGTCTCATTAGCGCTGCTCTCTGGTCAGCAGAGTGGGCTGCAGGTGGGGGAGCTGTGCCCCCAGACTCTATCTATGGTCTCAGGCAGCATCTCAGAAGCCATGAGCCACTGGTCCCAAGGGAGACAAGGCAAGAAGACTCTGTGACTACATCAGCATGAATCTGTCACCAGCGCTGGTGGGTACCAACATCTCTCCTTAGGTTGGACAGCAGAGATCATACTGTCACTTATTTATTTTTACAACAGACAGGTTCCTTCTTATATTTAAAAACACCCCAGCAGGAATGTAGCTTCTTTTCCTTTACCTCCTAAGTGGTCAGCAGGGGGAGTGTTACCTCGAAGCCCAAATGTGGAAGCTATAAGACCACCTCACCTACCTAGGCCAACACTGCTGTTCTCCAGCAGGTAACTTAGATGCTCAAACATGGCCTTCTGATTTTGTCGGCTAATTCGACAGAAATAGCAGAGGAAGCGGCAACAGCTAGCAACCATTTTCGAAAAAGCAGTCTGTAGGGAGAAGAAGGAAGGTGTCAAGGAAGAGAGTCCAGTGTGAGTCCTTTCTGAAAAGTCTGACTTTCAAGAGTCTTAGGTTGTGTAATCGATGGACTTCCACTTATCAATACTGGTGTAAGCCATAAACAGTTTGGAAAATGAATTTTCTCCTAACTTCCAGTGTTTTCCAGGACTTACTCACTTAGTCCAAGATAGAGAGTAGACACCTGAGAAGAGGCTTCCCAAAATATTGAGAGCTAATTTCAGTTCCTGAAATATCTTTCTTGCAAAGAAAAAGAAGGCCAAACAAGAATTCTAGACACCCTCTGATGTCACATGAAATTGTGTGATCCTACATCAGACTACTGTTTCCATCTGGGAAGGGAGTGAACAGACCTCTGATGAGAAAGTTCAGAAAGGGAGATGAGTAATCCATCAAAGAATGCCCAGCATTTTATCAGACCTGAGTCCTCTGGGTAAAGGCAGGCCCCTAGAGTTGTGGGGGCCTGATGAACATTGCCCTCTTAGACTATTGAGCCTTTCCCAGTTACTTCTTTTTTCTCCCCTAGTTACTTTTGTCCTTGATGACTGCTCTCCAGTGGGCTCCCATAGCACCTGTAATCTGATTCATACAATTTAGCACCGAGATGCCATCTTATGTTACTCATGATTGCACTTGGCTTCTCTCCTTAACAAAGTAATTAGCATCTCTAGAGCCTGGTCGTGTCTTATTTTGATCTAATAATGTTCAGTAAGTGGTGTCTGTGTTAACCTTGCTCTGGATCCTAGAAAGTCCTTCATTTTCCCCTTTAGAATCATGGGGCTGGATGCTCTCAAAAGTGAGGTTATGGAACCTACATGCTACCTGCTTGCTGAGCTGTGCAGACATTTGTTCAGGGCTCTCTGCAGAGGGTCCACTTCCCCGAGGGACCAGAAGGAAGCAAGTGAGTGAGAAGGCTTCTGGTCTTCCTTCACACGCCCGCCTGTCAATACTGGTGGAACTGCTTTGCAAATCATTCATTCCTAGGACCCTGGCACATATGAAAACATCCTCCAATCTACTGCCTTCAGACCCGAACTCAGAGAAGCACCGCACACAAGTTAGGATAAATGTCCAGGGAGCTCCCCCTGACAGTGTGCTCATTACTGGGGGGGAGGGGGGTGGCCAGGAAAGCTGCTATCTTCAGGAGCTTGGTGCACAGAGTAAACACGTGCACTCCTGAAGGCATGCTGCCAGGCTCGTTAAGACCTTGTTCTGCTTCCGAGCAGCATTCTTTTCACCCAGCCCCAAACACACCAGGCTCCTAAGTGGAACCCGGAGGAATTCCATCTTAGAAGGAGCAGGGCTGAAGGGTATGGGAAGTAAATTTAACAGGTGACCAGCCTTGTGGAACGAGCGGGGAAAAGCTCTGAGCCTCAGGAGCCAGAGTTCTTACAGTGGCTCGATTCCATTCAGCAGCACTGTTTCCTCTCCTGGCTATTGCCTGACATTAAGCACATCCCTCCCACTCCTGCTCCCCAGGAAGGGTTGCTGAGGCAACGGACGGACGCCAGCCAGGTGGCCTCGAAACAAGTCACCACACGCCCCCGCGCATGGCTCAAGTCATGGCTGGGCTCTCCTTGCAGCATTACCTGAGACTTCTCTGCACCCAACACGTTCACCATGACCTCCATCACCGTCTCGTGCATGCCAAGGACTCGCATGAGGTTGGGATGCTGGTAAAACACCTTGTTGTTCATAATGTCTCTATGGTAAAGACGGGACAGAGACTTCAGCACTTGCTTCTATCAGTGCTGTGAACATACACAAATGCGCAGGCACACTGGGGGTAGTAAAGGGATGCAAACATGATAGGCGGGAAGGTATAAGAAGGTACTAGGTCAGTCAGAATATATGTGGAGTGCCTTTTTTAGCTGATAGAAATATTTTGTGCTCTTTTATTTCTATGAAGTACTTTCTTTGAGACATTTTCTTCTAATGACATATCACAGACTTGTCCCTTGGTCTTTTTTTTTTTTTTTTTTTTTTTTTTTTTGATTCTAGTTATTTGACACAGAGAGAGTGAGCGAGCACAAGCAGAGGGAGTGGCAGGCAGGGGGAGAAGCAGGCTCCCTGATGAGCAAGGAGCCTGATGTGGGAATCAATCCCAGGACCCTGGGATCATGACCTGAGATGAAGGCAGACACTTAACAGACTGAGCCTCCCAGGTGCCCCTTTCCTTTGTCTTTTTGCTTGAAATAGTTTTAAGACAGCCCGAATTACTGGTTTTCTCTTCCTCTATGTACTCAGGGTCTTCTATATATTTTTTTCCTTCTCTCATCCTTAAATCTAAGTCTTTGAATACGTCAGTTTTCTTAATGATAGGGCTGTACCCCTTTCTTAAAGGCAACTGTGTATCAGGTACCCGTGACATTTGCGGTGGCAGTCCTCAAAAACCAGTGAAATTAACAATGAAATATTTAAAAAATGTATTTTTAAATCATTCAGTATAAATTCACACATAATCAAGCTGCAGGCAAATCAAAATGCAGCAGCAGCCTGGGACGTGTCTGTGTGATCCCTCTCCGGGTGGTTACTCTCAGCCTGTCCTCTGTCCCCTGAGTGCTGGCCCCTGTTAAGAGGAGAAAGCACCAGTTTTTACTGCTATTAGGTCTATTGCCAGGACCAGGGAACAAGCTAATTCTGCAGCTTACTTTTCCCATAAGAGTCTCTTCATTTCTAGTACATGCATGATTCTTCCTTGCAAATGAATTTGAGGCATAAGTCCGCCCCTCAGCCCCAACCCAGGGATCCCTGAAGTCCTTCTTCCGGGGCTTGGCGGGGCGGGGGTTCCTTCAGTGTGCTACTCCAGGGCAGTGAGATGGAACATGGAGCAGCAGGAAGGGCATGGTCCTAGTTCTTAATCAGTAATATAGTGGGCTGGCTAGTCAAATTTTTTGGGCTTTGTTTTTCTCATCCACTCAATGGAACTTCACCACCTAATTACAGGAAATCTTTTTTGATGTCTAAAATGCTGTCTTTTGACAGCATGGCTTCTAAGGAAGAGCTGTGAGCTATTGTTACGGGAAAGGTGCCTCGCAGAACTGACAAAAATGACTCTCTGGGTTAGTCCCAGGCAAAGGGAGGGATCAGCCGGCAGTTTCTCAGCGGGAAGTCTCAGAAGGATTCCAGTCAAAAGCCCAACTGCTCAAAATATGTCTCTCTTGTTGAGATGAACACACTGTTCCTTCCTCTGAATTGTTTTCCTTGCCTCCCTGGGGCTATTTCCTTCAGAAACACATCAAATAATGGCTTTTCTCTAAGACTCCTCCCCACTGTTTCTCGCAACGTCTCTTCACTTTGGTAGTCTGCAGTCTGGTGTCCTGGTTCTCAAAGGTGACTGATTCACCGAGACTGTTACCCCATGAGGAATGAAATCAGGGTGGCAGCACGCAAGGAGTTTTTACAACTGAATTCTGGAACATCTGTATTGCCAGGTAGACCAGTTTTCCCTCCCAGAAGTTCTCCTGAGCGACTTGCACTCAACTGAGAATGACCTACCCCAGCCCATTGATCATGAGCAGCTCCTCTTCCTTGCCCATCCTGACGCTGAGCAGGCAGCGGATCTGGCCGAGCGCAGCCAGCAGGTGGATGGTGTCACTCACGGAGGCCTGGCTGATGGTGTAGGTCTTCCGCAGGGCCCGCAGCAGCTCCCCGATGCTGTCATACTGTCTCTGGAGGAGGCTGAACATCATCCGGACCAACTCTGCATCCTGGATCTGGTCCTCCTGGGCCCAGCGGATCATGGTCTGTGAGATGAGCTCCTTCAAGGTTGCTAGAAGGACAACAGGGAGGACCACTATGGTGGCTGTCATGGCACAGGGAGAGAGCTGTGTATCTAAGCCATTCCATTCAACAAGGACACAACATCAGTACTCAAGGTTAAAACATTCTTTTCCTGGGGCGCCTGGGTGGCTCAGTTGGTTAAGCGACTGCCTTCGGCTCGGGTCATGATCCCGGAGACCTGGGATCGAGTCCCACATTGGGCTCCCTGTTCGGCAAGAAGCCTGCTTCTCCCTCTCTCACTCCCCCTGCTTGTGTTCCCTCTCTGGCTGTATTTCTCTCTGTCAAATAAATAAAATCTTAAAAACAAACAAACAAAAAACATTCTTTTCCTAAGGGTGGACTATGGCATCCAGATAAGTGAAATACAACATTGAAAGACATATATGAACCATATTGCAATTTTGAATTAAGAATACTAAGTATTCTATTTTCATTAAATGACATTTAAATAGATACTGGAAATAGAAGACTAAGTAAGGTACTGTCCTTGTCTTCAGGCACTCACAACCCAGTTCTCTACGTTATATTTTATAAAAAAATTTTGTCTTTATTTTATAACACTGTAATAAATACTAAAATGTGCAAGTGCCATGGGACAGAGTGGGGAGTAATTAATTCTGGGGTGGGTGGGTGGCAAAGATGTGAGAATGTGACACTGGTCACTGACTCTTTGGAGTCAACTGATACTAAACCCTGGATTTGCTTTACCATGGATAACATTCCCCAAGTACGTTAGATATACCACATACCATGAGCTGAGTAAGCCATCGACTCAAGGATGCTAGAAGATATTTTGGATGACAAACACATAAAGCTCTGTTAGGAGAAGGAGAGAAGTAGATGGAGAACATTCTATTAGGTCTGAAGACGCTGCAGCTGGACCACTAACAACCAGCACCTTGAAATGACTGTGTTGCCCTAGATCTTTGTCAGGGGTCAGCAAACCCTGCCTCATAATCACTTCCATAAGGGTCAAGAGAAAAGCCAGGATGGCTTTGAATTCAGAAGTTATCAGGGCTCATAAGGGTTGTACAGAAATGTCATTGGCCACACAGGTCAAGGAGAGGTCACTGAAGTGGGATCAGATCAGCTGTGGGACCTTCAGAGGTTGGACTGAGAGGCTCCCGAAAAATGCTGAGTGGGACGATGGTCAAAAGGGAGAGGCAGGTCTGAGGGGGAGGACAGGGTGAAAGAGGGCTTGCCAGGATGGCTGTGAGGGCACTGCGCACTCCCCTGCCCTGTCCCTCACACACACAGACTTCCAGAAAATGCCACGGTAGGGGGGATATCACAATTGCTGATCTTAGGGGGGATATCATAATTGCCTCCACGTCTGGTTCTGCCTATCACATTCCCACAAGGTATATCGATGGCACCAAGATCCTTAATTCAGACCTGAGGATAAAGGCCGAGCTCAGGGGACAATAAAGGTCACACAGTCCATCATGAAAGAAACTGACAATAAGCTCAGATAGGTGCTTTTGGTAGCCTGGGCCACCTCTAATAGTCTAGTTTTCTACCTCCATTTCATTGTATGTGGCAGATGCCTGCTCTACATAGTCTTGGCTCATCATGACGATATAAAAATAGAACTTTGTTACCAAAGCTCCAGGGGAGAGTAAAGGATGAATTTAACTTACTGCTGGGTCTATCAACCCTGTGGGTGTTGTAGGTTCAGATGTAAGACAGGCTGCAAAACTTAAAAAAGAATCCCCAGAGCAGAAAGAAGCAAAGTTAAAAGATGTTCCTAAGAGACCTCACTAGGCAGGGATTGCTGACTAATATCTGTTAGGTAATATCTCTATCCTTTGGGGGGAAATCAGTTATTTATGGGAAGGGTGAGCTCCTGTCAGGAACCCGTTTCCTCACAGGCCAAATAAATCTAATAAGAGTTTCTGTTTCTCCCAGTTAGTAGTCATGGTAAGGAATGAAAGCATGACAACACCATGGGACAGACACTCCTGGATCCAATGAAAGTTTTTCTAGTCCTGTAAGTACAATTCCCCTTTTGGCGTACCTCCTCACCTGAAAGCATTATGGTTTTCTCCACTAACAACCAAATTCTCCGCTGAGATCATACACATCACAGTCCCTGCTACACGTGAAAAAGCAACAACCAGAACTGTCAGTCAGCTCAAGGGCCATCCTCTTGTCAACAGGGAATTTTACATAGTCTTAAGGACATTAGTTTTCTCTTAATCTGGCTTTCAGACTAGTTCAGGATTTGGGTGAGCTCTTAGCCACATGGTGATATAATAATCCAAACAACATTTTTAGAGAATGGAGCATTTACGACAAAACACCTTTTAGGAGGGTAAACGAGAAAGGAGACAGCCCTTTACCTGAAAGAGTGGAGTAGGAGGCAGCCCATAGGTTCTCTGTCCAGGCCAGCTTTCCAGCAAGGATGAAAGATGGGATAAACAATTTTGTGCGTGTGACCAAGTGGAAGCTCAGTTAAAACAAAAACATGACCCCAAGACTCTGACAGAAAAAGCAAGACTCATGGTTGTGTTATCAACGGACAGAGGTAATCCAGTGAACGCACCACATTTAAGGCCATTCTTGTAGGACAGGGTTTCAAATTGTGAGATGGAAGTCCAGAAACTGAGAGAGAGAATAACTATGAGAAGAAAGAAGACTGGAGAGAGATGGCAGGGGAGCAAATACTCCCCAGACCCCTGAATGCACGGCATATTTTGTGGCCTGGCATACACTAGAGACCGAGCACCCAGCAAGCAATGAATTCCTTTTTCCCAAGATTTTATTATTTATTTGAGAGAGAGAGAGAGCGAGTGAGCAAAAGAGGGAGCACAAATGGAGAGTGGGAAAGGGAGAAGCAGACTTCCTGCAGAGCAGGGAGCCCGATGTTGGGCTCGATCCCGGGACCCCAGGATCATGACCTGAGCTGAAGGCAGACCCTTAACTGACTGAGCCACCCAGGTGACCCAAGGGTCAATGAATTTCTAACGCTGTGAACCCCTCTGGGACTGAGAAGATGGAGCTTTTTATACCCCTGGCAGCAACGGTATTGAAAATTCCTCAGATTTTAATTAGCTCCCACGTACCAGCAGCAGAGCAGCATAAATGTACCCGGGTCCAGAGGTTAAAAAGAGTATGTTTTCTAAGAATGTGGTAGGCTCTTCATATACCTGTACAGCTGAGGATTAAAACAATCAATGCCACTATCATGTATGGCATATATTGTGAGCTTAATAAAGGTTAACTAGTTTACTATCTATACCAGTAGTTGTGGTATATAGAGCCTTAGGGAACCCAGGCCCTTTAGATGGTTTGTGAGGCCAAACATATTTTCGTAATCATTCTAATGCTATTTGTATTTTTCCCTTGTTGACAGCTGGCCTGATGGTGCAGAAGCAACGTGGGTACAACTGGGGGTGCCTTAGCCGGAATCAAGGCAGTAACACCAAACACCGAACTTCACCAACATGTCCCCAGAAAGATGCCCATTCACATAAGAATGTCCCACATGGGGGTGCCTGCCTGGGTCACTCAGTTGGTTAAGCATCTGCCTTCGGCTCAGGTCATGATCCTGGGTCCTGGGATCGAGCCCCACATCAGGATCCTTGCTTGGTGAGAAGCCGGCTTCTCCTTCTCCCCGTTACCCCACTTGTGTTCCCTCTCTTGCTGTCTCTCTCTCTGTGAAATAAATAAATAAAATCTTAAAAAAAGAGATGAGAAAAAGTTTTAAAAAAATGTCCCACATGAAATACAAAAAATTTAATTTTATTATTAAAAAACAGACTCTTGGGTGCCTGGGTGGCTCAGAGGCTCAGAGCGTTAAGCCTTTGCCTTCGGCTCAGGTCAGGATCTCAGGGTCTTGGGATTGAGACCTGCATCGGGCTCTCTGCTCGGTGAGGAGCCTGCTTCCCCCTCTTTCTCTGCCTGCTTCTCTGTCTACTTGTGATCTCTCTCTCTCTGTCAAATAAATAAATAAATAAAATCTTTTTTTTTTTTTTAAAGATTTTATTTATTTATTTTACAGAGAGAAACACAGCCAGAGAGGGACCACAAGCAGGGGGAGTGAGAGAGGGAGAAGCAGGCTTCCCGCTGAGCAGGGAGCCCAATGTGGGGCTCGATCCCGGGTCTCCGGGATCATGACCTGAGCCGAAGGCAGTCGCTCAACCAACTGAGCCACCCAGGCGCCCCAATAAATAAAATCTTTAAAAAAAACCCAACAGGGCACCTGGGTGGCTCAGTGGGTTAAGGCCTCTGCCTTCAGCTCAGGTCATGATCCCAGGGTCCTGGGATTGAGGCTCACATCAGGCTCTCTGCTCAGCAGGGAGCCTACTTCCTCCTCTCTCTCTGCCTGCCTCTCTGCCTATGTGTGATCTCTTTCTCTGTGAAATAAATAAATATTAAAAAAAAAAAAACCCAAACCAACAAACTCTTAAGTACGCATCTTCCTAATCTCCTGTGGGACAGAGAGGGTAGTATGTCTACAACATCCCTACGGCAAATGGGAGGTCAGAGGACTTTGTGAGGAGAAGCACTTGTGTGGTTGTTGGAGCCGTGGGCCAAACTGGCTGCTTGGCTCATAGAATGCTCTTTTTAATTAAAAGAATGCAGACAAGCCAGGCTGGTTCATCAGAGTTGGGTGAATGACAGACATGTTCTTATAAATGAAAGAAGCAAGCTCGTCACTTCAAGGAAAATGAGTCTCTATTGCCAATAATATAATTTGAGCTCTCAAGTGAAAACTAGAATTTTATAAAATGTTTATGTGCCACAGTGAGTTTGACAGCTTCCCAGTCCTTAAAGACTTTCTGATTAAATTGTTGATGTTAACAAATGTGATTTCTAAAACATCTTATAATGAAATCTGTCAACATTTGTAAGTTCTGCATGACTTGGTGAACCAATAATTTCCAAATGGCCAAAGGCCTATGTTTCAAAAACATCCATGGGTAAAAGACCCATTCAAATCAAAGACAGACCAATGAGTTTTTATATAACCAAGAACAAAAATTTTCTTAATGTGGTTTCAGGTTCTACATGGCAACGAACTTTTGAGAACCTACTACTTGTTGAGTTTTGATGTAGTATCAAAGAAGAATAACCCCAATTATCTGAAAAAGGCTATTAAAATACTCTTCCACTTTCCAACTCTGTATCTCTTTGAGACCAGTTTTCTTCCCATTCTTTAACAGGTATAAGAACCCAGCTATCTTCTATTCAGTCAGATAGTCAAGATTTATAAAAATCCAAACAACGTTGCTCGTCCATTTTTGCTTTGTTTGAAAAATTTAGTCATTTTTCACAGAAATATATTATTTATATAATGTAATAGGGTTGTTATTTTTAAGTGAATTATTTAAAATTTAAATATTTTAAAAATCTCTCAGTTTTAAATTTGAATTCAGCAATATTGATAGATATATTCTATTGAAGCTAAAGTTTTCTGAGGTCTTTGGTAATTTTTAAGAATGTAAAAGGACTCTTGAGACGAAAAAGTTCAAGAAGCACTGATTTATACAGAAGGTCTATGCTGAGGTGATAGCCATGATCAGGAAGCGAAGCCTTCCCTCCAGCTAAGCGAGTCCAATCCAGCAGCTGATGTGTGAACTTGGAAAGTTACAGCTTAGGAAGCTTCTCTGTTTGTTTCTGGATGGGAGGTAGATTAAATGTGAGTATAAGATGAGTAAGACACCTCACTCTGAGAAATAAAATGAGGATTAAAGCAGCATTGTTTTGAAAACTGAAGCCTAGCAGTCAGGAAGGAACCTGGCCATTGCTCCCACATCACCAAGGGGGGACTCCCTGCCAGCCTGAAGGGCTCTAGGTGCCTCCCCCTTTATATCACTTTGGGAGCAAGCTCAGTCATCTTCAGAGCAAGGAGGGGCGGGTGCCTTTCACAGCGAGGCTGCATGGCCTTGTTCAGCCTGCTTCAGCCACGGGCACGCAGAAGAGGAGGCTGCAGACAGGGAGGGAGGCACTTAATCCTTTGTCCCTCATTAGCTGACCATTCTGCAGTGATGTTACTGACATTAATGTTGGAAACCAGGGATGTCACCTACAGGAGGCTTTGTTCTGGAATCACTGTGCATCCAGGCCTCGGGACGAATCTTATTCGCAGGTGCTTGCTGTCCTCATCTAAGGAGCCGGCTTACCTCTGGTGTGTCAGTTCCTAAAAGAGCCAACCAATCGAGTGATAACTCTTGACTGAGGTAAGTAGCTTGTATGAAACTATTCCAAGACACAGTGATTACCTTCAGCGGCTTATTGGATACTAGACATACACGTACGACATTTAATGAAAAAGTGTAAGACAATGAGGAAAACTGTGTTGCCCAAGACATTCAGGAAATAAGACGATTCATAAGAAGGTACAACTTCTCTAGTCATACAAAAATTCCAAAGAAATCTGATCACATCTTCCTCCTTTACTTTTTCCCCTAATGTGTCCTAATGTGTCCATCATCTAAAGGACTTCCTATTTCTCAAAGAGGTCCATGTTCCATGGAGATTAGAGAAGTAGGGAAGAAAAAGCTCTATCATGAAGCTAAGAGGGACGCTCCCAGGGATGGATGAAATAATCTGATGGGAAAGACACTACACTTTGCTATGGCTACTTCGGAATGCCATTTTCTTTCAGAGCTGATTCATGCAAGCAGTCCCTGTAGTAAATACTTTTACATTTTTCTGGTATCAATGACGGAATGCTGACAAATTTGATAGGATTTTCAAACAGCAAAGGGAGTCAATTCTTGAGATGTATTTGAACCTTTTTCATAACCACAGATATAATAAGAGCAGTTACCACTAAATGCTGATTTCATTTTTGCTGCTTTTCTAAGATCCTCTTTGGAAATGCTACCTTTTTAATGACTAAACAGACACTTTACTATGCATAAGAAACAGGACTCCTGAGGGAGAGCCCAGGAGAAAGGTAAGGCGTGGGATGGGGAGGTTAACTCTATTGTTTGCTGTAATGTATGGCCTCGTTTTACACACACACACACACACACACACACACACACACACACGTCTCATAACCCCACTCAGATCCCCCAACACACATGATAAAGTTGCTTCCACACTCTTTGCCACAGTTCTAGGATTTTTTTTATCCACTGATTTACCTGTTTCAAGAAGGTCTTGTCAAGTGCACTAGATGGTTTAGCTCATGAGGCTTTTTAAAAGCTATGGTGTTCTTTCCAAAAAATAAAAAGATGTGTAACCAAGCATTTGTTTTCTGACGAAAAAGGAATTGAAGAAAACGGAATGTCTTAGTGAGGTGAGTCGTGTATACATGGTTCCTTTGATAATTACAAATGGCTTCATTTAAGAAATTATTATTAATGCTCTAACTTGCTCCACTTTTGCAATTAGGGTAATTAGGGATAGTCTCTTTTAGACAATTATATCAAATCTATGATCTAGAAACTGCATTTAATTTTTTTAATTTTAAAAAAGATTTTATTTATTTATTTGACAGAGAGAGAGTTCACAAGTAGTCAGCGAGGCAGGCAGAGAGAGAGAAAGAGAGAGAGAGGGGGAAACAGGATCCCTGTTGAGTAGAGAACCCGATGCGGGCCTCGACTCTGAGATCATGACCTGAGCCAAAAGCAGAGACTTTAACCTACTGAGCCACCCAGATGCCCTAGAAACTGCATTTTTTTTAAAAAAAGATTTTATTTATTTATTTGACAGAGAGAGAGAGATAACAAGCAGACAGAGAGAGCAAACAGGCTCCCTGCTGAATAGAGAGCCAGACGCGGGCCTTGATCCCAGGACCCTGAGATCATGACCTGAGCTGAAGGCAGAGGCTTTAACCCACTAAGCCACCCAGGCGCCCTAGAAACTGCATTTTAAATAATTGTTTAGGCTAACTCAGAAATGAAATATTTCTAAGATACGGTATTATTTAAGGAAACTTGATTCCTGAAAGATACTTTTAAAGAATAGCTACTTCATTACTTGATTTATAGACTAGCCATATATTAGAGATGAGAAAAGAGGATTAGAAGTGTCCTTAAATTAAGAGTCAGCTTTGGTACATCAGTCTGGGGGGCTGAGGTCTTATTTATTGCTAAGTTGTTTACTTCCCCCCACTTGCCATTTTGTAACCTACTATTGAACCTCAGACCCCAAGCCTACATTCTGTGACTCTTACAAGAAAGTTCTCCAGAGTCACACACTATACTTGGTAAAACCCTTTTCCAAATGGTCAAAATACCAGTTTGTAATGGTGACTCCAACAAGAAAAAGACCATCTCTTCTGATCATGCAGGTTTACAATTTTAGGCTGCTGGGGTCTGGAAAGAATCTTTTCTTTTCATCTCTAAATTTAGATCACAGTCCAAGTGGCCATCGTGCACTGAAATACAAGCTTATTATCAAAGAGCAGATGTTGGCCACTGACAAAGCAAAATCCCTAAAGCTTACAGATTCCCAACCTGAGCTGGTTTTAGAGTTCTGTGAGTGTGCTCCTAAATCTGGGGCAGTTGGGAAGAAAAAAGTCTTCCAATTACGTTGACGAGAGGGAGTGAACAAAACTGCTCTGTCCTTAATTTAAACTTAGAAAGCAATTTATAATGCTATGTGCATCTAAATCATGTACACTTATTTTTAAATTCCAGGTGATTAACCAATTAGCTTGTGGTATGCTGTCCGTGTGCGCTGGGGCTTTAACAGGTGGTAGATCATTTCCAAGTGTTAAAAACCAATATATTTTGACCTCTGCTTTCTTCCTCCCCGTGGTGGGCTGAATAATGACGCCCTCCCCCTCCACCAAATATTCACTCCTAATCGTCAGAATTTATGAATATGTTATGTCACCTTATAAGACAAAAGACATTTGCCTTTGTGATTAAGGATCTTGAGATGGGGAGATTATCCTAAATTATCTCAAGATAATCACAAGGGTTCTTCTAAGAGGGAGATAGGAGGGTCAGAGTTCGAGGAGGAGATGTAGTAACAGAAGCAGAGGTTGGACCGTTACCATGACTGGAAGGGTAGTCAAAGAATGCAGGGGGGCTTTGGAATCTGGAAAATGCAAGAAATGGATTCTTTGCTAGAGGCTCCAGAAGGCAGGCAAGACTACTAAACCCATTTTAGATTCGTGACCTCCAGAACTGGGTGATAATGAATCTGTATTGTTTGAAGCCACTATGCTTTTGGTAATTTGTTCTAGCAGCAATAGAAAACTAATACGCTCCCACTGGTAGGAAGCCCTGGTTGAAGCTACTTAAGACTACAGATCAGACTGGAGAGGCCTAGAGAGCAAGCTGCTAGGGAAGAGCTCATAGAAGCTGGGTCCTGAGAGAGCTCCAGTTCTGAGTTTTGCTGAGGGCTGCTGACACCCTGAGGTCTGCCCGGATCTGGCCCCGAGCTTGAGTCAAACCAGAACAACATTAACGCAGAAAGCATCCACTGAACAACTTCTCTGGCCCATTAGATAATGTACACAGGGTGCAGAGAGCGTGTTCCACAGGTCCCGTGCCACAGTTTTTGGTCTGTACCCTCCCTTTGGATATTGACAGCTAGATCTGCCTGCATTTCAACAGTAACCACTGCATAATGAAAGGTAAAGATGATAGCCATCATGAAATAATGAATATTCCTAACCACGAGTCCAGAATCACTTGTGCCTTCTTCTTTCTTAATAGAACGGATTTTGTAGAGATAGCTGCCTCTCTGTCTTATGGCCCATGAAAACTGGCCCACCCAACCCCACTCCACAGATAGGCTCTGCTGACGTAAGTCAACCAGCACATTTTATTTTCTAGGCCACATTCCAAGTTTCATGAGTTGACTGGTGACCAAGTTCTTCAAAGGTGATCTCAGGATCCTGCTTTGAGTCCCAGGGAAGGAGAACTTTTCTCGTTTTTCCCTTGGACACTGTAGCACACAGATGTGAAGCCTAGCGTTGCAGCCACCATCCTCCTGCCAGTCTGAAGGCAGAGCTAGACTGTGGAACAACTGTACAGACAATGAGCGGAGCCACGGGATTAACTCAACCCAGTGGCTGGCTCCATCTTGAACTTCCAGGTACCCCAGTCAATGCAGTCTTTTATTGGCTACTCTACCTGAGTTGAATTTTCTGGGGTTTTTTTGTTTGTTTGTTTGTTTGTGGGGGGTTTTTTTGTGTTTGTTTTTTTGCTGAAAGCATCTAAAATGGTAAACGTAGAGATCAAGTTCTTATGACCTACGCTTTGTATATCAACCTCTAAGTACTGGAACATTAGACTGAGCACTATTTTACTGAGTCCTTAGACTCCATGCCCCCATGGGTAGGAAGATCATTATTCTTATTTTATAGACAAGGAAACTGAAACATAGGGAGGATAAGAAATTGGTCTAACATCATAATTAATAAATGACAGAGTTGGGACCCAAACCTTGGCTGCTGGAATCTAAACTCATCTACTTTTCCAGCTGAGAGCTGCTTACTTTCTATACCTTCACAAAATCCAGAAAAAGTTATCTTTATTAATGCTTTAAATTTTATTACACTCTCTAGATGCTCTCTTAATGAAATGGATTCAGAAAAAAATCCTGAAAATCACAAAGCTTTGGCTCTTTTTCTAGTGGACTCTGAGCTAGGAGGATTATTCACATTCCCAGAGCCTTGATTTCTTCACCAATAAAATCAAGCCAGCAAAATAAAATTCATGTTGAAGGCGATGACTTAGGTAAGATATAGTGACAAGAGTGTGCTTTGTTCCAGCTGTGTGACCTTGGTCAAGTCACTGTACCTGTGTCTCCATCCACTTCTACCAAGTCGCAGATGGCTGAATACCCTAGAATTCCATGCCTCCCTGACCTGTGGCGCTCTTGAAAGGGTGGTACTAATTTATTCAAATGGAAAATGAATACCTATGGCTTCACTGGGTTAAAGTAATGAACACCACGAAATTTAACCCCCACATTTTAATGCCCACCAGCCCTATCATGAGTCTACCCAGCTTGCTCTAATAACACAACTAGAGATGAAAGAAATAAAGCAAAATCTCAAAATCTAGTGATTGCTGACCATGGTGAGTGGCCCTGTCAAGACACCACCCCACACCACTAATCACCCACGTGGGGGAGATGAGCAGCGGTAGCCTGATGGCTGTTTGATGACGGTCCTGAGTGCTGACAGATGAAAGACCCTTCCCTAGTCAGGGGTCAGACGATACCATAACACCCTCTTGATTTAGTGGGTAAGATTTAATGGGAACGTCTCGTGCCCTCTATGTTCTGTGCGCCTGGGCTTCTTCTGGGCCCAAAGTTTGGTCTGCACCACTGAGTGACTGAATACCTACTATTTATTAGCAGAGCAGGTGAGGGAGGAGGTCAGACCCACTGCCTCTGAGGAGACCCGGAAGAGTCATCAGGCTCATTTCCGTGTGCTTTCCCAGGACCTCTCCGGCCCAGGTGGAGCAGCCGGTCCACTTCCGCTTAAGTTCACGAGAACAAGGTCACGAGGCCCTCGGAGAACCCGAGAGGACCAGCCTGGAAAGACAGCCTGGAGCGCTGTTCTGGAGCTTCTCCGCGCACTCTGTGCTCAGGCCCCCTGGATGGCCCTGCTGCCCGGACACCCAGTGGCAAGCTCTGTATTTAAGTTCTGGGCCTGTGCGCGTGTCTCCTTTATTGGCCTCCCTGGCGGGGGAACAGGGCCAAAGGTCAAGCTGCTTGCTAAAACATTCTACTTCTCACTACAATAATAGTAGCCGGTTACTAAGAGCTTCCTGTGGGTCAGACCCTGGGCGAAATGCTGTACCTGAATTATCGTTTAATCCACACGAGCATTGCGTAAGAAAAGACGGGTATGGCGGGATCGAGTTTCCCCCCCCCCCGCAGTCATGGCTGCGGCGGCCCAATCCTCACTTTATCTCTTATTTGGGCCAAATAAACAGACAACAAACAAACAAAACCATTCCAGTTTAAGAAAGAAGCCAAGAATCCTGTACACAGGTGGTCTGGCAAGGCAGCCATGGCAGTGAGTGGAGGAGCACTGGAGAGGGAGCCTCTATACATAACTGGTGTAGACCTCACAACCCCCACTGGCCAGCCTGAAACGTGGCTCCCAGGGAAGACTGTGTGTGGACAGTCACGTGGCCGATGTGTCTTTCTGCTTAATCCGTTTCTAAATGTCCCTCCTCAGTGCTTTCTGCCTCGGCTGGAGCCTCCCCATCTGTGAGGGTGGAGACAAGTGGGGAAGCAAACTGCTTCACCCCGGGATGCCTCCCCAGTCGGCTGGACGCCCCGAGTCCCCAAGGCCGTCCTGCGCGCCCCCGTGCACTGTGCCTGGATTCTGCCCGGCCAGCTCCGCGGCCCACTAGGCTTGCATCTCTCAGAGGGGGATCATTAGTCTGGTGTTTCTGAAATCAGTCAAGCAGCCTCATAATCACTTTCTCAAAAACATTCCCATGATTAAATGACCGTTGACGACGACAACGACAGGAAAAGAGCACAGAGGGCGGTGGCTGCTGCTCCCGTGCTCAGGAGGGGAATCCCTTACAAGAACCTGAGGTGGAGATGGGACAGGGACAGGCTTGGGACCTGATGCCTTTGTCTGTACTCTGCTGGGAAAGTAATCGAATTGCTTTTATTTGAGTTCCTATGTGTATTCAGTCTGAAGAAGAAACTGAGGATGAGGAGGGCTAGAGGCTGCATGTCCTCTATGTCCCTGCTCCCCAATCCTGTCCCTCCAGCCCCACTACTGGGCTGGGGAACCCCTGCACGTGCTCTGAAAGAGTGTGAACCCTGCCTATGAACAGGATGCCAGTCTGGGCCTCTTTCTCACTTCTGGCAGGAACCCTGTCTAAATTATTTTCCTTCTTTCTTTGTTGCCTGACATGCAAAATGGGAAGCTGGCTGTCACTGCACCTAGTTGTCTGGTGAGGAATTAATCAGATGAGAGGGTGGGACGTGCCTAGCACCGTGCTTGCTGATCATTTTGGGTCCAGTTCAGTATTCCAGATTTCCCCCATTCAAAAGGCCAGCTGATGAACAACCTTAATTGCACATGTACTTAAATTTTGCTTTGCCATTTAACTTATTAAAGCTTCCAGGGATTAGGATGTAGACATCCTTGGGGCCCTTATCCTGCCTACTACGCCATACTTCTTTGAGTCCTCAGAAGCTCTCATCTAGAGCACTGCAGTGACATCCCAGGGCGCCTCCATTCCTCCAATGATCCTGCACTGCAATCCTCTGGATTGCCATCTAGCTAAAGCAGAGCTGACTGGTGCCTAATACAGGGCCAGAGATATGGCGGGTGATTAACGAACATTTCAAGAGCCGAAAGTAGTTAAAATTAAGTGCATACTCTGCGCCAGGCACACTTATTAGCACTATGAGTTTTTAAGTGATTTATTCTTAATGGCAACCAAATAAGGTATTAGGGCTACGCCCGTTTTACAGATGAGAAAACTGAGACACAGAGAAGTTGTCACATGCTCAATCTCACAGACATTAGGTAGTGGAGCAAGAATTTAAGACCGGGTGGCCTCAGTCTAGAGCCCTATGCTCATACCGACCTCATTATTGTTGAGGAAATGAATAATCTGGTCTTCAGGGACCGTTCATACCCTTTACCTGGTGGGAGCAGGGGGAGGGCAAGATACTATTACATAGACAAAAATGAAAACTAGATTCAGATCGACAAAGGTTTGAACTTTCATGCCACCACCGTGTGACACTATCAAGTTACTTAATCTGTCTCTACTTCAGTTTCTTCAACTATCAAATGGGAATAAGATCACCTACTTCATCTACCGCACATTGTGAGAATTACATGAGGTAATACAGAAGTGCTTAAGAGAATGCTCAGGACTCAGCGGTTACCAGGTAAATGTTAACCCCTCTCTCCCTGCACCTGTAAGGCCACTAGTGTAAAATACATGGTGATGGCTAATACATCACACTCTAAGGCTAAATGTTGTTTAATGACTGGATTTCCAAGCCACCCTGTCCCAACACCACCCTACCCCTTCAATCAATACCCCATTCAATTCTTAGAATTCAATCAGTGTCACCTGGTTGATACTCCTGGCATCTGACCTGAGCTTTTCTGCTTGGGAGCTTTGTCGAAGCAGCTCTCCTCATCAAAAGTGTCTTTCCCTTCTTATGTTATCTACACTCTTTTTTTTTTTTTAAGATTTTAAAAAATATTTTATTTACTTGAGAGAGAATGAGAAAACATGAGAGGAGAGAGGTCAGAGAGACAAGCAGACTCCCTGCCGAGCAGGGAGCCTGATGTGGAACTTGATCCTTGAACTCCAGGATCATGACCTGGGCCGAAGGCAGTTGCCCAACCAACTGAGCCACCCAGGCGCCCCTTATCTTCACTATTTATGGAATGTGCCCAACTCTTCCTCTGGCTACCTACTGTATTTTACCTGCACTTTTATTATAGCATATCCAAGCTCATGATTATATTGAGTTTCCTGTCTATACCCATTTCTTCTATTGTTCACAAAGTCCTCATTTCCTTCATCTTCATGAGCCTCCTGGGACTAACTTCCACTGGAGGTTGGACAGAGTTGTCGCAATGAGTTAAATATGGAAACAGGGAAGATACGGTCTGAGCACAAACACCCAGTAAAGAAAACAGATGGACACAGATACTGCATGTAAGGTGGAAAGTCATATGGGCCCTTTTGGAAATGAAATGGCAGGTGTAGAAGGACGGAGGACAAGGTTGAAAGAAAGAGTTCATGGAGGAGGTGTCTGTGCACGTGCCACATGGGGAGAGACTCTTTGGAGAGAATCTGAAGAGGCTTACAAATACTGCCTGAGTGCCACAGATGGACCCATCACCGAGCTGTCTCATTGTGGGGTAAATATTTGTGCTGGACTCCAGACCTATTTTTGTAGTCAACAGTAGACTTTCCCCCTCCTCAGTACTCAACAGGCTGCAGCATTTAGGCAGGCGAGAATTTCGGTTAGGGCTCTTAGGCCACTCAGTGACGGGGCAAGAGCAGACATGATTCGCAGGAGAAACCTGCATGGGGAGAGCATTCAGGGAGTGACAGACATCAGGAAGGTACCAACTTTGAGCTATAAGGGGAAAGGTGATCTTTATTTGGTTAATTTCAGAATTAACCAAATCTTCACAAAGAAATGTGACTTAGGATGGCGTGCTGCTATTGTTGGATCTTTTTTACCTCTTCATTATCATATCATGTTGAAAATTCTAACAGCTTTCATTGACAATATGGCTTAGAGTTAGTTTAGGCAGATCCCCATAACTCTGAGCCAGCTAGCATGATTCTCTTGAGGTTCAGGACACTGTTGATTCCTCTTGCCTAGCTAGAGTTTTCCAAGTCATCTGGCCAACACCAGCTGCTCATTGAGGTGAGAATGCACCCCCTACCCTGAAAACTCCAAGGGCAGATCTTTGGCATAGTCACCTTTGGCGTGTTAGAATTTTGACTTCCGTTAGGTTCAGATTTCCTACATGTAACAATGACTCACAGTTGTGAGTCACCTCATAGGTGTAGTAAGCCAGATAAAAAAGACAACGGTTTTAAAAAGCCATTCTGTACATGATAGCTATATTTGGGGGTTTTACAGGACAATGGAAAGAGCATGGAACCTGAGTCAGAAAACATGAAGCAAGTCACAGCTTTACTCGTCTTGGTTACCTTGGGCTGGTGACATTCAGTCACCTGGAAATTTTTCTGGAAACAGGTAGTGGTGGAGAGAATAAATGAACAAATATCCTTAATTCTTCAGAGTCGTATTTCCATCAACTATACAATAGAGAAGTGAAAAAACCCACCAGGAGTAACCTGATCATGTGAAGCCTTTGGTGAATTGTCAAGTCACTATCCCATGTTACTATCTGCACTTCCAATATTTTATCAGACGTAAGGGAAGAAAAATCAGGTAACCAATAATGTGGACAAAGTTACTAATATTTGAAAGTTTTTTGATGCTTTTATCACAACTGGCTATGTATTCAGAAACACTGTCTCCATCCATTGGTTAAAAACAATTTTGGGGGTGTGGTCGTTAAACCATTCCCAAGATTTTATCTTCATATGTCAGCCCTGGGTGAGGAGCTTTCTGTCTCTGGAACATTTGGCCAGGGAACTCATCTACTGACATCCAGACATGCTTGACCACCTTCATTTCTATTTCTGGAAATCCAGGCTAGGATGCTTATGACACAAAGCTTGAACCTCTCACAGTTCTCCTGGAAGGGAAGCAGCAGGAGGCGAAGACATGGAGTTGTACACTGCAGTGGCCTTGTCTGCATTTCTACCCGAAGGGACAGAACATTGTCTTTCTGCCCCAGGCCTGGGGTAGCAGTGCTGAAGACTGCCTTCTGTGGAGCCTGGACACTGTTCTTGGAGTTAGGGAGACTTCACACAGCCAAGTGATTTCATCTGACTCCATTTACCTAACATGAAATGGTCACTTTGTGGAACCCCCCGTTGTGACACATATTACATGTTAGAAAGAAGGATCTACTTTCAAAAGAGATGCTCAGCAGGTAATATGGGTCAGCTCAGTCTATTTTTTAGTTCTGCTTTGGCAGGAACCACAAAGGGGATCTAAACTCACTTTTTTGCCCTTAGAACCCTGCTGGCACGTCCTCATCAAAGACCTACCCTTCCATGGTGATGGACAGCACTAACGGATAGCAATGATTGCCAGTACCATATGCCCAATCCACTTTTCCAGAGGCTTCAACACTTGTGCTCAAAGATGGTGAGGCTTCCTTCCCCTCAGAGATATTCCGACAAAGACGGGAGGTCAATATAAAGGGCAGTAAGATGTATGAACCCCAAAGTTATGTTTTCAGACAAATCAATCATCGCTTGACAGCCTACTGCTCTAGTCGATGATTTGAAAGCATGTTCTAAAATGGATAGGAAGAGGAATAAGAGAAAAGGCAACTATGTTAAAGCTTGGAAGTGCCTCATTTAGACAAATGAAATATTTGCAGAATTTGGTACTAAAGAGTGTCCTGATTGTATATAATACACATTGACAGTTTTCTTCTTGAAATGTTAATGGTTTATAGACAGTAAACTGCCCTATAGAACAAACTATGATCTTGTTTCAACATGAGTCACAACGGTAGGAGTTGTGTCTACCATAAGGCTTAGAGAAATGAACTTGGACAAGGTCTGGTGTTGTGGCAAAATTGAAGGTCAAAGTCCTCTAGGATGCTGCATTAGGAAAATCACAGCCAAAACCCCAAAAAGGCCTGATCAAAGCCCACGTCCTATTTCCTTTACTCCCCTTGTATCATTATTTTATTTTCTCACGGGGGCAACTTGCAATGTAGAGGTGACAGAAACAACAATGGCCAAAGGAGGAAGACAATGGAAGAAACCTCAAAGAACAACAAATCCTGTTTACAGGTTTTTGTTTTTAACCAGACAGACAAAAGCAGACCCAGAGTAATAGATCCCTTGGGTTTCAGAAGATTCTGAAAATCAGTTCCTTCGATTGGAAGAGCAGCATAGCCCCAAATACACAATAGCCACTACCAATTATAAAAGAATGCCTAGATGCCTCCTTTGTAGGGCAGTCCATCTCACAGTATCTGCCAGAAAGCCAGGTCTCTTCATTATGTCATTGAAAAGCACCGTGTCGGAAGGACTGTGATTGAAAGTCATGGTCACTTACTAGGGCATCGCTCTTCCTCTTCTGTTGGCTGTTCCTTCTCAGGCGTGGGAGGGCCTTTGATTTTATACACCAAGGCACGGAGCTTCCCAGCCCAGGAGGTGTCCTCCTCTTCCTCTTCCTCCTCCTCCAGCGGAACGCCTAGCAAGGCACAGAACAGAATGAAAACCTCAAACAGTACATGAAACCACCATATGATTGAAAGAACACAAAGTCTCTGCTTCCCACCCTTCTGGAACCTTCTAAAGATACCACAGGCAGCTCCACATAAGTATTTACCTCTGTGATGTCTTCTGACAAGTTTTTAAAAAGATGATTTCTTATATACAAAAACATCAAGTAATTTCAAACCCCAGACTTATCTTTTTCTAACCTATACTCCAAAAGGGCTCTAGAGTCTCTAGAAAGAAAAAGTTAACATTGAGTCATTTCAAATGAAAAGACCACCTTTTATTTAAATATTAGTCAACCCACACATGCAGAAGCAGCACAAATGCTGAGAACCATTTAAAATCAGCAGTTATGTATCAAAATAGGCCCTGCTGGCTTAGAATTCTTCATGGCAGAAGTTATCATACTTCTATCATTGCAAAAGCTAAGAAGCAAAGGAGAATGGAACCTTGGTTCAGCTGTGAGCAGAGTCCAACTATCTAAAGTGGGGGAGATATATATAAGTATTGGTTATTTTCCTTATTCAGAAACACTGTTCACTCTTTTCTATCTCACAAAATTTCTTTTCAGTAGAAGTTTCCATTATGTGTTCTGCCAGAATTATTTCCTATAGCTTCTCTGACCCAAGTCGTTTGGGCAGAATCATTTCTTGATCAATTAGTACTGTATGGTCGTTAACCTCTGAACAATGTAGGGGTAAGTGGTGCCACTCAGCTGCATGGTGGAAAATCCACACACAACTCTGACCCTCCAAAACTTAACTATAAATAGCGTACTCCTGATGGGAAGCCTTCCTAACAATAATAAACAGTCAACTAACATGTTTTTAATGTTATGTGCATTATGTATTGTATTCTTAAAATAAAGTAAGCTAGAGAAAAGAAAATGTTATTAAGGAATTCACAAGGAAGAGAACATACACGTACAGTACTGTTCTCTACTTCTGAAACAAAATTCTGCATTATAGGTGGACCCACGTAGCCCAAACCTGTGTTGCTCAAGGGTTAACTGCACCTTTAAGTAGAAAATGTTCCTCCCAACCCTGCAAGCTGCTATTGGAGGAATCAGGAACAGAGCTGTCTTTGATACAGCTTTCGTCTCAGAAACTTACCACAGTGAACGAGAAGGTCCTCATGGAAGTCATACAGCTCTTCCCGGATCTCCTCTGGGCAGGGGCAATTTTCTCCCAGTTGAAAGTTAAGAAGCATGTTGATCTTTGAGGGACAAAGAAGAATGGGTTGTTGGTTCTCAGTGTTGGTCCAAAGAACTCAGATCCTGCCTTAAACACCTAACAATCTGCCAATTTAGTCCAACTCAAATTCTTTTATAAAGATGGCCAACAGGGGCACCTGGGTGGCTCAGTCATTTAAGTGTCTGCTTTTGGCTCAGGTCATGATCTCAGGGTCCTGGGATCCAGCCCAGCATTGGGCTCCCTGGTCAGCAGGGAGTCTGTTTGTCCGTCTGGCCCTCCTCCTGCTTGTATGTGCGTGTACTTTCTCCTTCTTTCATATAAATAAAACCTTTAAAAAAAGGATGGCAAACATTTTCTGATTATAATGGTAATTTACTAATTGCACAAAACTTAGAAATACCTAAAGAAAATTTACTGTGATCCCACTGCCCAAAGAAAACAGTATTTAGCTAGTATCTCCCAGTTTTCACGTGTGCAGAATGAGATCATACTCTAAATGTTTTTGAAGTCCGGTTTTTCACTTAACTATCTATCTTGAGCATTTTCTTATTTTACTGATTTTTTTAATAGGGACACTGTATTACATCACACGGATGAATAGCAACTAATGTAAAATGCATGTAAAATTAATGATTTGTTTATATTTAAATTGTTTCCATTTCTTTGTCCTTAGAAAGTTTGCATTCCCTTTTACATAACTTTTGTTCATATCTCTCATGCTTTTTTTTTTTTTTTTTTTTTTTTTTTTTTTTTTTTTTTTTTTTTTTTTTTTTTTTTTTTTTTTTTTTTTTTTAGGATAAACTCTTAGAAGCTAAATGGCTGGATCAAAAGATTTGCGTTTTTTAATGGCTTTTGATATGAACTGCCAAACTGCCCTCCAGAAAGATCACCACAATTTGCATTATTACCAACTTTATACAAGAATGTGTATTACTTTGCATCTCTATTACAGCAATGAGAATTAAAACGTTTTCAAATATTTTCCAATTTAATGGGTGAAAAATGTCATATCCCTGTTGCTTTAATTTGCATTTAATTGGTGAGGTTGAATTTTGTTTTTCCTCACTTAAGGGCCATTTTTGTTTGTTTCTTTCTTTTCAACCCCAACACAGGGCTTGAACTCACAACCCTGAGATCATGACCTGGGCTGAGATCAAGAGTCACCAGTTGAGCCACCCCGGTGCCCCTATTTCATATTTTATAAACTTCCTATTCATGCTCAAACTCCATGTTTCTTTGGAGTAATTTTTTTAAAAAAATTAATCTGTAATTTGCACATCCCTAGACTATTAACCCTTTGTAACATATGCTCCAAATATATGTCCTAGATTTCATTGAGTTTTTAACTTTACAGGATTTTTTTTTATCGATATGTAAGTTTTAATGTGTAGCTAAGTATCATCTTTTCCTTTACAGTTTTGTCACAGGGATTCTTAACTGTTTTTATGCCATGGACCATTCTGACAATCTGTTGAAACCCCCCGATTATTTTTCAGGTTAATATTCTGAATATATACTACAAAACATAGAAAATTACAAAAACTATACTGAAATCTAGTTATCAAGACCATGGAAAAGAAACCTGTGATAAAGGAACATATGTACTTGTTTATTAACTCCTTAGACAAAAAATATCTAGTGGCAGTTCTCATATCCACTGTGATCTTGAAGTAGTGATGAATATAAATATGTCAAGGTTGACAACTACTGTAATACAACATGAAAAAAACTGTAATTTCGGTTGCTAGAAAAGTCATGTATTTGCTTTGCGGTCTACGTCAATAATTAAAGAGATGTTATTAGAGATGAATGACAAGTTGGTGAAAATGAAGTCATTCATTTCCTGCTCAGATTCAGGAATGTCTCAGTTCTTTCCCAAGACCCACAACCCCAAGTCAGTGAATATCTAGAGGGATAAAAGCAAAGGGTTGGCTGCCTCAGGCAGGTAACCTACATACTGGGCAAAGGTATTTTGTCTTTCTGTTTAGGATTTCTAGGTTAAAAAACTTTACAATCTCTTTTATTCAACCATGAAAAACCAGACTTAATGTTTTTAGGAAGATCCTTATTCCTTATTTGAAGCTACTACAGCAAACAACTTTTTGGATGTACGTACAAGTACTGTTTGTAATAAAATAATATCCATAAAATAGGATAGGAAAGTAATTTTTTGTGGTTGTGTCACAATGTTAAAACATGGTAATTATATCAACATATATTGATAGGTGGTTTATTAAATAAAAATAAGATTTGAAGATTGAGCTTGGGAGTCAAAAATTAATTTCTTTGCTGAAAGATCATTCCTTAGGTAGCACACTGGGGAAGCAGGGGCCCCCACAACCTGCAGGGCAGAAAATCAAATGGGAGTGAGCTGAATTTTCTCCTCCACAGGGCATACCCTCTAATGATGCCCTTTTAAAAGTCAAAGGCTTACTGACTATGCTTGGCTAATCTGCCAACAACTGTTGGACTGACCTTAGTTTTGCCTACTTTTATACTTGGTAATATCCCCCAAGCAGGATTTTTTTTATCTCTCTATACTACATAGATACAAAGCTGAAAACCTTTATTTTCTCCTCAAAAGTTGCAGAACAATGAATCATATCACTGTTTTTTAAAATTCTAATTCTTATGCATCCAATCTTCTGAGTGATTTTGCATTGTTAGTCCCTGAAATTGATCTAAATTCTCCTCTGTTGATAATTCAAGTCTGAATTATTTAGAGAGCTCTGCTGGTAGGTTCTAGAAATGAATACCGAGGGGGCGGTAGGGGGGACAGCTGAATTTGATAGCAATTAGCGTCCCGTTTTTCATTTCATTCCTAGACCAGAAGCATCGGTATCACCTGGAAACTTGCTAAAAGTATAAATTCCTGGGCCTAACACTAGAGCTACTGAATTAGAAGCCCTGGCAGGCAGGTGGGGGAGGAGGGGGGCGCAATCTGCTTTATTAAGCCTTTCTGGTGATTCTGAGGGCTGCTCAAGATTCAATGGTTTAATACATTCAGGGAAGAATTTCTCAAGTTACAGATATCTGAGACAAATCTGAAACGATCGTCCACTGGATTACAGGGAAGGCGAAAGGAAGAAGTGATGGCCGGTCCTGGGGACTGGCAGAAAAGAAGGTAAGGAGGCAGCAGGGGGAAGGGAGAGGTGGGAGCTAGCATGGCCCTTCCAGGAGCCAGGATCATAAGCTGGGTCCGTGAGGACAGTGTTAGATTGACGAGGCATCGTAGCTGGGTTAAACCGATGCCTCAGAAAACAGACCTCAATTCTACTCACTGGCAGAAGGTCAAAGAGCATGGTATGAGGCAAAGGCAAATACCTCCAACATGGAAGCTAATAATAGTATACACAGAAGGTTTTACTGTATGTCACATATCCTGTTAGGTCATCTAAAGGTGTTATGGGGTCCTCACAAGGGGGGGGAGAAACAAGCACCCTCATTTTGCAGCTGAAAACACTGAGCTATGGCAAGGCGATGAATGGCCCAAGACCACACAGTGAGTGATGGGCGAGCCAGGCACCACCTCTTCTCCGGTCCCATTATTCACGAAATGAGTCAGCATCTGCCCAACAAAATGGGAAACGTTCACACACACCTGTTGCAAGTTGAAAGGCAGCCTGACATTTGTAAAACCTTCAGGCTTGCTGCACTTCCCCCAGCATGGTGCGAATTACCTCCTCCTGTCAATTGAAAGGGCTTTCTTATTTTGCCTCCAGCAAAGAGATGGTAAGCTTCACCTACTCTTTTCAAGGCCAGTATCATTCAAGTGAATCTTTTAAAAGTAGAGATGCAGTTCATTTTTAAGCCAATGTAAGTATCTACGTTCTACAAAATAGGTTAGGAAAGTAATTAGACCAAGTTGTCCCATTAATATCAAATGGTGGTGATTCTACTGACAACAACTTACAGATAGGTTGCTTATCAAATACAGTTAAGATCCAAAGATCTGGTTTGAGAGACTGAAAACAAATTTCTTCACTGAAAAATCCGCTTGGAACACTCATGAGGACTCTCGGTCTTTTCAAAGCACAATTTCTGTCTCAGCAAGACTGACCACAAAGTGGGGGTGCTGCAAAGAATGAAGACAATACCTCACAGGAGAGACCTCACATGCCCAGTCCTGTTCTCCTGGCTTCCGGGGGGCTGGGAGGCTTTATGAGGGTCTTGGTCATGGGGCCAGGGGATGAGGAAGACCATGCATCCACTCTCATCAACAGAAGTGTTGACCACGCTCTGTTGATCTCTGACAGAAAGTACTGACTTCTGCAAGGACTGGACAGACATTCCTCAAATGGCAGATCCTTGTTGCTATGAAGGCTGGATCCCATCAGTGGTGTGGTCTTTGACTCCGTGATGGGGAATCGGACGAGTGAGCGAGGGAGGGGAGGAAGCCGTGCCCAAGCACAGTTTGGGACCAATTTTCTTCCTCATCTAAGTGACAGATGCTCCTCGTTTCCATTAGCATAAGAACTGTCCCCTGGCACGGTGCTGGGTCATTCAATCACCCACAGCTCTCATGGCTGCCCCAGGAATATAAAGGTTTTGTGTGCCCTGCTCCGTGAGGTTCAAGTTCTTCTGTAGGAATGGCATGGAGGCTCAGGAAGAGTTTCTCACCTGCTCCTGTGGGGGAGAGCGGAACTCCCTGGTCTTCCGGGCAGTCAGAGCGGCGGACATGTTCAAGGCCTGCATGAGCTCATTGTAGCGGGACTTCTGATTTGCCTGGAGTTTGGAGACATAAATGTCGCCAAATGCCACAATGGCCTCCACTCGATGCTGGAGCTCACAGTCACAGAGATAGCTGAGGAGCTCACACATCTGCAACACAAGCATATATTTATGCTAATTTAATAATTTGTATACACTGGGGAAGCTGCTGGCATCCCCATTTTACGGAGGGTAACACAGACTCAGGCACTCTGAGTGACTTGTCCAGGACCACGCAGTAACCAGAGAGCCACCACTTGAATTCAAGTCAGCCTGAATCCAGACACCAGCTCTTTATCTTAAGGCCCAGAGAACAAGAGGAAAAAGAGCTCACCAAAGACCGAATAAATATCTGCCTGTGGTGAGGGAGAACAGCATTCCTAAGAGAGCTTGTCCGTGGCTCTCACCTCCGTGTAGAAACCACCACTGAACTGCATAGGTGACTTCTGGATCCTTCCTGACATCTGGCTGGACGATGGGAACTGAAGACTTCTTTTCCCCCTCTCCATTTTTCTTTCTTTTTTTTATTTGTTGGTACTGATTTGCTGTCATTAGTTCTTTCAGGCTGTTACTATTACTAGTCTTATCACAATTTGAAATTTTACTAAAAAGAACAGCTGTAACTTAGTGACTTAAATGTTTCAATATTTATTACTTAATTAAATTAATAAAAATTTACTATTTATTAACCCATCTCCACCTCAGCTTCCGCATGACTAACAGACACTGTCCAGTCAGCCTGGGCACATCTGACGGTGCTGTGCTCTCATGCAACAGGACAGTCTCGGGCGCATCTGCCCAGCTCTGCCTCGGCCAGGTGAACCAGGACCCAGCACGCACATCCATCACACTTGTGATGACAGTGACAACATTTAATTAGAATGACTGTGTGCCAGTGAAACAGGACATCTCAACCAAGATGAGTAACTATGGAACATCTGTAAAGGGCAAGCTTTTTTTTGCTTGTTTGTTTTTTTTGTTTGTTTTGTAAGATTTATTTATTTGAGGTGGTGGGGGGAGGGGCAGAGGGAGAAAGAGGAACTCAAGCAGACACTGTTCTGAGTGTGGAGCCTGATGCAGGGCTTGATCTCACGACCCTGAGATCACAACCAGAGCTGAAATGCTTAACTGACTGCACCATTCAGGCACCCTAAGGCAAGTTGTATTTTAAAAAAAAGACTAAAAGTGGGGCGCCTGGTTGGCACAGTTGTTAAGCGTCTACCATCGACTCAGGTCATGATCCCGGAGTCCCAGGATTGAGCCCCACATCGGGCTCCCTACTCGGCGGGAAGCCTGCTTCTCCCTCTCTCACTCCCTCTGCTGTGTTCTCTCTCTGGCTGTGTTTCTGCCAAATAAATAAATAAATAAAATCTTAAAAACAAAATAAAAAAAAGACTAAAAGTTGGATGTGAGTTAGACAACTACAAAAAACTGGGGAGAAATCATTAGAATCTAGAAGTATTCTGTGTTCGGTTTGCTTTCCAATTACCTCTAAATCCACAGTCTATCCTGAAGATCCCCCAATTGGCCACCATCCATATCAAACCAAGCATGACAGGTGTCACTGATGCAAAAGGGAAGACTCTACATGCCATTCAGGGACTTATATTAAAAAAGAGGGCTTGGCTCCACATCAGAAGAGTACATTTATGTTTCAATAAAATTGTTGAAGACATGTATGTAAAATTTGTTACACTTCTCCTCTGTATGCAGTCTGATCAACTATTCACCTACCAGTCTCATCACATTGGGTAGTAGAACGTCATTTGGAGATTATAATACATTTTATGATAAAATACATTTAATGCTGTATTTTACAATGATAAACCTGAATATTATGTTTTATTATATTATCATCCACATTTTACAGATTGGAAATCTAAGGCTACGTACTTGGCAAGTGTATAGCGCTAGTGTGTGGCCAAGGGATGCCTGAGCCAGGCTGACTCTGGGGAACAGCCTCTTCTGCTCTATTCACTTTCATTTCTCTTTTCTCAGTGCCCAGAAGACAAAAGGGATCGTCCTCAATGCATCACCGACGTTAGCTTACATCTGGTAAGACTATGCTTAGGAAGTGTTGAGGTTCCCCGGGTGATGACCTGGGCACAGCTCTAGGTGAGTCTGACTCCACTCCTTAGCTCAGGAGGCAGTTAGCGTGAATGTCAGTGCCATGGGTCTCCACAGGCTTGGTGATCAGAACATGGCAACAAATGAGAGTAGGTGGTGAGTGTGCCTGTGCTATGATCCAGTTCCTCTGGTCTGTTCCACAGCCAAAGTCTCCTCCTCTCCAGACAGATCGCACCAAGGAGTATTTAGGCCCCAAGGTAAGAGGTAAGATCAGGGCCAATCCATCACTAGTTCCATAAAAACAATTCTAAAGCACGTGCCTTGGGACGTCTGGGTAGCACTGTTGGTTGGGTGTCTGAGTCTTGGTTTTGGCTCAGGTTGGGATCTCAGAGCTCTGGGAGGAAGCCCCATGTGTCAGGCTCCATGCTTAGTGTGGAGACTGCTTGGGTTTCTCTCTCCCTCTCCTTCTGCCCTCTGCCCTCCATGCTCACTTGCACTCTCTCAAATAAATAAACAAATCTTAAAAATAAAGCACATGCCTATTTGGTAAGGGTTGGTAGTTTTCTTTTGACCTAGGGAGTACCTTTCATGTCAGAAACAAGCATGACCAGCAAATGCTCTCTCTCGGCGTCTGTGCTACACGCCAGGTTTAGGCCAGTGCCCTGAGTCCCAACGTGACCTCCAGGCTGCACGGTCACCCTCCCCAGCTCTTTTCTTGGGCGGGAGCTTGGCTGCCCTGAGTTACCTGCAGCTTGACAGATTCAGGCAGTCGGGTCTGCAGCAAGCCTTTGATGGGAGCCTCCTTGCCGGCCTTTTCCCCAGCCTCCACTGCCTTCTCCTCCACCTGGGTCACTTCTTCCTTCTCTGCTCTGTCCTCTATCTCCACACTGTGCTCCCCGAACACAGAAGGATCGATCAGGAGGAGGATCTGCCGGACGTCATCGTCATCAAACACCCCCATGACCAGCAGGGTCCCGATGAGTTTCAGCACAGGCACAAACTGGAACTCCGCAGACCCGCCCACGGGGTCCCGGATGTGAGCCCCGCTGTGCTGCACTGCCTCCGTCAGCATGCTCAGAGCCTTCGTCTTGAGAATCTCCAATGGGATCTCAGGGCTCTGCTTCTGGTGCTCCTCCCCGGTCACAACAAAGCAAGGGGTGGAGAACCTGAACCCGGGCTTGAGGCATGTTCTCAGGCCCACCCCTGGCAGCCCGTGTCTCTTGGACTCGTCTGGGTACAGGCGGATTTTCCTGGTGGTGCTGGTGATGGGAATGATGTACTCGTTCTTCATCATTAGCTTCCTCTCCTTAGCGTTGGCCAGGTGGATGCTGATAAGCAGGTCGTAGAAGCCGGAGCGAAGGAGGCCGGGGAGGTACTTGTTGTCGATGGCATAGAAGAGCTGGGAGAGGTCCACATGGCCGCACAGGGCATAGGCCACTCGGCTGTTCCCCAGGGCACACACGGCGCTATAGAGTCGCAGCGTGTGGTAATGGAACTGCTTCAGGTCCTCCTGCTCGCAGAGCTCCAGGATGTCCACACACCTGCCGGGGGAGAAGAATATGCAGGGCTCACCGAGTGCTTCTCTTTCACTCGCCAGGGACTGCACCCAACTCAACCAGGCCAGAGGGGAAAGGAGGATGAAGCAGTCTCTACCACACTTTCCCTTGCACGTTACCCTTCCCCTCTCAGTCCTGGTCCATTTCCCAGTTCTTGATAATCCTCCTTCTCTAGCTACAAGGATCTCAAAAGTCCAAAAGACTTAAAGACCTGGTTTCCCAAATAGGAAAGTCGTCCTTCTTAAGGAAGATCTCCCAACTGTGAAACATTCAGGAACGTAAGGGAGGTGCCCTTTTACTTGTACGTGTACAGGGGCTTCTGTTTTCTGAGAGAAGAGCTCCTCAGAAAATGGAGCTGAAGCCTTCTGTCTGTCTATCTCCTACACCGTTTGTATCATCGCCAGTCTCCCATCATCTACAGGCTCTCCCTCCCCTGGAAACAAACACACCTGTGCTCTCAATCAGAGAGAAAAGTTTTCCACCTGCGTCCAGTTGGCATCATCAATTCACTTTCTCCTTCCTGACCTTAGAAGACTATTTAGAAGTCTGTGGGTTGCTTCCACATCTGGAGGGGCCTCCAGTCTCTGCTCCCTGCTTAGGTTTTCTGTTTTGTCTTACTCTACATCATGGGTCTGAGGATCCCCTGCAACTGGTTTACTTGGCCTGACCCCTACCTTCTCCTGCTCCTGCCCTCCACTAGTCTGTCTCGCCACAGTCCACGACCCAGTAAATACTTAAATGAGAAGTATGCAGGTGTCAGATCCTTCCACTCTGCATTAGTTTGTTTTTTTGTCCACCAGATCAAGGGATGATAATATGTTAACAATAAAAATTTTTAAATTCTTACTACGTACGGAGATGCTACTAGATTTTACCTACACAATTTCATTTGTTTCTCCCAGCAGCCCTTTGGGTGGTCATTTATTTTACTGTATCATGATAAAACGGAGGTAAGTTCCATGAGTAATTTACCCAAGGCCACAAGGCCATAATCCACGAGTACCCCTAACAGTAGACCAAGAGCCCATTCTTGGTTCTCTAAGCAAGCTAGGCATGCCTCATTTTCCCCATTCTTGTCCTTATACCATAGATTTCAGGGTCACACTGGATTTTTAATTAAAAGGGTGGAAATGTTCCTGGCTGCAGGCCCTCAGAGATAGGGTGAAGACTTGTGGCAGGTATATTATAGCGAATATCCTGTTGTTTCTAAGTGAGGAATCCAAGTGAGGAAGAGAGAGAGCTACTGAAGTTTCTGGGAAGTCCACGGACTGAGCATGGCCTTGGCCCTTGGCCCATGAGGACGCCACTACTTCCCTTCTCTTGCTGCCTGCCAAGCCTGCCCCCTCCTCTGGGGACCCCTCCACTACCTGTTCTCCTCGGGGATGTGGAGTGCCATCATCTGCAGGGGCTCCAGGCACTGGGCCACCCAGCCATGGCGCTCGCTCACACGCTCCGTCTCCACCTTCAGGAAGCTGCTGGGCATGCGGCTCCAGAGCACAGGCTGGATGGTCTGGACATCCAGCCGAGGTGGACACTGCGGAACTGGGTTCTTCTCTTCACTCTTAAATATGGCCGCCGACAGGGGCATCGCGTTCTAGGGCAGGGTGGAAAGGGTCGAGGGGAAACATGTGTGCACTACGGAGGTGCTCGGTTGCTGAATAATGCAACCTGACCCGTGATCCCCAATATGGTTAGTATAAACTACGGAGAGACAGGTGAATCCCAAGACCTCTAATGCCCTACCAGCCTAATTCAGACCTTGCATAATGGACTATATCAGCATTAATTAATTCTTTCAGTATCCAGAAGTGTAAGAAAGGAAAATGGGATTCAACCCTCTGTCATAAGAATTGTGGTCTGGTCGGTGGGGCGGGGTGGGGAGGTGGTGTATGAGAAGGGATTCCCCTGTTTTATGAAGCCTAGGATTTTTTTCCCTAATGGTCAACAATGCCTTCTTTTATCATAGCCATTAGATATGGGGGCAGATCAATACCTTCAGCTTCCCAAGTTCAAACTGAAACAAGGAAGTGCTCGTGGGCTGTAGGAAAACTGCTGGAAACACTTTGGTATTGGGCTCCACCTGGAAACCAAAACAGATTGAGAGGTTTGCCAGAATTATAAAATCGCAGATGGCTAATTCATTAAGGGTTTTAATCAATGACATTCTAACCTTAGCTGAAGGAGGATAGCTAGCTGGTGGGTCACTCTCAACTGCTCAAAAATTGAGACCTGGTGCTTACTGGTAATGACTGTCACTCTCTACTTGGGACTGAATCATCTCACATTCTTTCATTTTCTCTGTTAACTGCAGCCAACAGCTTTTTCCGGTGCTCAGGGGGGAAGGTCTCATGTGGGGGAGCTACCAGCGTGCCCCTGAAAGCAATGGCTGCTATTGGCCAGGGAATAATGTGATGTCCTGGCTCTTCACAAAGCATGGAGACAGCTGGCATGCTGGGAACCTCATCATTCATCACTCCTGCCTGAAGAAGGTGATCACGGAGGGCGGTACAAGGACTTTGGTGTCATTTCTTAAGGCAAAGGAACATTGATCAAGCAAGCCTAAGGGATGTCTTACGGCCAGGCTTCTCAACCTCGGCACTACTAACATTTTTGGCTGCTTATCTCTTTGTTGTAGGGGCTGTCCTGTGCGTTGTAGGACATTTCACACCCTCCCTGGCCTCTACCCAGAAGATGTCAGTAGTACTCGCCATCCCCACCATAGTCATGACAGCTAAAAAAGTCTCTGAAGATTGCCAAATGTCCTGTAGAGGAAAAAGGCCCCCGGCTGAGAACTGCTGGATTATAGGCAGGTGTTTCCCTGGAAGAACACAAGCAAGCAGCTGCTTCCACAGCCTGTCTCCTTTTCTTAAAACCTCTCTGTTTTGGTTCCTCTGGACTTATCTCCACCTCCTTCTCACTCCTTATGTTTCCAGTTCCTACATTAAATACCTTGGGATTTGCTGTCTTACAGCCGTCACTCAGATGAAGTATGCACACTTAAATTTATGACAGCAGGGGCTCCATTTATCACTTGCCCACTTTGATGTAGGGATTCAGACTGGGAAGACCATAGAAGAAGAAAAGGGATTGTAATTCTACCAACCAAAGTCATTTGCCTTTAAGTCAATCCAGACATTAGGGAATTCTCGTAACTATCTCACAGTTAGGGGATGGTGCTTATCATGGTCATACCCCCGCTTGGCCTCCCGTGAGCCACTCTCTTAGTCCCATCCCCTGGAATCTGGGTCTTGTTTCTAGAAAATAGAACATGGCAAAGGTATGGAAATTGTTACTCCCTTGGTTTGGCTGCATTATATAATTTTGTATGTCAGCCGACTAGAGAGAAGGTTCTCCACCTGGCTTTGGAGAAGGAAGCTACCCTGTTGTAACAGGGCCTGTGAAAGGCCACACGAGGGAAATTTCAGGGGTATCATGGGACTGAGAGTGCTCCTGGCTGTGGCCACCAAAAAATGAAGGCTCAAACCTATAAACGCAAGCAACTGAATTCTGCTAACAACCACATGAGCTCAGAAAAGAAAGGACCTTAAGCTTTGGAAAAGAATGCAGGCTGGCTGACCCTTTGCTTGCAGCCTTGTGAAACAGAGTTGAGGGCCCAGGTGGGCTGTATCTCCACGTGGGAGTCGAGGGCCCAGGTGGGCTGTGTCCCACGTGGGAGTTGAGGCCCAGGTGGGCTGTGTCTCCACAGGAGACCCATGGAAACTGAGACCATCAGGGTGTGCTGCTGTAAGTTACTATGCTGGTGGTCATTCATTATGCAGTGACAGAAAATGAACACAGAGGTTTCTTTTGGTCAGAGTATTTGGTTACAGGCTTCCTTTTAATAATGCATTTCTTCCATGCCTTTAGACCTAAGATTGATAAAAACACACATTTTTATGGCTGTAGGTGACTTCTAAGACTACATGGTCTAGTGCTATCACTTGCTCATGATGAAGCAGGTCGTCAGACGAGTTAAAGCAGGCTTGTGCTCAGCACCCAGTACACTGTGGGGCTCATATGCCCAGTATAAACACTCAGTTTATGCCTAATGCTTCAGTTACCCATGGACCATATGAAGGGATAAATGTCCATAAAACCCAAATGTGGAGAAGAGGCTGTTAGAACGGCCCAGCGATGTCTGAAATAAGCTTTGTAAAGGACATTTAGTGAATAGTAACTTAGTACCTATTATCTATTCTGCTTTGTGCCAGACCTTGAGTTTGCAGCAGGAAGAGGCACAAATAGGAAATTCTGATTTGATACATTCCCGCACTGGCCCCCAGACCTCTCAGCTATCTGACACGTGACATCTAGAACAACCTGCGACACTCAAGTCACTGTAAGCTTCAGAGGGGGCAGAGCTCTGATGGCTGGGACATTTCACGTGGGCCAGCAAGAGGCCCACGACTCTGATCTCACGGGGACAGATAGATGCATTAAGCCCAAAGGTTTTCTACACTGATTGAAATCACACTAGTACTAGGACTATAGGCGGAAGAGGGTGGTGTTTTCAGGTCTCTCAGGCCTGGTCCCTGCAAACTTCATAAACCACTCAGCCAAATGCTAGGGCCGTCCTCAAATTCACCGGCAAGGCAGAGGGGCTTTGAAAGCATTTAGGGTGCCCTGTGGTGGGTTTATTTCTACCATGCTCCCCATACTCCCACAACGATGAACTGAACTTTATCTTCAACCACTTAAAAAAGAACAACATACAAATTTGGGCTCATGATGGGTGTAGAGGAGGATAAAAATGGCAACTGGGGGTGTAAGAACAGAATCCTAGATGGCCTTCTTGACTCCCGGGGTTATTCCTGGAATTGCGTATGGTACGTGGCAAAAGGGATTCTGAGATGGAAGTAAGGCTCTAACCAGTTGACCTTAAAAGGGAGAGATTACCCTTGTGGGCCTGATCTAATCACTGGAATCCTTACAAAGCAGGAGTTCTTTCTTGTTGGGAGCAGAAGGCAAAGTCAGATTGGCTAAAGCATGAGAAGAATGCGTCCCACTCTCATTGGCTTTGAAGACTGAAGCAGCCACTTGAGAAGGAATGTGGACACCTCTGGGAGTACAGAGGTAAGGAAAGGAAAGGAAAAAGGCAGGCAAGGAAAAATGGACCTCAAGTCACGGCTTACAACCAGACTGGATCCTGACAACACCTGAATGAGCTTGGAATACGTTCCTCCCAGAGCCTCCAGAGAGAAGCAGCTCGGCCCCGCCGATGTGATTTTTGGTCTGGTGAGAACCTGAGCAGAGAACCCAAGTTTCCAGGGTGTGAAATAACAAATGTATTGGTTTGAAGCTGCTAATTTTGTGGTAAATTATTAAGAAGCAATTAAGCCACGGAAATGGTGGCCTCCCAGCCGGGGTGGCTGGTTTGGCGACAAATCCTTCACAAGCACATCCTGGGTGCCAGGTCCCATTTGTGGAACAAGGACGGCGACCGTTCAGAGCGATGGTCTTGGGATGGGGAACTTCCATCGTCGGGTGGGCAGGATCCCAGATCTGAGGCTGCTGGGTAGTGCCATGGGCTTTTGCCCTTTTGTATTTAAGGTGCCTTTTTTCTCACTGGCTGATCTCTTTTGTCCCGGCAATCACAGACATTCTATTTCTGATCGTGCGTGAAGGTCAGGGCAGGGGAACTGGCCTGAATTGAAAGCTAACACCTCTCGTCGATCTGAGCCCGTAGCTGGCTCTGTTCTCAGAGTACTGTGGCTGGGCTGCCAAGAACTGAAGAGGGGCTCTTCAACGTACGTTTTATTTCTCATTTCTCCCATGACTACATTAAGTGTGATGGAAAAAGGCTTTCAAATTGCACAGCCGTTATTTAACAGGGTGGGGGGGGCAGTCTAGAAACGCCGTCTAAGAGAATCCTCCTCTCATCATTTTGGTTACTGTCCTTTCCGAATAGAAAGCCAGCGTATAAATATTGCTGCCCTGCTCCTCTTGTGATAATTGAAAAATGAAAATGGCCACAGCTGCAGAATAACAATCATCCCACTGCCGGGGGACCAGATGCACGGCTGGACACGGCAGTGTGTCACCTAGAATGACAAGGATGACAAGGGAGCTGGCTGGGTGGGAGCCTCCGTTTGAGGGTCCCCATGCTGAGCCCTGGCCGCCTCGCATTCACCCCAAAGGCAGAATTTACACTCCTGCGGAGGAGGAAGGCATCTCAGGTCAGTCGGTGCCAGCGTGCAGCTCAGAGACGACAACGGACCAGCCCTGTGTGACCCAGGAGCTACTGTGAAAGCCGGGTGCAAACAGCCACAGGGTCCTGCTCCCTGTGGTGACATCTCCTCAACAGCATGGGCTCTTCCCTTCTTCCCGTGCGGGCGAGTCTCTGCAGCTGCCAAGGCCCTGGCTCCTTTATTTATTTATTTACTCAGCAACCTCCAAAACCCAGCTGGCCTTCCGAGTCATTAGATGCTTCAGAGCTCTCTGCAGCTCGGGGAGGACCCTTCAGTCAAACTCATTTCAAAAGTTAATGGGAAAAAGCTAATGGATTCTGAAGGACGGCAGGAATGTACATAAGCATTTTCTCAGGGGTTTGGGGGTGAGGGCATGGAATCATGAGAAAGTACCAGAAGACTAATACTTTACTTTCGGCCTTGAAGCCGGGTTTTGCAAAGGCCTCTTGCTAGGCACAGCTGGTTGGGCCCCGGCGGCTGGAGCAGCCCGCAGCGTGGTGTGGATGGATCCACTTTTCCCCGGGGGGATGGGGAGGGACTGGAGAGGAGGCGGCTGCCCTCATGCCAGCATCCTGTCTCTGCACCCCAGGCAGGGTTTGGTCCTTCTGTTCTTGGTCACCAAACCAATTCCGATTTGGGGCGGCTACTTTACCTCTTCCCTCTAGATGCCATTTCTCCAGACATAGGCCAGACAGAAGGGTACTAAGAGGCTTTTCAGCTGGAAGCTGGACCATGGGGGCTGACTAGAGAACCTGGGGTTTTATCCATTTACATAGTGGTGGGATGTTTATCTGCTGTAGTTAGGTGAGGTGCTTAAACACTACGTCACTGTTCTGGTCAGAAAGCTTCCTCAAGTTCCGTCAGTACCTCCCTGTCTTTCCAAATGAGTTTCTCCCCATTAACCCTAGAGGCCCCCCCACCCCCGGCTGGCCTCTGCCCCTCATATATACCCTATACTTTTCTATCTCCATGAAGACACTCCTGTGCCATTCTTTCAACCTTAGTATACTCCCCCTCACTCTCACAGAATTCTTTTTTTGCTTCAAAATCAAGGCTTCTCTTTACAGACATTTTGATGGAGGTGAGCTCTTCCTTCTCTGAACTCAGATGACACTCTCCACATACCTCCATTCTACCCTTGGAGTGTCAAGAAAGTTTAACATAGAAATTTAATTCCTTAATTTGGCTTTCTCAAGACATGCTTTGTAGAGATCCAGACTTATACACAAAACTACTATTGTTAAAGTAAAAAACCAAAAAACCAAAAAAATTCCTCTTGGTTAAGTATTATGAAATATGCCTGGTTTCTTTCTAAAGTATTTTTTAAAGTTGCCCTGTGTAACATTCATTACCAACGTCAGAAAGAGGATATAACATGGCATTTACCAAGTCCACCTGGCGATCAAGGCTGAAAATCCTGCTTTGAAGACTAAAGCTACTTGTGGTTAATGATGAGTAAACCTACATGTGTGCAACTGATGATTTTCCTGAGTAATTCTATCAGAGCTAACAGTCAATGAAATAGAGAAACACATCATTTATAAAGATGCATTTTTAAAAGATCCTATAAGGAATCCATAAGGAATGAGAATCACCCTTCTGCAAAAGGAATACACCCAGGCACATGAATCATTTTTTTATGAGTCTCTGTGTTGAGCACAGAAGTTTCTTAAAGCAAGGAGCATCTCTGCTCACATTTTAGACCTTGCATCTTGTATGATACATGAAAAGGAAACATGAAAGCTGCCTAAGAAATGTTCACGGAATAAATCAATCACCTTTCAGAGACCATCACAAAAGAAAGGGCCTTCTTATCTGATCAATCAATAAATAATGACCCTTCCCTCATTTTCTCTTTGTAAAAATGAAGTCATTTTTGTTCTTCTTGTTTCTTTTTCTAGATGGCTTGCAAACCATGGGGGCCCATCAACTGCTGGGCTGTGGTGGGAATGCTGCACATGGAGGATGAAACACACAGGTGGGGGTGCTGCTGGCTCGGACCCAGAGCCATGCTTACCTGGTAGCAGGTGCCGAGTTCCCTCCCATTGGCGGAGAAAGACAACATGCCCATTGCCAGATCCACGAGGCAGCTGATCTCCAGGTCCACACTGCTTCGACCTGATCTTTGGGAAGTGGCCACAATATCCCCGCCCCAGACCATGTAGCAGTTGCTGCGTTTCACACTAGAAGCCCAAGAGAGGAAAATGCACAGAATCTGGACTGGGACAGTGTGCAGTCAAGGCTCAGGAAGGAAATGCACCAGAAACAGCCTGACGAAGCTTTCCAGACAGCCGCCAATAACTTTTTTCTTGAATAAATTCATTCAGCTTCAACCCAATTTTCTTGGGCATGACCATTCAATTTAAGGATGAGGCAGTGTATCAAGATACTTCGGTCCAAAGAACATATGGTTCAGGTGCCTGTCTCCATGTCTGTTCCCTTTTTTGAAAGAGATCATGGGCATGCTTGTATCCCTCCCGGCCTCAGAGACAGGAGATGGAGGTACAGAGAGGGCGGCCACCAGAGGCTGTTTTATATCAGGATTTGGCATAAAAGGCAGCAACAAAATCCGCTGTGTCAGGGAAAAAGGCTGTAACATCCTTTAAAACTCAGGTCCCCATCCTTAGGATGGCAGGCTTGGGCACACTTGCGAAGTAGGTCACAAGTGGTCTCTGAGGCTCAACTACACCCTTAACCTATACAACCCCCCCTGCCCCGAGTTCTGCCCCCTGTACTCTTCAGTAACTGCCAACCTGGGTGCATTTCTCCACTGGCTGTCCACCTCTCCGCACAGTGTAAACTCCATTGTAGGTATTCATGTTCAAAAGCGAAGAGTAATAGCCAAAAAGCCATGGAGGCTCCTAAACCTGATTCCTCAACTGAAAGACTGAAAATTGCAGGTGGGCTTTGGACAAGCAGCACAGTGGCAGAGGTGATTCCTTAGAGTTCATCACCATGACTGTGGGCAAGAGACAGACTATCTGGTCTCCTCCTCCGCCTCTACTGCTACTTCAACATCCTCAAGTCAATTGGATCTGACCTCGGAAAGTTAAAGTTTTGATCAGAATTCTCCACGGTTCTTTCCACCTCTTGATGTGTATAATTTCCCCTCGAGACCGGAAATGCCCTGTGTAAGTGTATGTTCACCTCCTTTCCCACCCTCTCCTCTGGGGACCCAGGCGGGTTGATTTCTCAGTGTGAATGGCCCTCAGGCAGGGCTGGTGCGAAAGGCCCCTTCCAAAGAGGGACAGCTACTGTTGGATTTCCATAAAGGTTAAACTGTAGCCACACTACCCCTGCCTTTCCGTGATGAGAGTACTAGGTCCATGGATGCCTACTGTAGGATTCAGTTCCTAATGTATCGAAGCTGTGGAAATAGGAAGTGCCACACTTTGGTCATATTTTAAAGGACCCAAATTTGAAATAACTCCAAATATCTAAAAATCGATCCTGTATTTACTTCTTATTATGCAAGACAGAGAACAAAGAATTACTGAGTACCGCCTACCTCCTGGGTCTTGTTCTAGATGGTAACCTGCCAGTTTTCAAAATGAATACGGTCACTGAGGCTCCAATCAAATAATCTGTCTGGTGCAGCAGAGGCAGCAAACTTGAGCAATAAACCCAGTTGTGATGGACACAGCTGCCTTTGATTCTTGGTTCTAAAGAGCAAAATCTTTTGACTGCTTTGTCTGGCTTCCTTTCCAACGCAACAAGATGCCGGGGGTTGTTTATAGCATCTATTCTGGATCTTGCAGTAGGCTAGGCTTTCAGTAGTGGCAGTAGGAGCAGTGTTTTTCCAGTGCCTGGCCAAAGGCACTATTGTTGGCATTTTTCTATGTATGGTCTCATTTAACCCTAATGTCCCTCTAGGAGACTGGAACTATCACCCTCACTTTACAGATGAGTAAGCTGAGGCCCAGGAAAGCTAGGTGGTCCTATGTACCACCTCTAGTGAATTCTGGAACCCAGTTTACAACCCAAGCCGTTTGCTTCCAGAATCTGCTCTTCATCACCTGCCCACAGTGGGTCCGCACAACACAGCAATGCTTGGCGAACTCTCTGGCCACCAGCCTTTGATGAGCTGCAAACATCGAAAACAGTGGCTGCAAAATGTTTCTGACTTTGTAGGGATAAAGGTCAGCTTGAGAGACAATTTATTATACCTCCAAGCATGTCTGTCTGGGAAAGACTCTCTTTAGTCTCACTTGGATGGACACAAGGCCTGGTCTCCTGTGTCACTTTGGGGGTACAGAGATCCTTTCATGCTTCTGCCATAATACTCCCTGTTTGACGAGGGGTTTTTAAACCTGTGCCACACTTTTCCTTTTCCCTAGGCATGGGGATGTTTCCTTCTTTTGCGGTGTTGGGCGGAAGGGGAAAGATGACAGCTGGGGGGTGGGGGGAAGTGAAGAGCGCGGTGGCTGACCCCGCCCCTCGGGAGCCCGCCTTACCTTTCGTGGACCCGGCCTCTTTCATCCCCTAAAGTGACAGTCACCGTGCAGTTTTTGTTCAGGTCGAACTTTTCACTGTATAAGTGATAGTCTGGTGTCACCCATCCGACCCAGACGCAGGAGGGGTCCTGACCAGCAAAGATGCGGATTGCATAGTAGCACTGCTGGGGAGAGACCATGGAGGGGAGTGAGAAGCCTCTAGCTGGAGAGGGGGGTGTGCAGAACTGACAGGAACAAAACAGAAGCTCACTTGGCTCTCTTTTCTCAGAAAGTACACACAACTCTAGAGCTGAATGGTGCTGTACTCCAGACTAAGGGACGGGCTGACTAAAGAGTCTGGCTTCCTTATTCTTCCCTTTTCTGTGGTGCGTTAACACGGAGACGATCAAGCACTTACCCCACCACCCTTTGTGCCCAGTGATGCTACTGATGAAATCAGTGGGCTGCCTTTCAGAACAGTTAGCACAGAATCCTCACTCTCTCCTGGGGATGGCCCTTGCCCTCAGAGATAGGACAGGAGGACTCCTGCTACACTTTTCACCTTTACAGGGAAGTGCCAAGTGTTTGTTGTTTGAAAGTCGTGGAAAAGATGTTGTAAAAGAAAAAGCCCACATCATGGCCAAAGGTGCTCGGTGTGCCACTGGGCAAAGGACAGCCGTGTTGAGAACTACCTGAGTCCTTGGAGGGCAGTTAGGGTCTGTGCAATGTCCCACTGTGCCATGCAATAGCTAAAGCACGATGCAAGGGACTGCTTCATCGTTTTACAAAATTGAGCACATCTGTTCTCAGTGAAGTTACTTTTATGCATAGTCTGTTGGATTTTGTTGATTAGGAGATTAAAGGGTCAACCGGACAAACTTGGGTCACTGGCAGCGACTGTGTGATCTTGGACAGGTCACCTGTCCTGTGTTTCACAGGGCATCATATTGTCCATCTCGTAGGGCTGCTGTGGGAATAAAGTGAGAAGGGAAAGCCATGACCAAGCACTGTGCCCAGTAAGTGTGTGACATGCTGTAGGAACAATGTCATTCCTGATTGTGGTTAACCCACCGGGATTGCGGGATAACTTTATAGAAGGGGTGACATGCATTCCTTCCAAGACTTTTTTTTTTTTTTTTTTTTTTTTTTTTGGTCAGGTGCTAAAGAAGAATGAGAGAATAGCATGTGTTGTTTTTGGATAATTGTCTAGCTAGAGAAAAGGGACCAAAATCAGCTTCCATCATCTGGACTCTTCCCTGCTCCTGCTTCTCACTTGATTGCTTTCAACATTATTCCTGGCACTGCTCAGAGGGATGGGAGAGTTGATTCATAGAAGTTTACATAAAAGAACAAACAAAAGGGCTAAATGAAAGAGCCTCCCTTGCACCCCCTGTTCATTTCAATCAGAAAGGCAGAGCTGGTCCCTGGTGACCGATGGGAACAAGTACACAATGGTGCTCAATTAAGAGCTCCAGGTGGAACTTCTGCTTTGTACTAAATAACTTTCTTTTCCCCATTTGAGAAATGTTGGAGATGTGTTCTGGAAGCATCAAGATGGATATTAAAAGACAGTAATTGGCAATTAAACCGGATCTCTAGACAGATCTTTGCTGTAAGGGGCATATTACCAGGCACAACAAAGAATCAAATAATTAAAACCGTAATCGAGCACATTTACTTACTGTTGTTGTATGAGAGAGTATCTCTTGCATCTGTTTCCTAGGACGGGGATGTGAGAAAAGATAATCCATGTTTTAGTTATTCAGCTATATAGAGAATTCCACAAATCTGACAGGCAATTGATCTACCTTTAATGATGAAGGCAAGTTTAGAAAACTATTTCCTATACATAAGCGATCCCAATTGGTCTTGGGACTTGGGAATTTGTAATCTGCTACCACAAACCAAGGTTCTGACTTCCCACTTCTGTCTCTCAGCCCAGCTGGTAAGTCAAAGCTAGAGGGAGGAAGGGAATGTTGAAATAACGTAGGCAGGGATACCTCTGAATAACTTGTCCTGTTCTTGAAAGCAGCTGCACTTGTTTAAAGCCATATAGAAGGTAAAAGTTTAGAGGAAACCTGGGCAAGACAGCTCCAGAGGAACAAATATACATCGATGATTAGAAGTAGACATTAAAGGAAAAGGGGACTGGGTGGCTCAGTCGTTAAGCGTCTGCCTTCGGCTCAGGTCACGATCCCAGGGTCCTGGGATCGAGACCCACATCGGGCTCCCTGCTCTGTGGAAAGCCTGCTTCTCCCTCTCCAACTCCTCCTGCTCATGTTCCTTTTCTTGCTTTGTCCCTGTCAAATAAGTAAATAAAATCTTAAAAAAAAAAAAGAAATAGACATTGAAGAAAGAAAGACAGCAGGGAACATATTCCTTATCAGGAAAGGAAGAAGTCCCGGTACTCATAAGTCACACAGCTGTAGGGCTGGACACTGGTCCTGGCTACACAAAGAAAACACTATTTGCCTCTAGAGTCTTTTAATTTCACACAAAGGCAACAACAATTGCACCCTCTCATGCCTTTATATTCCTTTTCCTCCAAAAACATAGGATTTGTAGGCTACAAGGAACCTAAGGATCCAGAGGGCTCAAGAAGAGCAGAAACTTTTCCACTAGATGTGACCCTGTTTAGCATTACCGGTCCCCTGATTACACATTGCACCAACACCTCCCTACATGGGATGCATTCTCATTTCCTTACCTGCCTGAAAGCAGGTACCTGACTCGCTTGTGCTCAGGCAGCATAAGAAAGAGAGATAGAGGGGCGCCTGGGTGGCTCAGTTGGCTAAGTGACTGCCTTCAGCTCAGGTCATGACTCTGGAGACCCAGGATTGAGCCCCACATGGGGCTCCCTGCTCAGCGGGAAGCCTGCTTCTTTCTCCCTCTCTCACTCCCCCTGCTTGTGTTCCCTCTCTGGTTGTGTTTCTCTTTGTCAAATAAATAAAATCTTAAAAAAAAAAAAAAAAAGAGAGACAGAAAGCCTACTTCACAGCACATGAGGAGCACCTCTGAGAGCACGGGGGCGGGGGGAGGGGAGTGCGTGCTTGTCCTCACCTTTTCTGGAAAGCGTCACTGTCCAGGCAGGAGCTGTGGCTGAAGGAGGAGTGGCACTCAACGGGCATGCTCAGACGACAGTAGATCATGTTGGCGTTGCTATTCTGTGTGCCGAACGTCTTGTGGGTCACCTTGAGGCATGGAGGGCTGTCCATGGTGCCATCGATCCTCACGACCTGGAAACACCATGGTTTCTTACTTGATACACCTGAGGGCCTGACCTTGACTTTGTCCCTCCTGCCCTCATTGCTATTCCATATGTCATGGCTTTCTTTGAACTCTAAAAGTTGTCACCAATGATAACCAAACCATTACTCTCACGGTTACTTGGATCCTGCTCCACAGAAAACAACAGATCTGCCTCTGGCTGGAGAAATTAGAGATTTCAGAACACACCCAGTGGGTTTTCTGCAAGATCAAGGGTGGAGAATAGGTGTAACAGAGGTGGTGGTACTTGGATGACTCCGCCTGGCATCAGCCGAAGACGACCTTTCAGATCAGGAGCCGAGTGGGTAAAGGAGAAAATGTTTCCAAAGACTTCCGTTATCAGTGGGCAAGAGATTGTTTATGGAAAAAGACAGCAGAAAGCCCAAAGCTCCTGGAGAGACAACAGGGTTCCCTCAGAGGGGTCACCTCCCACGTGGCACATTTCCCAGCCACAGCCTGAGGTGGGGAATACTGGGGAAATTCCCAGTGCCAGGGCATAGGACTGCAAGGGATGGGGCTGGAGGAGGAAAGAGCAAAGCTGGATTTTTGTTTTTTGTTTTTTTTTGAATGTCTCCGTGTGTAGGGGGGAAGGGGGCAGAGAACTAAAGTAAGATTTACACTAATTTTCTTATGGTCTAAGTATCTCCCTATGTTGTAAAGAACAGTTTCCATCCTGGGGTCTCTGAGTGTGCTTACCTATTTTCGTATGGTACGGATATTATATTTTTTTTTTAAGATTTTATTTATTTGACAGAGAGAAACACAGCTGGAGAGGGAACAAAAGCAGGGGGAGTGAGAGAGGGAGAAGCAGGCTTCCCACTGAGCAGGGAGCCCGATGTGGGGCTTGATCCGGGGCCTGTGGGATCATGACCTGAGCCGAAGGCAGTTGCTTAACCAACTGAGCCACCCAGGCGCCTCTGGTACGGATATTTTTCTAACAGGGTCTATGTATTCCCTCAGTTTGTCAAAGGGGTTCCTGACCCCTGAAAATTTATGAGCCAGCTTTCTCAAGTGCTGGTCAGGTAATAATCATACATAAAAGTTTCTACTATTCAAGACTGTGGGGAAAAGGAGAGGGTTAAGAGCTGGTGCTTGTTGGGCTTGCACTGGAAGTTGAGTTAAGGGTGGGTGTCATGCTTCAAGGGAGCTGACTGCCTGACTTTCCATTAGCCCCCTCCCCCACATTCCTGCAAAACCATGGTGGGTGCCAGCACGCAGAGGCAAGCAGAAGTAAGAACCAGCACCCAAATCAGGCTCCTTACAATTTCTGGCTCCTTAGAGCTCCCTCCTACAAGATGAGGGTATCATAATCAACTGCTACATGTCAGCTTAAAATGTTGGAAGTAGTTCTGCAGAAATATATAGGACCTAAAAGACATGTTATGAGCACAGAATTAGGTCTGGGACATATTGTCTTGAGTACTATACTGAACTTTTCCAGGGAAGCAACCTAGGACACTGTACTTGTACTGCCCAGCAGTACAGAAACATCTAGAGGAAACACGGGGGCCCAAATGCTCTGGGAACTGATCTGCAAGGATGTCTCTGTACGGTGTGTGCCATCTGCAAGACGTCCCTGAGCTGCCCCAGTAAACGTGCCCACGATTACCGCTCAGAGCACCAGCGAGGCAGCGGCTGGGAGGAAGCTTGGACATGGACTTAGGTAAGCAGCTGCCTGCTGACAGCAGCATTAGCAGGAGCTTCGTGCTCCCACCTGTCCTGCCAGGGCCACGGTAACATTACCTCTATATGGGGATGATCCTTTGGCACGTTGACAAACGTCGGGAGGCGCTTGCTGAACCACATTGCAACGTCGCGGTTCATGTTGACAGCAAAAGGCTCAAAGCCCTCTTGGAGGCCGCACATGGTATAAAACTTGAAGGTACTGGCATCCATCCCGAGGTTCATGCGGCCGATCTGAGACAGTCCCAGAGAGCAGATGGGCACAAAGCCTGCAGAATGGTGGAGAGAGCCTCCTTCAGCCCCAGGAAGCTGTGAGCAAGTCAGACCTTGGCTTTCTTCACAGCTCTGGGTCCAGGAGGAAAGAAGGGACATGGTCCTTTGTCTGGCACACAGACTCAGCAGGAGGTCACACGGAATCTAAGGCTGCCATTGGGGTCTGCGGAAGAGAACTGACTTTGATTCAACATGATATGAGGGAGAAACAATCATCCAACTCTGAGATCATTCTTAGGGTGCAAATACATACCGGCTGGACAAGTAAAACCAGTAAGAGGTTAAGTACAATTCTTTATCTATGTTTTATTAAAATTGACATTAGGGCTTGGGAAATTTTAAACACAACATAAAACACAAGGAGCCTAAAGGACTTGGTACAAGGATCCCCACGTCTTGGCATCTTTCCCAGTGAAATGGGTGGTCTAAGGTTCCACCCGTCTGAACTCGGACTCTCCCGATTTACAAAATGCTGTTTACAAACCGCCAGGCCCCTAGCGTGCTGTCGTGGCCCCCACCCAAGCAGGAGGTGAGATTTCCCAGGAGGAGCCATGAGCAGTTCCTCTCTCCCCTCCTACACTTAGGGTCTCTTTCCAAGTTTACTCCCGCATCTCATTGTGTTAACAATCTGCCATGCAGAATATTCCAGAGCAGAACTTCAAACTATTTGCCATCCTTGTCTGTGGGATATTTATAAATCATAATTGTGGACCGACAAATCAGCAGAGCTGGGAAAGCACTAATTATCCTGGAGGGTGTGGAGATAGGCGTTGGCAGAGGAGGCCAGTGGCTGAAGCAGGAGCTGGATCCCCCACAAAGTAAACTGGTGTCACTCCTAAGACAGAGTGTTTGAGGGGAAATTTAAAGGTCAACTTTGGGAGAATTTACATTCGGTAGTAACAACTTTTGTCTGTAGAAACTAAGGACAAAATCCACTCTTTCCAGGGACAGTGCTGATATATCATGACCTGAGCCACAAAGTTTCAATGTAGATGAATCACAGAAGTGAAAAGTAAATGGCTCACAAGCTAACTTGGTTGCTTTCAGAAACTGTCCACTCATTTAGGACACTATCTGATAGTGTTTCATATCATTTCAAGTAAGAGAGCTTTAATGCGATGCTAGCACAATGAAGGTGATGTTCATACAGAGAGCCTCCGCTCAGGGGTGCTGAGGGCTGAGAGTAGGGGGTGGCCTGGCCCTCGGGCAGGTAGATGGACAGCTCAGATAAGCACCCCATCATGCAACCCCCAGAGCAGCGCTATGTGTCTGGCAGTTTGTGCCATGATGGAGGAAACCATCTCCTTTCTGCAGACAGGGATTTTTTTTTCCAAGTAAGGGGCCCTTGGAAATCAGATTCCAGTGTGGAATGAGCATTGTCTCTTAGCAATACTTCTTGGGTTCCCACTGGGACCGAGGGCTCTGTGATGCACTGCGAATAGATGTAAAGGAAGGAAACCATCCTAATTCCAAGGAACTTCCACAAACAGGGACAAAAACGGAATAGTGAGGAGTGAATGCTCGGCTGTAAAGCACTGCTACGCCCAAGACTGCATTCTGGCCTCTGCTAACGGGGCTAACATGGCCCAGAAAACGGCTACCACAGCAGCAGCTGTCACTTGGAGCTAAGGTCACAAAGCAGTGCTGCTCTGAAGTGAGCAGAGAAATGACATCTTAAGAATATCGGTCTTCTGTCTTCTTCCCTATTGACTTGGGTGGTGGGATGCATGAGCAGTAGGCACAAAAGCCCGACTTCTGAATGACTCAAATCACACCGATAACTTCCTAGGCACAGACCACATGGCGATGTAAGACACATGCAGAAGGGAAACAGGGAATGTATGGGGGAAGCCTTTTTACTAAGGGACCTCGGGTCCTCTTCATTCCTAAGCTACCAGCAAAGTGAACAGCACTTCATTGAGGCTAGAACTGAAGACTTGAGGAGCTAATAGACCTGACCAAGGTCATGGGAAGGGCAAGTAACAAAATGGGACAAGATCCCATGTCCTCTGACTCATAGACCAGCTGCCAGTCAGCGTGCAAGAGACGGTGAATGCCCCAGCTTTAAATAGTAGTCATGTCCCGGGGCAGAGGACTGCACTCACCACAGAGCCGAGTGCTACTCCTGCGGGACAGCAGCCCTGGCTGCAGGGGAGAGTGGAGCAGAGCCTGAGAGAAGTCACGGATGTGACGGCCGTAGGGGAAAGAAAGACTGCTGGACACCGCCTGGGACCAAGTGGGCACAGCTGGGACAGCTTAGTAAAACAGCTGAAAAGAAGCTAGATCCAAAGCCTGGCTCAGGAAAGAGAAAACCAGGGAAGGACCAAGACCAAAGATAAATTTTTGCAAAGTGCTGGCACTTTCTCCCCGAGAAGAATACTTGATAACTAGACACATTGAATCAGCTCCCTCCACCTGGCTGAGACACTCTAGCTAACAGTTAATGATCTTTCCCTTTCCAAAAGTTCTTTTCTTGAAGCATTAAAATTTCATGTAGCTTTCTAATTCTCCTCGATAGATAAGGGTCGGGGGGACAGTGATGATAAACCACAGGAGCTAACATTTATCAAGTACTTTCTAGGTGTCAGGCACTGGGCTTAGTGCTCTGCAGATTTGGCTCATTGATATGCCATGTTACAGAACAGGAAACTGAGGCTTAGCAAGCTGGATTATTTGCTCAAGGTCTGTCCCTTGGTAAGCAAGCAGAGCCAGCATGTGAGAAAGGCTGCCAGAGAAGCAGTCCAGAACAAGCAATGTGGATGAAGGCCAGGATGCTTGCTTTCTAATTCTTACCTACAGTGACTTGCTTTGTGACTTTCCCTAAGTGTTCTTCACTTTCCCTGAGTGTTATGTCACTGACCAGTTTGCCTCCAGATGAAGCAGCAGGAGACCCACATCCACAAAGCACTGTTGGCCCTTTAGATGAAAAGGGCTGCTTCTCAAGTGGCCATATAGCTTTCCGGAGTAAATCTGGATAAAAAGATCCGTCTGGGAGGCCACATGGCTTTAAAGTGAGCAATGACTCTCATAAACAAAGGTTTGTACTTTGCACACAACTCAGTTAACCACTGACTTCAAATGAAACTGAAAAAGTACGAGGACAGAAAAATAAAGGGGAAAAGAAATGCCCCTCCCTAATAGGTACAACAGGCTGACATTATTTTTAAAGATCCATTTATCTGAGAGAAAGAGAGAGAGAGAGACACAGAATGAGCAGGAAGGGCAGAGGGAAAAGGAGAGAGCATCCCAAGCAGACTCCATGCTGAGCACAGAGCTTGATGCAGGACTCGATCCTACAATCCTGAGATCACAACCTGAGCCAAAACCAAAAGTCGGACGCTCAAGTGACTGCACCACCCAGGTGGCCCGGGATGCTGACAAGAGGTTTCTGGAGGAACTCTGCAAATGGCATTACCTTGAACCAAGATGAGCAAAGAGTTCTTATTCCAAAGGAATGGCAAGAACACAGACATTTAAATCCTGCAGAGGACTCCAGGTTCTGCTCAATTTTGTCTCACAAGGCCCCTTGACTAGTTCAGTGATTACAAAGAGGGGAGTGCCAGGGGGGCAATCTTTTTTCTAACTCAGGAGCTCAGGAAAAACAAAACAAAAACAAAAAACTGGTTCCCTAGAAAATCTAAATCAGGGACCTTTTGTTAATCCATTTCAAGCTGTGGAAAGACACTAGAGCAACTTGCTATCCGTAAAGGAAACAACTGAGATCTTGGAGACCAGTGATGAGAGGAGCACCCGGGCCATTCCCCAGGTGTTTCTGAGAGTCTCACTCCAGTAGCATGTGCTCTCCCCATGCATTTCCATTTCTAGCTAAGCCTCAGGAAAGTGGAGCTCAGAGGCAGCACGGAGGTCATCAGGAGCCCTGTAGCCAGTGCTGGAAACAAGGAGCGGTGTGCCCCCTGCTCTGGCGGCCTTCAAGAATGGCAGGGGCCCCTCGGCACCCATGTGGTTTGCCTGCAGATGGCAGCGACACCTCCCACAAGTGTGTCTCATCTGCCACCAAAGGGAGAGCTGCCAGGAGAGCTGGGGCAATCTGTGAAATCCTGCTGAGCCCCCGGGAGGAGCAGGCTGGAGGCCGTCCCCGCAGCCACTAAAGCTACAGGAGAGCAGTTTGTCTCCCGGGGAGAGCCTGGCAGAGAGGCGGCGCGGGCGGGCACAGGAAAGCCGCACTCCGACGTCACGTTCTGAGGTCTAACAGGGCCTTCGCTCAGAATTGTATCTTCCTTTCCTTTAAGTGGATTAAAAGAGAAAACTAATAGCAAAGGTTTCACCAGGGAAGCTTCTGAGCTTCCAGATGCTATGAGGTGACAACAGAGAGAACTGTGACAGTCTAGGCCAGAGATCCGAGTAGGGAACAATGATTAGGATAATCCTAATGAGGCAGATAACAGTGTATCGACTATGATGCAGAAGAGGATGGAGACAAGCATTCATAAATAACCCAGAGGAAAACGGCCATGCGTTGGAATGCCTGTCCCCACTCCTTCCCACAGTGGATAAGAAACTTCCCCCCAGCACCACTCCCATGGGGGAATGGCCTGAATTCAGGCTGGGATACTGGCCACAGGAGCAGAAGCCTAGAAGGGATTCTACTTTGTGGGGGCTTCTGTGTACAAAATGTTTTATTTTCAACAGTTGCTTTTCATAACAGCTCAAGGAGAGAACTGCTGCCTCTTTTCACCTTATGCAGAGAGCAGAGAGCTAGAGGGCTATTCCAGGCCTCTGGGCTATTGTTATCAAAGAATGTGATTTCCTCCATGCTGACTTCCTTTCAACTGTCCTTCTGCAGACTCCTGAGCCATGACAGACTGGAAAGAGCTTTCCAGTTATCTTGTCTCTGTATTATTAAAGTGCAATACAGGACAATATGTTAATATCATACAGTACAATTCTATTATAAAACAGCTCACTAATAATAGACTTTGTTATTCTGAAGGTCAGATTGTGTCCCCATATACAAAAGGTCTAGGAGGCATTTCTTTCATCACAATACAGATGATCTCGAAAAGCAGAGTTACCACAAAACGTCCCTCTTCTTTATAGTATTCTGTTCAAACCCTACAAGAACTCCCATGTCCCAGAGTCACGTCCAAGGGCACTGGGCCCAGGTTTGACAACACAAATTTCTTGAATGAAAAGACTGAGTCTTCGTATTTAAGGCTATCACCTGCACCTTCTATCTTCATGGCTTTGTCTTCCATAAATTCCATACACAAATCTTCCAGACTCTCACACCCTTTCCTGTCATTTCCCGATTCCACACTATGACTGTCACTGCTCAGACACTATTATTCTTACTGTGGTCATATCCCTAGACGGGAATGCCCTGCTTCTTAGAGGTAGACTTCTCAGATTCTTTATTTCACAGGCAGTTTCAAGCCCATACTTCTAGAATTTCCTTTCTGTATTCCTCATTTGCCATTTCTAACCGACTACTTTGGGTTATGAGTTCCCTTTTCATATTTGTGAGTTATTTATTTTTACAGTGAGAACAAGAGCCCCTTCACACTGTTAATTGCTTACATTTATATATGCTTTGGATCGTTGTTTCTCACACTTTAATGTGCAAACCACTGAAGCCTGTGGCCAGCAGTCTGGCATGGGGGGCCTGAGAGCCGGCATTTCTCACACGTGGGCCACACTTTGAGGAGCAGGTTTTGGACTTTACAAAGTTCTCATAATTCTCCACCACAGACAAGATTCTTAGCTCTTCCTTATGTGGGGCCAAAGCCTCGTAGGTTATATTCATACACAGTATAACCAGAAGAAGGCTGCTGGTCCTGGGATTCTTTTTCCCTTAGGAGCTACTTTCCTTGAGGATGAGCCTGAATCTTCTAGTTCTTCCTTCTCCTCCTGGCCTCAAGATGAGAGAAATGCATATGGCAGGTACTCAGAAGATAGCAATTTCCTAAGCGTGGTGTCAGAGGGGGACATCTATACTGCCCTACATTTTTCCTCTGCTGTGCCTCTCAGCAGCACAGAAGTCATTCTTTCTGCTGGCAACATCTTTCCCACAGTTGTGTCTGAGACCAGGATTCTTTAAAATCTTGATTTTTTTTAAAGATTTTATTTCTTTATTTGACAGAGAGAGACACAGTGAGAGAAGGAACATAAGCAGGCGGAGTGAGAGAGGGAGAAGCAGGCTTCCCGCCGAGCAGGCAGTCTGATGCAGGGCTCCATCTCGGGACTCTGGGATCATGACGTGAGCTGAAGGCAGAGCGCTTAATGACTGAGCCACACAGGTGCCCCTAAAACCTAGATTTTAAATCTTTGCAGAAGGCACGAAAATATGACCCCATCTGGCTTCAGTTGTCTTGTCTTTCTGGGAAAAGGCACTGATTTGCAACCTTTCTATTTCCCCAAATACGTGGCTTTAAAGTTCTCTTACAGTACAATGAGGTATGGATAACAGGTGCCCATAAAAAGCATGAAAGGGATTTATAAAGTTTAAAACTCTGTAAATAAAGAATATTTACATTATTCTACATACAGTTACATATATTTCTGCTGTTCTTGCTTAGGTAGTTTTGTCTCTTTTAGCTTTCTAGGTGGAAATGGTTTCTTTTTGTAGAGTTTCAGAAATGTAGAGCTAATAGGAGCCCTAATCATTTATAGAGGGAGAGCCCAGGTTAAGCAAAGTCAACACAAGATGTCACAGGTGGAGAGGGGTAGAGGCAGGGGAGAGCTCAGGTCTCCTGACCCAGAGCACCCTCTTGCCTTCTCAACTACTCCGCCTTGTCCATGTCTATCATGAAGAGAGAGCGGGCGGGCATCAAGCATAGAGGCGCACATGCAGTGGGTAGTAAGTCACTGCCACAGAACTTTCTAATGAGAAGGATGTTGGAGCTTACGTGGTCCAGCCTCTAATTTTCTGGTATAGATGAAGCAAACAAAGCCTGGAGAGGTCAAGGCAAGAGACTCTAGAAGCCACACGTGCATCAGGAGTAAGCCAGCTGACTCCCAGGGCAGTATTCCTTCTCCTTCATGCAGCCAGCCACGTTTGTACATGATGTAGTCTGCATAGGAAATGAGAAGCACACCCGCTCCTCCGTGTAGCTGGAGGTACCGGCTTGACTGCCATCTATTCAGGGCCATTAATGAGTGCAACTGTGCTTGGCTTTCCCAGCATGTTTGAATTCCAAAATAAACTATATTTCATTCTAGGGCACAGCTAAGTCGAACTTTTGTGTCTCGGTGGTTCTCATCAAAGCATCAAGTTCAATTACACCAACAAGCAGACTGACATTTCAAATCAGAATAAAAGAATAATTCTCTAATTCACTGACTTTTCTATTCTCCCAGGGCTTAAGTCCATAGGCAATTAGCATTTCCTTTGTAATACTGGGAAACCTTAACACGCCAAGGCCCAGGGTAGGAAATCCGAGGAGAGTTTCTTAAGCTACCTGGAAGTTCAGAACTTAGTTTACGCTGTCCATACCAACTACCACCACTACTTGTCTCAGCTCTTCAAAAATGACAGTACACCACCAGAGTTTCAAATATGCAAAGGATGGTTCATCTTGAATAAGGAGGTAGATGAGCCTACCCAGCTCTCCCTGGATTTTCCCTCAACTTATAGAACTGGAACAGGGGTGGAGGAAGGTGGGAGATTTACCGTTTTCAATCTCGTAATCAGCGAAGGCAAGTTCAGAGCCTTTGTTGGTGATCAGCAGCTCCCCATTCAATGTGAAGATCATCGAAGCATCATCCAGGTTAATCATACATCCAACCACATCTCCTGGCTGCCATGTACGTCCAAAATACCCACTTCCTTGATGCCACCGCTGGCCCTAGGAAACAAGACCCCAGGGATTAGAGGACTGGAGGTCCTAAAAACCCCCATACCCCCATCCAAGTGAAGAGATGACTCCACGAGCAATTTCTTCTAACTCGTAGTGAGACTGGGTTTCTACAAGGTCCTCACCCCTCCACAGGGACAACTCACATGGAGGAATGATCTCTCTTACAAATAAAATGAAACCAAGTCCCATAGGCTCATCAGAAAAGGTAGCCAGAGTCTCCCAACACCTAGCCGGCCATGACAGCAAGCAGAACTTGCTCTGGGACAAAGTGGTAGGATTTCTGCACATAATTAGCTGCATTGTGTTCTGTGACCCTCCTCTGGGATGGAAGCAATGGGCTCAAGAACAAGGGCAGAAACAGGAGGCTACAGAAAGAATGTGGGCACACGGTCCTCCCCTTTATCAGAGCAAAGAACAAAGTGACCGTAGCTAGGTCATGGTCACTCAATGATCCAGATTAGCCAGTGATGGTGACTCACTTTGAAGCCAGAGATCCAGACACTCAATACTTGCAATTTCCAGGGAAATGCTTGGAGCAGAGAAACTTGGATTGGGGACAAGCAGACACTATCCAGACTCACCCTGCTGCCTTCAAACACAAAGGCTTGGTCATCGGCCCCCAGCTCAATGTCAGGCCGACAGCCCGGCCTGGCCCAGCCAACACGCATGTCTCCTCCGGTCACCACCTCAAACTCAAAATACCACTTTCCTGATCTCACTGCATAAGACCGCTCTACCCGGAAAAATCGAATCTTGTCGATGCTGACTTTCTCCACAGCTGGGTCAGCTATTGTGAGGAGAGGAGCAGAGGGTGCGAGGGTGCAGGAGGTAAAGAGAGAACACAGGCCTTTAATAATCAGGTAGCATTCCTCAAAAGAATTTCACAACAAAGAGTGACAGACCTCCCACTACCCAACATGGCATTTTGTTCCAAATAATCACCATGATCATCATATCATAATCAGAATATGATTATTTTGTGGTAGATCCTTTAGAAAAAATACATAGCAACAATCCTTCTATGAGGTCAGTAATACTGTCTTCACGTACAGATGAAAAAACTGAGGCTCAGAGAAGTTTACTTGTTCAAGGTCACAGAGCCAATAAGCTGATGAGAGACTAAGGATCTGAACCCAGATCTGTTTTATGCCAAATCTAAACAGGTTAATCTGCCTATAGTACTCCTTGGGTATGTGACAACATGGCACGTTCATCAGTTTTGGGCTGGTGATTTTAATCAATGCCAGAATTCAATTTAGAAATGAGACAACCTGGCCCCAAACTAAGCTGATAATCACCTATCTGGTAGATAAGAGAAATAAAGGTAATTTGGTTTCATGACCAAATATCCCCAAAATGCTAACTAAGCTGTAGGATCACTTATTCTCTGCAGGATTGGGTCACAGAGGTTTAAACATGGTTCTCCTTCCTCCTCCTCTCACTAGTTAAAATAGACCATTTATTTTAGTGCTCTTTGGTACCAGTATCATTTCTAATAGTACATATTAGACTTATTCGAAGTCAGCATTGCTGCAGACGAGAACCGGTTTAGTCAACCAGGACCAGAATGAACAATCTCATTACCCAGTTCTTGGTCCGACGGCTCAATGTTATAGCCATAACCAACAAATGTGCGGACAGCTTCACGAAGGCTATCCCTATTGGACTTCTTGGTACGCTCATCCAGTAATGCATATGGTACCAACCGTGGATTCCTTTTGTTCTTCAAATCCTATATGAAGTCAGAGAAGAGAGGTTTGAGAAAATACATTTCATCTTTACCAAGAGCTTGTCCCACTTACATATTGCCAGCCACAGTTCTGGCTTCCCCCATCAGCCCACCGGCTCTTCTTCCCCCAGTGCCTTGATATTTAGCAATGATTTAGCAATATATTACTACTTCTCTTCAGAAATAATGAATATAAATAGAAAGGTTTTGCTAATGTTAAAAGCTAGCATTAAAAAACACATTTTAATAATGCCAGCCTGTGAATAAAGTGAAATGTCATGAGATTGGTTAGAAACCTCGATTCCCAAGGCAAGGCAGATAGGAATTTATGTAACTATTCCGCTGTGGAATGCCATGATTTGAACCATTCAAGTCTCCTCACAGAGAAACAACGTAGAGAAACACCTGTGTTCCCAGAGAAACATCAGCAAAGGTGGCAGAACCACAGGGAGCCCATTTCGTTGTAGTAGGCATACGTTCGTATTAAGAGTCCTCCTCAGCTCCTTAGGGAGGACTAAGACGACAATAGCAATGATTGCAGTTCTAAGTCATCATAAACAAATATGCCACTGTTTTGAGACTCCCTTCCCCCTTCCATGATTTCCATAGCTGTGGTCTTCCTGGTTTCCAGACATGTGCAGAGTTGGAGGCTCAGGCATAAATATACATGTGTACGCACAACTACCCCTGAACTTCCCTGATAGCAATCCGGGTACTTAAGGAGATGAGGGATTACTTTAAGGAGAGATGGTTGGCCTCTAAACTCCACCTATTTTTTTCTGGGCCCTAGCTCTTGGGCTGTCTCCTGTGTAAGCCTAGAACTCTACCCAGGAATCCTGGCCCAACGGGCCAAATTAAGGGGCACAGGCTTCTTGGTGGACTGGTTTGCCCCTATCCTTTCCCTCCTTTTCACCTTCATGGGAAACTGAAGAAACACTGCTGATCTGTTGACTTGTGGAAGGGCTTAACCTGGCCTTGGAGAGTAGCACAAGAGCTCAGCTCCCCATGATGCAAACAGCAAGGCAGGGAATGAGGGAAGATGCAACCAGTGGGCACATACAAGGGAACACAATCATAACTGAACCAGACTAACAAAGGAAAGGTAAGCCTATCCATTTCTGCAAAATTGGAATTATGCCTAGAGTTAATGTCAATGTGACATTACAGATTCCATCCAGTCCCCTGATTCTATAAATAATGAGTGCACTGAGGCATGAGGGATAGAGTGCAAGGGCAGGTTCCATCTTCCAATCTAAGACCCACCAGAGCAAAATGGCATTTTGATGGATGACCTCATCTCCTAGCACTGAGAGCAATCTTCACCCAGGGCTTCTCACCTGTTGGATGCCATAGGTCCATCCTTGTTTTATTCTGTCTTTGGCCCAAACGTTATGTGCATTTTCCGCAAGCTTATCCACTAAAATTTCTTGAGGAGGTAACAGCTTCACGTCAGACAGATCCAAAGGGGCTGGCTTATAGCCATTGGACATCATATAGCTACAAGTAAAAATATTTATTTTTTTCAACCGATCTCTATGACTCCCCCACTCCAGATCTTAGCACGTGGTGAGAATACCATGAAAATGAGGTTACAGTCTCAGGTTCTACCCTTTGGCAGAATGGATAATGCAGCTTTCTTTCAAGCTCCTCAACGATCCTTTACACCAATGCATGTCACAGATTCCACACACTATTGGAGAAAGCAAGGTCAACGCAATCCAGCCTCGATTCTAAGAAGACTACTTGTGTGCCTGGCCAACGAGGGGCCCGTTCGGTGTCCTGCACCGTTATTTACAGCCCCTCCTAAACCCACTTCCACAACAGTAAAGCTTACAGCCGGATTGGCAAGGGCAAGACCTTGAGCCAAAACGTTTCTTATAAATCAGTGGAGAATGGTCATTCAGCCTCAGAAAGTAAACCCTTACTTTGGTAATTAAGAAAGAAAATCACGACTGCCGAGAATTTGTGAGCTGGAGGTGACCTTCATGGTTTACTGTTCAGTCCAGGAGACACAGCCTCAAATGTCTGTAATTTGGTAGATAATTTGATAGCTCACGTGAAGATGGGAAAAGGCTGATATGCTGCATGAATGGAGAGGGCCAGAGCACGCTGCAGAATGATTCGCAGAAAAGTAGCTGATCCAAGCTATGTGGGAACGGGAGTCTGGAGGAACTCATGGCCCAGGGCCACTGAGTGCCCACATCACAGCCAGAACCTGAATGTGCTGACTTATAGACCAGGGCTCTGTCTACACAGGACCTGCTGAGCCCCCTAAGATGCAGGGTCTGCTACAGGCATTAAATACTGCCCATCGTGCACCTTCGTGGGATGCCGGATCCTGGGCAGAGTCAACATGGGTTGACTGCTGATCACTGACCCCAGCAGCCTGATCAGCAGGTCACCCGTCCAGCTTCTGCTCCCAGCACCTGGAGTTGTCTATGCGAGTGGCACTTGGCAGCTTGGGACTTTCACCGGGAAGAGGGGAAGATAAGCATTTGATTCAAGCAGGCACTGCCTTGGCTCAGAAGTCATTATGACACCTGCGTGTGAACGTGCGCTCCCAAGGCTGGCGCATGGAGGGCGAGCGAGTGAGGCAGAGGACGTGCCAGCGAGCGCACGCCCAAGCGCATGAAAACGTGCGTCTCTCTGTGATTGTCCAGGTGAGAGGGAGAATAGGGCACAGGCATATTTAGGGGCCCAATTCCATCTTGGCAGAGACAACCACTTCCACAAAGGATTTATCAGGCTGGCCCAAGCCAGAGGACTGAATCCTCACTGTGGCTACCAACCATTTTCAAGCTCTGTGCCAATGGCTGTTCTTACAGGCCAAAGGCCGTGTGTCCCCCCGAGAGCCACATCTCCAGGCTTCGAACTAACAGTAGCAATGTAAGTCCTTGCTGAAGGAGCGAAAAGAGGGAAAGCCTGGAAACACCTGTACTTTGGCAAACTTCTGCCTGGAATTTACAATGCAGTCGAAGTCACTGGGAAGGCCATCCTCAACGGGCGCTAGCGAGCATCTGGGGCCATCCCCTGCCTTTGTGCAGTTCAAAAATTCACACTGAAGCATGCAAGTCTTCAATCGCTAAAAAAAATCACTTACTTTTTGGGCAATTTGACCTTCTTGAGATCCTCCTCAGCAGCCGGATTCACATGAGCAATGTGGCATCCCAGGGCTAGGAGAGTTCTGGAATGGAACCAAAGGAGAGGACAAGGGTCTGGTAGATGCCAGATAGCAAGGACCCTCACCTGCACCTGAACTGATCAGTAACAATGGTGGATGTGTTCCCTACTATGCTAACTCCTCCTGAGGCAGGAATAACCATCATTGCCGCTCGTTTATCAGAATGCACCATGTTTTCAAGGCAAGAGACTACCTTCTCTTCTTTGATGCCTGAAGGCATCAAATCACCAGCTCACTGCTTAGTCCACATTCAATTCAATTAAACACTCACTTTAAGGTTTCAGTTGACATCTGTAGGTTATAATTCTTCTCAGTTTCAGGCAGCTTTGAAAACTCCACCAGACAGGGGTGTTGTCTTTTGTTGTCATCCCGTATCTAGGTGACGACATAGGGAAAAATATAATTTGAGTCTTGACACTGGGCACTGCCCTGGCAAACAGAGAAAAACATGCTTTAAAACGTCGCCCAGGCAATCCATATCAGGCAAGAAGCCAAAGACAGTTATTTGCTGATAGGCAAGCAGATGATCTCCTCCTTAGCCAATGATATACACAGTCCCTGAGTTGCCAGTGGTTTGTGCTCTGTGGATTTATTTATTTTTTAATTTTTTATTTAAATGCAATTAGCCAACATGTAGCACATCATTATTTTCAGATGTGGTGTTCAATGGTTCATCAGTTGGTTGTAACACCAGTGCCCAACATATGACATGCCCTCCTTAACACTCACCACCCAATCATCCCATCCTCGCACCCCCCACCCTTTCCTCAGCCCTGTTTGTTTCCCAGACTCAAGAGTCTCTCTACAGTTTGACTCCCTCTCTGATGACTTCCCATTCAGTTTTTCCTCCCCTCCCCCTATGATCTTCGGTGCTGTTTCTCATATTCCACATGAGTGAAATCATATGATTCTGTGGATTTGTTTCTATTCAAGTGCCTGCATTTAGAACACACTCTCACAGGGAAACAATTTGACACATGGCAGCCACATTTCTGCCTGTCCCAAATTCATGGAACCAAAATGCTCTCACTCCATAGCCTTCTTCGGAACATAAAGGACTGTGGAAGCTGTCTAATAGACAGTGCTGTCCAACAGAAATATAAAGTCAGCCACAAATGTGAACCACATTTATAAATTCAAATCTTCTAGTAGCCACATGAGAAGAGCAAAAATGAACAGGTGAAGTTCATCTTAATAATATATTCCATTTAACTCAAAAATCTAAAAATATTATCATTTTTTAACAAGCCCATTTGTCTAAAAAATCATTTCTGAGACACTCTATATTAGCTTTTCATAGCAAGTCTTCAAAATCCAGTGCATCTTAGAATTGCATCCCATTTCAATTCAGACTAGTCATATTTCAAGTGCTCCGTGGTCCCTGGTGGCTCATGACTACTGTATCAGACAGTATGGATCCAGACATTAACTAATTAATGCATTCATTCAACAAACATTTGTTAAGTGTCTCCTACGTGCTATGTACTGAGTTAGACATTAGGAGTTCAATGGTGAGCCGGGATAGCCCTAGGCCCATAAAGGATACAGTCTAATGGGGGAAGAAAACAGTAATAAAAAGTAGTCATAATAATAAATGTAATATTGCAATTGTGAGTAATTCTCCCAAGCAGAGGTCTGTGGTGTTATGAAAGCAAACAGCAGGGAGGTGGGCATATAGAAGGTGAACCCTTTATGGTCGCTCTATCAATACCTAAGTGTTAGAATGCAGGGACCCTTTCAGTAAGGGAGCTGGAATGTGTGTAATTTGAGGGTGTCAGGGTCATAGGAAACTCCACAACTCACCTATCCCTGTGCATTCAGATGTGACCTCACACAAATCACAGAAAAAGTCAATTTACATCCTCTTTGAAAAAGGCTTTCTAGTGCAAGAGGATTCTGTAACCTCCTCTGCATGTCTATTAATTTTAGTGACCATCTGAAAACCGTATCAAACAAATTCTGATCCAAAACAATGAATCAGCCTTTTTTTTTTTTTTTTGGCCTCTCATGCAGAGAGGACAGCTTTTTCTGAAGGGGAAAGGAATATGAGAGTTCTGAAGGAGGTGCTGGGAAACGAATGTGGTCAATATTCCCTAATAAAGAAAACTACTCCCAAGTAAGAAGGGAGGTGAAGCCCCACATCTGTCTGTGCAGAGCTGGCCTCCCTAGCACCCTTCACTGCACTCGGGCAACTGAGCAAGGCTTGGAGCATAAGCTCCACAGGGAGTAGTAAGGAGGAGCGAGTTTTGGCTCACATGGTTCCCTCCCTCATTCGAGCCTTTCAAGAACCCTCCCAGGTAACAAGGCCATCAATTCTCGACCCCAGTCTGGCCACAGGAACACAGACCTTGCCAAAAGTCCAGCCAAGCTCTATTTTATTCATTCCCCAAAGCTCATGGATGTTTTCAGCCAGTCTGTCTCGAATCTTTTCTAGGTGAGGGGGCAAAACAACCTAGAAGGCAAAGAAACAAGTGTGAAGTCAGCAGTACAAGAACTAATCGTATTGAAATCTATCATAAAAATGTATGCGAGTAAGTTGCCACAGTTGAATTCACTCCATGTCTCCCTGGAGGGGCTATTCCCAGAGGTTCCTTTTTCCCAGGAAGGACCATACTGTTGCAATCCATGCTGTCTGAGCCAGATGCTTCCAGAGGTTCTTTCCTCTGCTTCCTGTTTGCCTATCCCTTCTCAGCTTTCCTTGTAGACGTTTGTGTTCTATGTTCTTCCCATGTGAATGCTTCCCTGGGCCTCCCCTCCCCTCTGTCCCTGCTCTTTCCTTGGGTGATCTCACCCAGCCACAGACGGTCACTCTCAAGTCTGTATGTCTCCAGCCTTGGTCTCTCCTGAAGTTCAGAACTACAGTTCCAACTGTTCGTAGGATTTTCCCACCAAAGTGAACCCAACATGCTATTCAAAACTAAATTTGTGTCTTTCCTTCAAAACCTCTTCTCTGTTTTTCTTCTCCTTTTGTTGAGTGGCCAAGCATTGCTCCAAGCCTGGAAGTCATCCTAGTGTCTTCCCTCTCGACATGACTTGCCCTTCTCCACACCGCCATTTAATCAGTCACACAACCGATTGTGTTCATTTTTGAGGTGTCTTTCTCAAGGGCCCCCTCCTCTAAACACTCAACCTCATTATTTTCTCCCTGGACTACTCCAAGAGCCTCACAGGTGGTCCCCTCAACTGCCTACCAATCTGCCCTCCACAGTGTGGCCAGAGTGATGAGTCTACAACAAAATCACATCAAAGCACTGTCCTCCTGGGTGTCTCCCAAGTGCTCCTCGAACTCTTAAGACAGGAACTAGCTATGTTAACCACGGTACAGTGTCCCCCTTCAGTTCTTCCACCATGGTCCTCCCAAACACATCCCGTCCAAACTTCTTAAAATTCTCACAACAGGTCACACGATTTCACA